>CM062292.1:310812593-311412593 GCA_031216915.1 Pictodentalium vernedei | reverse complement strand
TGGCTTGTGAAATGTAGCGGAGGAAGCCGAGATTGAAGCCACCCCGGCTACAGCCTAGACACAGTGTCCTGAGTGGTGCACGGACGTATGCTCCGGCTCGTGCAAGTTTCTCATAACAACATTTGGCCCCAAATGTTGTTGGGTTAAAGAGGGGCCCCTTGCACTCATGGTCTATTAGACCTCGCCAAGCCTCCCAACGACAAACTTGCTGACTTCCTCCCTAATTCCTCCCTATTTCTGCCATCGCTGGGTGAGCCTATTTATATTTAAGTGCTCGCTCAACCCATATCTACAATTCCTTCGACCGCAATGGACTTACACAGTGTCACAGCTCCCACAGATGGAGTAACCACTTCACCACTCGAGCTAGCTGCTTGCAAGAGATTAAGAACACTAACTCGGGGCCTTATCCCTTGCATATCATGAGCACTGCAGCTAGCTCTATTTGCTCGATGGAGCGTGACAGTGGTAGAACACTTGGATGGGCATCACAACAGTTCCTCTGAAATAGAAACTGAAAAATGGATTATAATGCGGTGAGAGGCCTGGCCTCAGAACCTCACCGCCAACAACATACAGCGACACCCGTCTCCAACATTCGTCATTCCAGTGAACACAAGAATGACAAGAGTCCGCAGAAGTGCATGGACTAAAGTCGATAACACTCCTCCAAACTCCACAACAAAATATACAATTAAGATAGATAAAAAACAGCAATCAAAATTAGATTCAAAATATTGGAAAAAACAATTTTGAACAAAGCCTAAGCTCCCAAAGGGAACATTAAGAGCCCAAGGGCATCCTGATAGAGCCCTAGAGCGGACAAAATCCAAATTATTGAGCTACACAACAGGAAAAATCAGCCATGTATCCTACAGTAAATCTACAGTAATAGAATATAAAATATTACCTATATGTGAGGACGTTGTCTTTGTAAACAACGCCAATGAAAAACCGGAAACAAGACATCAGGCACACAAAAAGGCCTAAAGTCAGAAACCAATTTAAATGCTACCAGATGCAAAGCTAGATCTTCATACGAAGAAAAAACTATACATCGGATAGAAGATGCAAGACTAAACGACCTAACACCCCTAGGGTGAGGACGCAACCATGGGGAAAAACAGAATAAACATTCTGTAATACTTGTTAAACTCCCAAGAAATTTAAATAAAAATTAGCCAAAAAACTTAAGAGTTTAACAAGAAGGGTTCATGGAAGGATAGGGAAGGAATACTTAACAAACAGTGGAATAATCATTATCAAAAATGATGACGTCAGGCATACGTCCCGAAATTGGAAACATAAAATAATTTTATAATTATTAGAAAGTTACAGCCCTGAATGTCTAAAACCACCATTAAACACTTCCATTATCCAATAACAGCCTTGGATCCACCAATTCTTGCATTGATTTGTGTCTGGAATCCTCAAAAAAGGAGATTTCAAAGCACAGATGTCAGTTCATTGTTGCTGACTTTAGAGCCAAACAAAGAATGATGTTGGCGCCAATTCCGGTCACTTCCTGATGGCTGCGCATGTACGGAGAGTAAATGTATGGAGGACCAGATAAGACTTTTAATTTTTGGTTTTGCAAACAAATTTTGGGGATTGGGGGGGTTCAAAATTTGTGTTTGGCCTTTGATAACTTTGAGTTTTCACTAGCTGAGTCTGGGCCATTGATTTATAGTATAAAAATATAACAGTTCCGTGTTGTTTGGGAAATATTGGCATAAGATGGGAAATGTATTTGTATGAATCAAGTACTTATTACACAATGATACCACATACCAAATTTCATTCAAATCAGACCATTGGTTCAGAAAATTTAAATTTTGGGCAGGGTCTGAAATTTTGGGCAGGGCCTAAAATCTTGCTCCTCCCATTATGAAGATAAATTTTGCTCCACGAAATTCGTTTGAATAAACTTGATTCTACACTTCAAAAGGAAGCTTCACACCAAATACTATTTGAACAAACTTGAACTGACATAAGATAAGGACCATGCATATCAAATTTGGTTCAATTCAGCCAAGGGGTTTATGAGAAGGCAATAATGTAAAGGTCATGTCGGATGGACGATGGACGGATGTCTGGATGGACACAAGTACAGATGACAGACAGAAAGTCATCACTTAAGCTCCCCGACTGTCAGTCAAGTAAGCTAACAAAAAAACACAGAAAAGTTTTGTTCTTTAATAAACAAGTCAATGTGTCATACCATACCTGAGAAAAAGCATGGCTCACTTTCTATATTATTTAACACTGCCCATTGAGCCTCGTTTTTGAAGTCACATTGAGCCTTGTTTTTGGAGGCACAATGGGTAGTGTCTCATTGTAGTGATGGTACTTTTCAAAGGTAACTAAAAAAAACAGTGTTTTTAATGAAAAATGTGCAATTATGAAGAAGGAAAGTATGTGAGATTTCTACTTTAAGTATCTTGGTGGAGGTATATTTCCTTCCCAAACTCACTTGACGTTGTTACCAATTTGGACTCTGCAATACCAATCTTAGACCTGATATTTCAAAGAATGACAGTTACCATTTATATCTTGCTGTAACGATACTCTCTCTCACCTCACCTATCCATTATTGTAGGGAAGAAATCTGATCATTTTGTTAATTTTTAGTGATATTAACTGATTATTTATTCTATTATATGTTCTTTGAGAGAGCTCATGGAGCTCTGTCAAACAAGATGAAAAATATTAAATGTTATATTTTATGAAGTGCAGCTTAAAAGTTTCCATTTGTCAGGGTAATACTTCAATAGAACACAAGATTTAATATTCAATTTACAGGAATTTACCCTGTCAATTGAAAAGATATTTTGCTAGTAAAAATATTCATTAACAGGAATATTCAATTAGAAGAAATTTGGTCATTTTATTCATTTTTACTGACATTAACAGCATTTATTTATACTATTATATCTTTTTTGACAGAGCTCGTAGAGTGCTGTCAAACAAGATGTAAAAGATTAAATGCTTATACTGGATGTTGTGTGGCTGAAAAGTTCCCATATGCCAGATTAATTTTGGAGAGCTGTTATTCAGTTAACAGGAATTTACCCTTTCAATTGAATAGCTATTTTGCTGGTGACACATATTCCTTAACAGGGGTATTCAGTTGGGAGGAATCTTGTAATTTTGTTAATTTTTAGTAAACGTGTATAAACAGTCCTGGAAATGAGATGGGTGCGAGTGCAATTGCTCCCGTCAGCACACCGTGTTTTCTATTTTACGAGAGCTAAAAAAAGCAATCACTGAAAAATATTGTGGCGTCCTAATATACAGTGCGGGCATATAAATGTGTGTTATTATGAGAAAGCATCACATGGTGGCCAGTGGCACGTTATTGTCATAATTCACCAATTCCTTATATATTTAACCCTTTGAACCCTAGTGGTATCTGCATGCCAGTTCAATGGCAGCAATTAGAAGAGTCCATATTCATTATTTCAGGTAGACCAATCAATATTTTCAACGTGCAGCCTTGGGGCTGCATGTTGAAAATACTGATTGGGTTACCCCACACATTTACTGAACAGCCATCCTATTTAATGACATTATGACGTATCATGTTCCTGGCTGGAAAAGGGCCACTATAGTACTATAGTATTCAAAGGATTAAGGTTTCTGGTGTTTGGTGACAGTATTCCCTTGAAAATCCATATACTAACATTTTACAGGTGCAATTTACTCTCGTCTCTGATTTCGCAGGAGCTTAAAACTGCACTCATCAATTTTGTTTATTTCCAGCACTGTATCAACTGAATATTTATTCTATTATATGTAAAAGATGAAATGCTTATATCTGATGTAGTGCAGCTGAAAAGTTTCCATTTGCCAGAGTAATACTTCGATAGATCACAAGATTTAATTTTCAATCTACAGGAATTTACCCTGTCAATTGAATAGCTATTTTGCTAGTGACAGGAATATTTAATTAGAAGGAACTTTGTTAATTTTTCGTGAAATTAACTGATCTTATTTATTCTATTATATCTTTTTGGACACAACTCATAGAGTGCTGTCAATCAAGATGTAAAAGACTAAATGCTCATATTGGATGCGGTGCTGCTGAAAAGTTTCCATTTGCCAGAGTAACTCTTCAATAGATCACAAGATTTGTTATTCAATTAATAGGAATTTACTGTATAATGTACATGCAATTAACATGGCAAATGTCCACTGAATGTATGGTAAACAGTGCACTATTTGGATGTTATATGCAATTGACAATGCTATTCAGATAAGAGATATCCAACTAAATGGGCCCCACTTTACTTCCAATATGCTTTAACTGGTGGAGTGCTGGAAGCCCATATTTGGGCTGTATTCTAAAGTGCAATCACCACAACTTAAAGGCTTCATATTCTGTGGATGTGCTTCATAGGTGTGCGGAAAAAAACCCTCACGGAAAAAAACCCTCATGGAAAAAAACCCTCAAGAAAAAAACCCTCAAGTAAAAACCCCTCACTTTTTTTGCATGGGTAGGAAAAAAACCCTCAAATGAAAAAAAAAAAAATTCCTGGTTTTTCTTCAACATTCATTTGCTAAAACAAGGAGAGATAATTAGAGTTGACACCAGAGTGTTGGGGCTTAACAGAAGAAATCACAAAGAGAAAGTTATGGCAATCATGAAATAGTTAATATCTTAATGTTGGGGAGAGAGGAGGAAAGGGTAGGGGGGTGGTGAGTGCATGGATAATAATGGTTTATCATGTTATTTTTTGTAAAGGGATATATATATATATATAAGAGAAAGTTTGGGCAATCATTAAATAGTTAATATCTGAATGTTGGGGGAGAGGAGGGGAAAAGTGGGTTGAGTGAATGGGGAATAATGGTTTACCATGTTATTTTTTTGTAAGGGATTTCTTAAAGGTGCAGGATATAGTATCCATTTTTGAAACTTCAAAATATTTCTATGACTTGATTTGATAGCAGCCATGACTTGATTTGATACCAAATGCAAGAAATTGTGAATAGACAGTTCTCACGGAATTCTGCAAACTCTAGAGGAATGTTGCAGGGTAGATAACAAAATAAGTTGTTGGTTTACTTCACATTTTTTTTTAGTTTGGTATCAAATGAAATCATGGCTGCTAATAGCAGCCATGACTTGATTTGATACCAAACTCAAGAAATTGTGAATAGACAGTTCTCACGAAATTCTGCAAACACTAGTGGAATGTTGCAGGGTAGAAAACAAAATAAGTTGTTAGTTTACTTCACATTTGCTTCGCATTTTTTTTTGAGTTTGATATCAAATTAAATCATGGCTACTAATGACAGCCATGACTTGATTCCATAACAAACTCAAGAAATTGTGAATAGACAGTTCTCACAGAATTCTGCAAACACTAGTGGAATGTTGGAGGGTAGATAACGAAATAAGTTGTTGGTTTACTTCACATTTGCTTCACATTTTTTTTTGGAGTTTGGTATCAAATTAAGTCATGGCTGCTTACTTCACATTTGCTTCACATTTTTTCCCTTATTTCATGTCATAAGAAATTCTTGCAATTATTAGTAACAATCCCATTCTGCTACATACTTTTTCTGTCACCATCCTGACAACATCTTGTTCATTGTGCTATGTAGTTTTTTTGTTGACATTATGTTTATATTTCGTTGAGAATGTAATAGGATTTACAGTTCAAAAATAGTGAATAAAAAGTATTAATTTTATTTATTTTTTTTCTGATTTGAACAATCAACAAAAAATTTTTTTTTCATTTGAGGGGTTTTTTCCTACCTATGCAAAAAAGGTGAGGAGTTTTTTCTTGAGGGTTTTTTTCTTGAGGGTTTTTTTCCGTGAGGGTTTTTTTCCGTGAGGGTTTTTTTCCTACATTCGCTTCATATTATCTTTGAAGTGAAATAATTTAGTCTGTATGGATTTGCCTTCATCCAGTTTTTGGGAGAGTGCCTGCAGGCACTCTCCCATAAATTGTAACAAGGCAAAGACATGTGAACAAATTTTGATGAACAAAAATAATTCAGACCTCTGCCAGTTAACTCTTTGCATGCTACTGGCAAATATTCCTGCCCAGGTAGAATTTCTCTTGCCACTGAAATAACGATAATTTGGGCACATTTAATCAAAATTTCTCTGAAAAAATTCAATGGACTTTTTCACCAATGATTTCTCGGGTTAAATTTAGATGAATTTTTCATCAAAACTAGTCATCTCTGCTCTCCAGCAGCCATGACTAGATTTGATGAGAAATATCTTGAAAATATTCAGCGGGTTAAGAGTTAAATGTTACACAAATTTACTGTTGCTGACCATTAATGTTAAATAAAAAATGAACAGCATCACAGACGTTCAGTATCGTATTATACAAGTACTTAACTCCGACTCGGATCATCCTAACACGACCGATAAATGCCGTCACACTGAAATCAACTGGATTTTTTAATTAAAAAGGATCAAACTATTTGGAGTGAACAGGAAGGGTTTTTAATTAAGTGTTTTCATATTGACCATTAATTTTACACAAATAATCATTTCAGTGAATTAAGGTATACGAAAGTCTTACCATTAGTAAAGTCTCTGATAATGGTGACTGGTGCATTTCCAACATCCTGTGACAGATTCTTATTTGGAAGGGTATCAAGCCTAGTCAAGTTGAAAGTGTGATCAGTAAAGATCTGAAATTATTTTCAGAAAACATGCAACAAATTAATACTTCAATACATATTAGTCTTATGAATGATAAAGCAAAAGTTCAATGTTTACTGTAATTCAAGTCCCTGTTAAAATTAATTTGCAGTTTACAATTAACAGTGTTTATAACAAATCAATGTTTCGTGCACCAAAGGCTTGCAGGGATGGTTTGGGGCAATACCCTTTTGACCCTTCTCTTAAGTAGTTTTTTAAAGTTCTCACAGATGCCAACCATGACAGGGAACAGTAGAGGAAGAAAGGCTGAGGGAGGAGATTTTGCTATCATTTTGGGGTTCTTGGTTGAGTTGATATCCTCCCTCAGGTCAGGACCAGTGTGAGAGGGTGATGTGCTGGTATTTTGCCTGCCACTTGTTAAGTATTTATTCTGGGGCCTTCATTGGCAAGTATCGTTCTGGGGCCTTCATTGGCAAGTAACCGAGACAATTATACAACCAACAGCCCCTTTCGCGGACCACCCAAAGAAAGAAGAAAAACTTCCCTGGTTTGGGGGCAGGCCTGCATTTTAAACTATTTGGCCGGGGCCTGAATGCACACTAGTGGCATTAACAAAAAGGGAAAGAAGTGGGATGCAGGGTCAATGCTCACCTCCCTGGATGTGGGTGACCACTCTGTGGATGGAGTAAAGGATTAACAGTGTTCACACTGCCGGGTGCCAATATAGACAATTGCAGTAAAAATTTTGGTTTGGAACAAAATATCTCTGTTTGGCTAAAGATTTGGAACCAAAAGTTAAAAAATTTATAGTAATTTATATATTTTTTATACTTACCAATGACCCAGACATAGCTGGTGCTAACTCTTAAAATATAGGGCCAAACACAAATTTTGCCCCCCAATCCTCAAAATTTGCATCTAAAACCAAAGAAAACATGTCCTGAATGGCCCTCCACACTTCACCTCTACTGTGCATGCGCAGTGTCAAGGACGTTCCGAAATTGGCGCCATTAATCATTCTAATAACCAGTGCCTGGTAAGCGCTATGTACTCAGCGGGGAGGTAAGAGTTCCCAACTCCTGGGAGGGCCATCCCCGTCTGGGTCATTGGTAAGTATAAAAAATATATAAATTACTATAAATTTTTTAACACTTTTATACTGTACCAATGACCCAGACATAGCTGAATAGTAAAAAGTCTGGAGGGCCAAGGACATAGAGCAAGATGGAATACGCTCAATTATATAAAATAGAGTCATCCCCTCTAGGGAAAAAGAAGTATTAGGCCTTACATGTATCTTTCTTATTTATGATAAATTAGAAAGATACAACACCTTCCAAAATTGAGCATCAAACATCCATGTACTCTATTAATATCTAGTATAATCCTTATACTAATAATTTTTAAAGTAAGCCAATAAATAAAGTAAGTCTAGATAATAGAGACTCTTATACTCCTTAAAAGTGTCTGAGGATTGTATAATAATGTCCGTTGACACGTGCTATATTCAAAAGCTATACTTTAAAAACTAAGACCTGAATGAATTTTAAAAACATAAACTTCTCACTAAACAACCATCCCAATAACAGCTCAGAATTACTAACTCCGAAGGAGGTATCCCCTTGTTTTCATAGTAAAACAGGTGACCCAAGGGAACACCCTCCCCCCTTTTTCTTGCCCTGGGTCAAATAGCCCAGAGCGAAGAGGGCAGCAGAACGGAGTCACTGCCGAAACAGACAGCCTACCTAGCTATAGTAGCAACTGTTAAGTGAATGACATTCTGAGCAGTAGATAATAGACCTAACAATAGAGGCCTCCAGAAATGGACTCAATATTTCTGAGATAAAAATTCATGAATGTGGATGGCTGAGCGCAATGAGCAGCCTTCAAAAATCTATAATAGCGACACTATTAATGTAAGCCCAAGATGTAGAAGAACTCTTACTTCATGAGCCGAAATCTCAAACACAACTGCTGAGTCAATGATATACCATAAGCAGTATCGATAGTTAATTGAATCCATTAGCAATAGAATGGAGCGTAACGTCCTTCTACTAGACATCAAAGACAGAAGAAGCTTACGCCCGTAGTAATAAACAGATATCTGTTTATAAATACATAAACTGTAACCGGACAGATTAAAGGCCTATGCCCGTACGAAGACGAAAGGACCTTAATAACAATAGGTTCCGGATATTAATTAGGAGCCTGACTCTTATGCAAAAATCCAACCTAACTAGTAAAGGAAGTAGTGATTCCGAAACTACGAAAGTGAAAATCATCCACCGAAAGTGCATGAAACTCACTGACTCTTCAGTAAAAGAGAAGCCAACAGAATTACTGTCTAAAAGGTCAGAATTTGAAAACTACTGTTTCCAGAGGCTCAAATGATTACTTAGCTAAATAAGAACCGAAGTTAAATTCCATATAGGAATTTAATCTAATGATTCTAAGTCTATTTATCGAAAAAGTTACTGACTTAGATAAAGAGACATAAGACTCAATTGTAAACTATCATAGAGTGCATAGGTATGAGGTAACATAAACCTATAACCTTAATAATAATAGGCTGCAGTAGATCTTGTCAAACAAGTATACTAAAAAGTTGCAATGACTAGTATGGAGGGATCAACAATATCAACATAGTGATCCCTACACCAACGACGGAAGAGCCTCCACTTTAGCCGCATAGTATAGCGAAGAAGAGGTTCTCCTATAGTAAGAAATCGCGTCCAACGCTCGTCCAGTACAATGCTTACAATGCAATAAGGACCACACAACGGAATACGTGAAGGTTGAGACCTTGCGGGTTGTGATAAAGATGACACAATTTACCCAGCGAAAAAAGATCCTCTCATGGAGGAAGATTTCGCGTTAAGTCCCACAGTAGACATCAGAGTAAATTTACCCACGGTCTCTGTGAAGACAGAGATGCTATCAACAGAAATGTATTGTGGTTGTTTATCTTAGCAATACTTGCTGAAACAACAGCGCAGGAGGATACGCATATCCTATCATTCCGTCCTATTAGATCAATAGAGCGTTAACAACATAAGCTCAGAGATCCGGACAAGCAAACACATACGTCTGCAATTGACAAGCAAGTTGTGTCGTAAATAAATTAACATTGGGCGCTCCCATTGATAGCAAATCTGATTGAATACTTGTTTGTTGAGAGTCCATTCTGATGGCAACAAGCGACCCATAAGTGAACGGGAGTCCGGTAATACAATCAGACGACCCGGAATATGACGGACCAAAGCAGAACTTGGTGTACTATAACAAACAGAAGGATTCTTTCCATTAAATTGAATAACGGAAACGAATGAGTGCCTCCCTGGTTCCGGAGATACGCCACTACTGTCGAATAAATGGACAGGATTTGGACATGCGTTTCTGAATAATGTTCATCCAATGACATAAAGCAAGCCTACAAAAACATTATTCCGTGGAAGATAAGTGCTTGCTTCGAGACTGCGGAACCCAAAGACCCTGGCACTTCGAATCTGTTGGGATCAATATTATATCCCCAACCTGTTTGACTGGCAACCGTCATAATTATAAAACTCGGATCCGGCAACTGCAGTGGCACTCTCTGAGTCAACCACCGTATGTTTGCCCCAGACTGAATCTCTTGCTACACTAGATAGACAAGAGAACGTGTAAATCGAGCAATTCATGGATTGCTGAAAAGTTGCCGTCGAAGAGAAGCTTCTCCGAGAACGAAGCGACTCTGAGAGAGTTCTTCACCTTACTATCCATGCGCGTGGATGTAGCTAGGGCTGCGTCACGTCTAACCAACTCCAAGCAGCCACTGAAGGGCGGAGTTATACGTGAACAAACTACTGCCCTCAAAAGAAATCACATTGAGGATTATCCCGGAATTCTTTCTCTTGAAGACGTAATGATAACGCCTCAGTAAGGTGGATTACGTATGATAAAGCGTCTAAGTTAAGTCTATTAGACATCATTGTCATTTCCAACATTGTGGTTGGAAAAGACATAGACGGCGAAAAAGATTATTTCCAGTCATTAACCACGCCGTCTAGACGCATATGAACTCTCGGTATGCCCTGTTCTGCCAAAATAAATTATCCGTATAAATGATAAAAGGCAGAAATGAGCATTGCGGACAAGAAACTAAACTATCATGCTTGGTAGCAGGCTTATATATATATATAGCGTCGATAAATAATACACATGTTCTAATGACATTATTGGACTGTGTCGGTAAGTCAGGGACAATGTCCCTGAACCGATCCAAATTCCGTGTCCAATGACGCTATAAGTCTCTTATCCAACATCGCAGCAATGTAGTCCGAAATAACAATCACTGGAAGATAATGCCGGAAGATATGTATGGCAGCTTCCGATGCTACGAAAGGGAAAACTCGAAATCTTTCGAATCCCTTTCGCCATCCTGTCGGACCCTATAAAGCGTTCGGTCGTCTGTACCTGATGCAACCACGGACCGCACCAACCCAGCGCCGTCAGATAATTCCTGATTCGACCAAGAAACTGTCGATTGCTGGGATGCTGCAAAAAAACTGTGCTAATTCGGATAGCACGTCCGTCACTGAGGCCTGTGGAGAAGCGGTCCTACGATGCATTGCCGCTGGAAGCTCCGTGATCGTTACCCCGTGCATACTACTAATATGCGAGCGAACGGAGTGTATAGGCCTCGTGTCCCTTGGCTACCGGATGGCGTGACCTGTTTGCCGTGGAATCACTGAATGACGAAACTGATCGGATACTCGAGGTCACGTAGCCAATGTGCGGTCGTGTGCACTGCTGTGAGGATGAGGAAGCATTATCGACAGTCTCTCGGACTGTCAATATAACGGAGCGTCCCGAGCGACGGATATATGCTCCGAATGTAAAATATCTGAACCACAACATGCGGTCCCCTATGTTGTGGACAAGAGAGGGACCTCTCTCGCTCACAGCCCTGACGGACCTGGACAAGCCAGGAACCGGATTAACAGGCTTCCTCCGATCTGTCTTCAATCCGCCGTCACTGGGTGAGTACTAAAGTAAATATAGTGCTCGCATCACCCAAATCTCCTTCCTAGACCGCAACGGACGAACCCGGCAGCCGAACCATTCGATGAATGTACGCTACACCGGGTGAGCTAGCGAATGTCACTCCGTCGATCCTACAAGGGACCTCTTAGGCGATAGACATATTCCATGAGCACTTATTGCCGCTAGCTCTTCATTAACTATGACGACAGAGGCACACTTTTGAAAGACATCTCCGTAACTTTGCGAACAAGAAACCAGAAATGCTTGGTAATAGCAAGCATATAATAATAAATATAGCGTCGTTCAATAAATCGAAAGTTTGTGTGACATTATTGGACTATGTCGGAACTGAGGGACGATGTCTCTGAACCGAACCAAAAATTTCTAAGTCCACCGATGCTATCAGTTTCTTATCCGGCATCGCAGCATTCTGGTCCGACGAATGAACCTGTAGAAGATCAAGTCAGATGACATACACAACAGCATATGTTGTTCCGAAAGGGAAAGCTCGAAATCCTCCGAATCCCTTTCGGTATCCCGTCGGACCGGATGAAATTTTCGAACGTCCGTACCCGCTTCCGCGGAGCGTCCCAACCCAGCATCGTCGGATAAAACATTATGCGACAGATTCAGTTGTTGCTGGGATGCTGCGATAAGCTGTGCTATTTAGGATAGCACGTCCGTCCCCGAGGCCTGTGCAGTAGCGGTCTTACGATGCATTGCTGCCGGAAGCTCCGTGTACGTTGACTCCCGCACACTTTCCTATGCGAACGTCCGGAGTCTGCAGGCCTCGTGTCCCTGGCTACCGGATGGTGTGACCTGGTCGCCGATGATTCTCTGACTGGTGAAGCTGACTGGATATCCGAGGTCACGTAGCCAAGAGCAGTCGTGTGCGCTACCATGAGAATGAGGAAGCCTTATTGACAGTCTCTCCGGACTGACTATATGTCGGAGCGTCCCGAGCGGTGGACGTATGCTCCGAATGCGAAACATTTTGTACCACAACATCTGGGGCCAGATGTTGTTGTACGAGAGAGGGGCCTCTCTCGCTCGCCGTCCGGATGGACCAGAACGAGCTATGAACCGGACTAAAAGGCTTCCTCCGTTCTCCCTCTAATCCGCCGTCACTGGGTGTGCATTTGGTTGATTTATAGTGCTCGCATCACCCCAAAACTCCTTCTAGACCGCAACGGACGAACCCAGCTGCCGAACCATTCGATGAATGGACACTACACTGGGCGAGCTAGCGGACGTCAAAGGCCGTCGAACCTACTAGGGTCCTCTTAGCCAATTGGCGTATTTACATGAGCACTTTTCCGCTAGCCCTTCATAATTGTGACGACGGAGGCACACTGTTGGAAGACATCACAGATACATCACCCTAATCTTGATCGTCTGAAATAGAAATTGATAAAGTAGAGTGACCCTGCGGGGAAAGGACCGGAATGTCCAATTCCCCACTAACATACCGTGACATACGCTTCCCATGTTGTCATCAAAATCATCAGATACAGAACAGGAGTTAATGCGAGTACACTGACCACATATAGAATGATTATAAAAGTCAGAGGAAGACTTCCTCTTATTACAATTGATCAAAATCCTTTCAATGTGAAAAGAAAACAAAGTCCTGGTACTCGCACCAACCCTTGACAATCAAAATACATAATAATAATATGATCCATTGACATAGAAAAAAATAATTGAAATCAAAATATTTTGAAAAAATATTTTTTCAGAACAGCCCAAGTTTCTGAAAAGTAACGTTGAGCCTCAATGGATCCCAAGCCTAAGTGTGGACAAAAAATTTAAAAATATTTTAAACAATTTATGCAACACATACGAACAATAATAATGTATCTAGTTATGATTAAATTAACATCAAGATATTATTTTCAAGAAATCCCCCCCTCAGACAGAGGGCTGTTGTAAATGTAAACAATGAGTGTAAAAACACTAAAATAAGACTCCAGGCACCCAGGCCCGAAATCAGTTACCAAAAATACACTATCTGATGCAAAACAGAGACTTCCAGGGAAGAAACTGCAGAACATCAGATGGTAGATGCAGAACACAATGCCTAACCACCCATAGGTGAAGACGTAAACATGGGGAAAAGAACAGAATTCATTCTGTTATTCAGCTAAAACTCCCAAGAAATTTTAGTAATAATAATTACAGCAACTATGCCAAAAGCATGGGAGAATAGCAAGAGGGGACTTAAAGGAAAGGGAGAGAGGAAAACACTGAAAAATCAGTGTAACTAAATAACAAGAATGACAACAAAATGGCTGCTGCCTCGAAAATAGGTAACTTAACATAATTTCATTAAAAAATTTTAAGTTACAGCCCTGATAATATTCTGTCACACATTTTTCCTCTCCTCCTTCTCTATCCTCCTTAGAATCACCATTTCACTAATATTTATGTGTCTGGCATCATTTAAACTGAGATTTACAAGCACAAAGATCAGTCAGATGTTAACTGATGAAGGGCCAAACTTAGAATGAATAATGGCGCCAATTTCGGAACATCCTTGACACTGCGCATGCGCAGTAGAGGTGAAGTGTGGAGGGCCATTCAGGACATGTTTTCTTTGGTTTTAGATGCAAATTTTGGGGATTGGGGGGCAAAATTTGTGTTTGGCCCTATATTTTAAGAGTTAGCACCAGCTATGTCTGGGTCATTGTTACAGTATAAAAATATCTTCGCTCTTGTAATTTGGAAATGTCAACACAGCAGTAATGAGAACTGTTGATGATAAAACAAACAGAGGAATCATTTTATTACTTGCAATACAATGAAATCATCAGCTAGTGATTAGAGTGGAGCAACCATAGGTTTTAATTGTTGTTGATTGGTATTCAAGCTTCTTTTATGGAACATGATAAGTGAACATTCAGCTTTACAAAAGCCATTATTAAATAAAATAAATATTTCACACCATTGGCTCATTCAGTCGAGTAGGTCAACAATAATTAAGTAGTTAATCTATTACAGTGGAACCCTGTTAATTGAATAGCAATTTTGCCAATGAAAATTATTCAATTAACAGTAGTATTCAATTAACAAGGAGTGTGTCACTTTCCTGTATTCTAGGGATAAACTTAGCATTTATTCTATTATATCCTGTTTGACAGAGCTCCATGAGCTCTGTCAAACAAACAATAATAGATTAAATGCCTGTACTGGATATACTGAGGCCAAATAGGTCTATAAACAAAGGAAAACTGGGGAGAGTCCGGGTAATTTCTTGAGAGGTTACAAGATTTTTTATTCAATTAACAGGATTTTACTCTATAAACTATATTCAATTTCCAGGTCAAATATGTACTGGAGGTATGGTAAATGGTTTTGTGTTTGGAAATTATATTCATTTAACAGGGATATTCAGTTAAGTGATATCCAATTAAGTGGGCTCCACAGTATTATCTTAGTACAGCAACATGTGTTGCCATATTTTAGAAAGTTGTTCAACCTGTTCAGTTTGTGGATTAACTGAATCGATGGTTCACTTGCCTTCAGCCACTGCTAACTCTGCATGTGCTGGCCTATACATTGGAGAGCCTGACAGTTGCTTGCCATGACTCAGTGGTTCTCTTTAGGTAGTGTAAAATTGAATGTGATAGGAGGGTGTTCTGTGAAGTCAATATGAAGTCCAAACTGAACAAACTGCAGAATACATGCATCTGACGTAATGTGTTTCCACTGATCCACAAAATGTGCAATCTTTCCACCCATCAGAAGCAAAAAGAGATGAAAGCTGTCACTTCTCATCTCATTGAAGCCAGTTGGAGGAGAAATCACATCTTCCACCTCTGGAGCCAGACTTGTTATCCCTAGAGAGCCAAGAAGATTTCAAACTTCAGAAAAGAAATAAGCTGGAGATTTCTTTCTAGGTGATCTTTGAGGATGGCCGCCTTTACAAGACCACCTAGAAAAAGACCAGGATGAGCCTGTAGAAGATCCAAATTGTTGTATAAGAATTTGATCCTGAGAGTGTCTTAGGGTGCTTGTCTGAAAGGTCCTGTCTGATTGTAGAAATGCCCGCATCTCGGAAAAAGATGAGGATAGGAGGTCACAGTGTTGTTGTTGTTCTTGCAGAAATTTATTTTGGAATCCAAAATGTGATCTCTGAGCAACAATTCCAGTTTATCAACATTAACAACATGTGTATGGATATGCTTCTGGAAAGAAATCTGAATGGAGATGTTGTATCATCAAATTTAACCTCCTCAGACACTCTAGAGGCTAGAGCTGCCACTAAATGATCGGAGGATAGAATACTGATCATTTCTCTATAAAGGCCTAGAGTAGTCTCCATTAATGTCTGTGGTAGTTAAATGATTTAGGTGATGAAAGACGTAAGGTAGTAGCATCCTGGTCCAATGGAAGAACTGTTCAAGCCAACCATGTCAAATGGCATGCACATGCAGGGAGTCAGATATGAATTCTTGTGAGCCTTTTCCTTGAGTTTGTCATCAAGAATTTTGAAGTAATCACATATCTGTGAGGCCTGCAAGGGCCTACTGGCTGAGGTGAAAGTTGAACACTGGCTGAATGCCCTTCCACTCTTGGTACATGCTTATTTTTGGAATATGGTGTTCCCTGAGGAAAAATTTCTGGAAGATGAGTGAAAATGATAAATTTAAAGTAATTTGTACATTTTTAATACATACCAATGGCCCAGACTTAGCTGGTGCAACGTCAATATTATTAAGGGCCAAACTCAAATTCTGAACACCCCCCCCCCCCCCCATTCCCCCCAATCCCCAAAATGAGCATACAATACTGAAAATTAAAAGTCCTATCTGGCCCTCCATCCTGTTAGTACTTGCGCATGTGCAGTACCCAGGAAGAGACCAGAATTGGCGCCAACATCATTCTTCCTAGTTGTGCCCACTGAAATGATAACTCAGCGGGGAGGTATGAGTGCCCACTCATGGGAGGGCCATCCCCATCTGGGCCATTGGTAAGTATTAAAAATATACAAATTACTTTAAATTTATCATATTTTAAGACTAAAATCAATGGCCCCGACTTAGCTGAATCGTAAAAAGGCAGAGAGCCTAGGACTTGAAGAATTAGCTGATGGAAAGTTATCTAATAAATTATATGTTTTTTAGCCAACACACAATCGACCACATTCAGGTATACAATTCCAATAATGAACCACCCAATTGTAACAGTACAATTATATGAGTGTAGGAATAAGCCTCATGTAAAACTTTACGGTTGAAAACTGGATTCCGAATATGGAATGGGATACGATTAAAAGCCTGTCATGGACGGTCCCCAATAATTCATTGTTCCCTAGGTCCATTAAAACCAATGACTGTTCGGAGAAAGAATTTACCACTCCGAATAATGAAGTCAAAATTAGAGAAGGCACAGACGGCCTGTTGGAAACTCCATAACTGATCCAACTAGCCCCAAAATTCTCATAAGCTCTATAGTAATGCAGAGCCACAATCAAGAGAATCTATTCCGTAATAAGTTGGCCTAATAATGTATACATATTATACATGCAATAAACAGAATCCCACCTTAAAACGATGTTAATGCGATTAACCTGAGGAATAGACTCATACATCGTAAGAAAAGCAGACAGCTCTGAGTGTAACTACTCAGAGTAGACTAATTGCCACATTTGGAGAAAGTCGCCCAGATAACTGACATGCCTCCCATACAGGAACACGAAGGCTAGTACTATCAAACGAATGTATTCATGATAGAATTTGGAATCCAAGAACAGTTACTGTTCAGGAATCATATGCTCATATATCATTTATGAACGATCAATCACAGGAAGCAAACCAACTAGAGTGGCTGGGCCCCTGATGTTGCCATTAGACCACAACCCACATGCCAATCGAAGAGCAATGAAAGGCATGCATATAATTGAATGTATACAAGGCTTACAGGAAGAGCACTACATCCTCATCCTGCCCTGTAATCGCCTCTTAACATATTGGGATATTGGGGGTGGGGAGGGTTCGATGAATAAATCATATCGAATTATACTATACTGCTGCTGCTATTCTCAATAAAGAGTAATTCAGCTAAAAAGCTTGTAGTTAGCTCAAGTAAGCAGAATGACACTAACCCAGCGCGACTCGTAATGCTTTAGTGTTAGTCATCTAGAATAGTATAGAAACCATATGGCTCTTTCATGTCTGACCGACTCCATAATGCCACTAAGGGCGGAGGGGGATGTGATGAACATGGCACTATTGCAAGGAATATACCTGCTGAAACAGCATCGACATATCCCTTGAAATCAAGACGGTACGCCATGTCATCAAATAATACACCATACAGACATAATTTCCAATCATCAAGTGGAATATAATCCACAACATTAGATTTCATAAGAATGAAAGCGGGAGACGAAAACTATGTTCCGGCACCCGATCACAAGAAACCTAGATGAACTCCTTGCGTCTCGTACCGACTATAGCAGGAATATAATCCTGAAAAGGAGTTAACTATAGGCCTTCAGAAGAATGCTCATTAATCACACTAGGTAAATATGGCATTATGAATAGGGCAAAAAGCCTCAGACAACTTAACATAAAAACAACACTGCTAAGGAGAGAACAAACTCTTCTCATGTACGGTACCTTGTCCGATAGGACAGTCATCTCAGCCTGGCTGAAGCAGCTAAAGGTCTTTCTATTCGAGAAGACAATTAAATGGCTGATAACTGCGGCCCTAGAAGGTCACTAAAGCAGACTTACAATGCTAGCCGCTAATGATAGGGATAAAAACACCGCTCAAACTTCTAGCTAGGTTACTAAGATGTCAACAATAAGACTAAAGTCTATGACACTTAAGAAAACAACCCCCAAGAAGGAAAAGTGCACTCTTTTCCTTTAGCGGTTCTTTTCCCAAAAGGCAGCGGTCTCAGCCCAGCTAATGGTGCTTAGAAGACTTCATGTCTGTGAAGACAGATATCTTGGTGCAAATATTTTGCGTCTTTAGACAGCTCACTATATGGAGACTTACAACATTAGTCGCTCAAGTTAAGGGAAAAAAGAGCCGCACTTGATTCTTATAAGGCGTCAATAAAAGGACTAAAAGCTCCAGATGCCTAAGAATACAACACCGAGAAGGAAACAATGTACTCTTCCCTTTCAATGGCCCTAATTCCAAAGAGACAGCAGTCTCCTATTAGATAGCGTAGCTGATAAGTCTTCATCCCGTGAAGACAGATATCTGGGTGAAACTGCGACACCTTGAAAGCTCACTAAACGGAGACTTACAACATTAGTCGCTCAAGTTAAGGAATAAGGACGGCTCTAACCACCGAAATTCCAAGGAGACAGTAGTTTCAGGTAGCTAACGCAGTTATTAGTCTTCATCTCCATGAATACAAATATCTGTTTCACCTGCAGCCTTAGAAATCTCACAAAACAGAGACTTACAACATTAGCCGCGATGTATAAGAAAAATACCACTGTAACAGTATATAAGGCCACTATGACATTAGCCACTTATGATATATAGACACAGACCGCTCTTAATTCATATTAGCCAAACCAAGGCGACAACAATAGGACTAATTGCCTGTGACGCCTAGGAATATTACACTGAGAAGGAAAACATAATTCTTTCCTTCTAATGGCTTATTCCAAACAGCTATCAGTCTCAGCATAGTTAACAGAGCCTAAAAGTCATATATCGGTGAAAAACAGATATCTGTGTGTAACCCTGCGGCCTAAGACAGCTAGCTCTATTTTACTCATCTTGTTCCTCTCAAAAAGAGACTGAAAGACGACTAGTATTAGCCAACGGTGAAGGCTTCAACACCCACCATACAGGTCGACATCCGTTTCCAATGTTCGCATCCCATAGTACAAGTATTGAAGGAGTGCCGCGACTATCGGCAAACAGCAAGCCTATTTTCCGAGACTTCTTTGACTTACACTAGATATCAATTATTATAATGGCAACAATAATAATGAGGCTAAAAACATAAGTCTGCTGTACTCCCAAAAATAACCATCACAAGGATACATAACAGAGACAAAACAAAAAATTTTTGAATAAAATTTTTTAGAGAAATTTTGAATGAAGCCTAAGTGCCCCAAGGGAACCTTATGAGCCCGAGGGCATCCCAATAGAGCCTGAGTGTGGACAACCACTAACTAATATAAGCTAAACTCCCGGAATAAGATATACTACATATCCTAATAGAAAAATCATGATAATAATAATAATAATAATATACACATTTATATAGTGCCAAAATTATAGTTCAGAAGATATAGAACCATATTCTAAGGTGCTGTACATGTTACTGAGCTTGTGCAAATATACAAACGGAATATATACAGTATCTTACAGTCCAGAACATCACTTATAGGCTTTTTGAAACAGGTATGTTTTGAGATCTTTCTTGAAAAGGTTGACATTTGACAGTCTTTTTAGGTGCTCTGGTAAATTATTCCACAAGTGAGGGCCAGCAAATGAGAATGACCTATCTCCAAATGTCACCCATGTTTTGGAACATGTAGCAGCATTTTACCATCGGACCTCAGGTTGTATTGACACACATTCTTTGTATTAAGGAGTTCTTCTAAGTGGGCTGGTGACATGTTGTTTTGTGTCTTAAAAACTAATAATAAAGTTTTGAAGATTATTCTGTAGTTGAGGAGTGATGTGTTGAGATCGTGATACCCTACATACCACTCGGGCTGATGCATTTAGTACCATCTGCAGACGAGAGTACTGATATTGTGGAAGGTTGAACAGTAAGGCATTACAATCATCCAAATGTGAAGTTACAAAGGCATGAACTAGGGTTTTGGTTGAGTCTTTGGTGAGGAACTGTCTTATCTGTTTAACTTTGTATAGACCTCTGAAAGCCTTATTGCACATATTTGTGACATGTCTGTCCATAGACATGGTAGAGTCAAAGAAGGCACCAAGATTACGTACACTGTTACTTGCACTGATGTCGGAATCTCCTACCTTCACTGAGTTGATGTCAACTTTAGTGAGTTGTTGTCATGAACCAATTATTAGGAATTCAGTCTTATCATCATTTATCATTAATTTGTTTGAAACCATCCTTGTGCGAATGTCCGAAATACATGATTCAATAGCTTCTAGAGTTTTAGTTCGATCCTTGATTGATGGTCAAAAAGAGAAATAGACTTGTGTGTCATCAGCATAACCATGGACATCAGGCAGGTGAGATTTAATAATGGTGAACATTTTTGAAATATAGAATAGAAACAGAACAGGACCAAGGCAACTGCCCCATGGGACTCCACATTCAAGATGGAAGCCTTTTGACAGATTACTGTTTATTGATACACGTTGCTGCCTATTCTTGAGGTATGATGATAGCAAGCTAGCAGCAACACCATTAAGTCCAAAATCAGAATTCATTGTCTCTAGCAGAGTTTTATGACAAACGGTGTCAAAAGCAGCACTAAGGTCTAAAAGAACAAGCCATGTTACCCTTCCAGACTCCATATTAAGGAGGATGTCATTCTGAACCTTGAGTAATGCCGTTTCAGTCGAGTGAATTTTTCTGAATCCAGACGTGTTGGCCGGTAATGAAGCATGCAACATTAGTTGGTCAATTGTGGCTTTTTCACACAGCTTAGAGACAAACGGTAAGTTACTCACTGGTCGGAAGTTTTTAAACACAAGTTCTGCACCTTGTTTCTTCAGAAGAGGATTAACAATTGCTATTTTCCATGCATCAGGCACAATTCCTTCTAGCAGAGACATGTTGATCATTTTTGTGATTACAGGAGCCAAAGAGTCTACATATGATTTGACAATAGGTGTTGGCATTGGATCGAGTTGACATGAGGCATTTGAGGATTCTTTTATTAATTGTTTAAAACTAAACATTGAATTAATATGAATCCAAAACGTTATTGAACAGACAGCATCGTCAAGAGGAAAAAACGGAAACTAACTAACAACTGGCACAACAAAGGTCCAGAGTCAGTAACCACCCAACAACCACCTGATGCAAATCTAGATCTTCATATGAAGAAAAAACAATGCATCTGGTAGAAGCTGCAAGAGTACAAAAATGTCCTGAACCAAAATAAACAGGACGTAAACATAGAGGATAAACAGAATACCTAGTTAAACTGCCAAGAATTTAATAAAAAAATTCTTCAATAAAAAAGCCAAAAGAGCTTGGGAGTATAACAGGAGGGTTCAGGAGAGGGAAGGGAAGTAATAGTAACAAAACAACAGTGGAGTCATATTATAATATTAATGACGACGTTCAGAATCTAGACCACCAGAGTACCTGAAAACAAAAAGGTCAGAATTTTTATAAAATAAAAATTTTATACATCTAGGGAGCAGAAGACCTGATGAGGTAAACAAACGCTTCATCACTAGGAATACATATTTCCATCTTCAAGGCAGCCTTGAATTGGCGAAATGAGGCCTTCCAAGGACATGACCTGAGAGAAAGCTAAGATCCTAGGGTGGATAAAATTACTTATGAATTCGTCCATATATACAGGAAGAGTTGAAAAGCACTCTAAAATTCAAAGGTTATAAGCAACAGGTGTACCACGAAAATTAAAATTTTCTTCAAAATTTATTTTTACTCTACCTACCACATCAATACAATGTTGCTTTCTCATTATAACCTCTCTCCCTTAAAAATGATAAATTTTAAGTAATTTGTATATTTTTTATACTTACCAATGGCCCAGACTAGCTGGCGCAAACTCAAAAATTAATCCAGGGCCAAACCGAAATTTTGCCCCCCAATTCCCAAAATTTGCATGCAAAACCAAAAAAATCAAATCCTGTCTGGTCCTCAATACTTTTTAGATCTGTGCATGCGAAGTATCCAGGAAGGTACCAAAATTGGCGCCAACCATCATTCTTTCTAAAGATTGACTGTTAAATATTATAAACAGCGGGGAGGTATGATTGCCCACTCATGGGAGGGCCATACCCATCTGTGCCATCGGTAAGTATAAATGAAAGAGTCAATGACACTGTAGCTTATCTTGACCTTATGGTATATTTTGGGGCTTAACGTCACAGTTACTCAACTTTTATGTTACATTCAAGTAAATTGGTCAGTAATTATTGACTTTTTGTTGTCTATCAGAAACTACAGATTTTTTGGCTTTAAAATGTGTTTTGGATATTTTCAGTGATTTTATGCCCCCCCAAAATCCACTCCGTGGACCCTTCCTCCCTCCCATACCCCCACCCTATGAGGGTGAGTGAACTGGATGCATTTTTTTTTGGCATGAAATCACTCAAAATCCTCCAAAACACATTTTAAAGCAAAAGAAAAAAATGCATCCCAGCCCCACCCCCATGGGGTTTATTGGGAGAAGTTTTTTGTTCTTTCATAAAACCACTAAAAATTCTTCAAAACTCATACTAAAGCAAAAAAAAAAAAAAAAAAAAAAAAAATTGATCCTACAGACCTCAACCCACTCTTCCCAGCCCCATTGCATGAGGTGAAATTTCTTTCTTTTTTTTACCAGAGGCTATCCCAAGTTATTCAATGTGACTGGTTCCATAAGGTGAATATTTTTTTACTTTAAAAAGCGTTTTGGAGGATTTTGAGTAATTTAATGGAAAAAAACAATTCACGACTGCCTGCCCGGGGCATCTTATATGGCCTGCGGCATACAAAATTCATGATGGCTGCTGCAGCAGCCAATGTAAGCAGCCGACCATGACCAAAATAGGACGTTCTCATCTTGACACCAACCTGAACATGCATATGAAATTTGGTGATGATCAGATAAGAACTATGGCCTGTAGCCTGCACCATGCAAATTGTGGACAGACAGACTCACAGACTTACAGACTCACAGACTTCTGCATGCCCCATGACAATAGCTTAGCTTGACTTTATCAAGATAAGCTAAAAATATACAAATTACTTAAAATTTATCATATTTTTATACAACAACCAATGGCCGAGACTAGCTGAATCGTAGAAAGGCTGGAGGGCCAAGGACATAAAGGAAAATCCAATCTATCAATCACTTCAGTAAGGGATATATCAAACAGGAGAATAGGAGAAGATAGGAATTATATGTCTTTCTCCTTTACGAGAAAAGAGAAAGACATAACACCAACAGTGTAATTGAGTATTACATAATATATAATTCTCCATTTAATGCCAGCATAACCCATTATGCTAATTCGGTGAAGGAAAACCAATATATAAAGATAGTCCAGAGAATGAGACTCTTTATACTCATTTGAAAGTGTCCGAGGATTGTATATTAACGCCCGTTTGACACGTGACATATACAAATGCTTCACAGTGAGCTACACTTTAAAAACTTACATAAATAAGGCATAGTTATTGCTTCACACCAAGCTATACATTAAAACCATCCCAGCACCAACTCAGGACTACTGACACTGGAGGAGGTCTTCCCTTGCTTTTCAATATAAAGCCAGATGATCTGAAGGGAAAAAAACCTTCCCCCACCCCCTGCCCTTCCCCTTGTTCTGAGGTAAATATCCTCAGAACGAAGAGGGCAGCAGAACAATGTCAATGCTGGAATGGACTGCCTAAATACCTATAGATGTAACCATTAATGGACGACATTCTGAGCAACAGAAAGAGGACCCAAAGACCTGAGGTCACCGGAGATGGACTCTAAATTTCTCAGGTAAAACTTAGTAAATGAAGAGGGCTGTGTCCAGTACGCAGCCTTCATGAGATCAGTAATGGCTATACTGTTGGAATAAGCCCATGAAGTGGAAAGTGCTCTAACCTTGTGCACTGATATCTTATTAACAGAACATTGATCCGAAGACAGATTTTCATAGGCAATGTGTATTGCCAACTGAATTCACCTAGCGATGGCATGAATGGAAATATCCTTTCTGTTAGGAAGCAATGAAAGAAAGGTTTTCTTCCTTTTCTAACAAAATCTGATCGACGTTTATAAATGCGCATAGCCCTGACTGGACACAGCAAAGGTCTACGGTTATCGGAAGACAGTAAAGCCTTAATGACAATAGGCTCCGGACGCTTGTCTGGAATCTGATTCTTAGCCAAAAACCCCACTTCCGTAGCAAGAGTAATGGTATTACCTACACCACGATAGTTAGATTCATCAACAGATAAAGCATGAAGTTCACTGACTCTTCTAGCAGATGCAAAGGCTAAAAGAAACGCCATTTTATAGGGCAAGAATTTGAACTCTACGGCGTCCAACGGCTCAAAAGGAGCTTCTTAAAGCTTCAACACAACCCATGCCAAATTCCACTTAGGAATTAATCTGAGGGATCTAGGTCTATTGATAGAGAAATTTCTAATTAGCTTGGATAATGAAGTATTAGATCCAATAGCCAAGTTATCATGATGGGCGTAAGTATCTGATAACATAGACCAGTAGCCCTTACTAGTGACGGGCTGCAGTTTGAGATCGTCAGACAAGTAGACCAGGAAATTGGCAATATTTGGTATGGATGGATCGTATACGTCTATCGACTGATCCTGACACCAACGGAAGAAAACCCTCCACTTTGCTGCGTAGTTCAACGAAGAGGAGGACCTCCTGCAGTTAGAAATTGCATCCACTGCACGTCCTGTAAACTGTTTTCCGTGCAAGAAGTACCGCACAACGGAACTACGTGAAGGTTGAGACCCTCTGGGTTGTGATGCAGAGCGCTTGACTCCCCCTAATAAACAAGGTCCTCTCGTGGAGGAAGGTTCCAGGGAATGTCTCATAACAGACACCTGAGAAGATTGATCCATGGTTTCTGTGACGACGACTATCATTCCATCTCATGAGATCGACAGAGCGTCTACTGCGTACGCTCGATGATCTGGGCATGGGCGACCTGCTCATCGGTAGCTGATTGTTCAGGTGTGTCGCAAAAAGATCTATCACGGGACAATCCAACTGGTAGCAAATCTGTCTGAATATTCGCTTGTTGAGAGTCCATTCCGATGGTAACAGGAGACCTTTTCGAGAGAGTGAGTCTGCTAGTACGTTCAGACAACCTGGTATATGATGGACAGAGAGATGAACGCCATGATTCATGACATATAGGAGAATCGTCTCCGTTAGTTCGCACAATGGAATCGAATAAGTGCCGGCTTGGTTCCTGAGGTAAGCAACTACTGTCGAATTGTCCGACAGAATTTGAACATGGACGTTCACTATTAGTCAAATCCAATGTTGAAGTGCTAGCCATATTGACATCATCTCTTTGATGTTTATGTGCTTCTCTAGGAACCGAGAGTCCCAAAGACCCTGACACCTCAAGTTTGCTGGACTTAGGGTCGTGCCCCAGCCCGTCGGACTCGCATCCGTCATAATCATGAAAGCCAGATCTGGCAGTTGCAGCAGAACTCCCTGATTTAACTGAAGATCTGCCCAAATCTGAACCTTTTGTTTTACTAGGTCTGTTAAAACAATACTGGTTTTGAGCGAATGAGTCTCCACACTCCAGTTCTGAGTAAAGAATATCTGGAGGGGACACGTGCACAGGCGGCCCATCGGAATAAGTCCGCAGCCATCAGTTGCATGAATTCCCTCACTGTTAATGTGTCTGAGTGTAGACAAAAGCAAGCATAACAACTGACTAATTTCACCCTGGGTAATGGCAGACGAACCAGATTGTTTTGAGTCTCGAAGCCCATTCCCAAGTGAGTGAATGACTTGGACGGAGCTAGATCCGACTTCTTCTCGTTTACGATGAAACCGAGACGTCAGAGTAATAGAAGCAGACTCTGAACATCATTCTGAAGTATAATTCTGTTGCCGTATCTCTGCAGAATGTCGTCCAAGTAAGCTGACGTTACCGCAGACGAATGAGCTCGGAAGTATGACATTACCGAGACCAGTATCCGAGTGAATGCCCAGGGAGCCAGGTTCAGACCAAAGCACATTGCTTTGAACTGATAAACCTTCTTTCAGAATGCCGGATGTACCAGGACATGAAAGTAAGCATCCTTTAGATCTATGCTTGCCACAGAGTCATTCACTCGAAAGCTCGCTCTTACCAACTGAATGGTCTCCATGTAGATATAGAACTTTGGAGCCAAGATAAGCTTGTTTATCCAGCTCAAGTCTATTACCAGTCGGAACGAGCCGTCTGGCTTCAGTACGAGGAACAGGTGACTGTAAAAACCCTGAGAATATCCTTGCCCCGCCGGCTTAGGGATGTCTGATCAATAGTCTCGATCAGACTTACACCCCTTTCCTGAGTCACTATATTGACGACCTATGGAGTAATTGTATAAGGGTTTCTTGTACCCTCGCGAGGAGTTCCCTTTTGATGATTTGATTTGGAACATCCTTGTTTACTCCGTTCTGCTGAAGTGGGTTGTTGAGATGCCGACTTCAATAGCAGAGCACTGGATGCTTTAATAGTAGCTTGTTCATATATTAACGAAAGCTTGTCGTCAAAGATAGTATGTACAGAGACCGGAGCAACCCAGAGAGAGCTTTTCACCTTGTCATTTGTCAGTGATGACCAATAGCCCAAGAACATTAGATTTCACGAGGGAAAAAAATCGGAGAAAGCTGATTTTTTCAGGGAATGTCGAGTACATGTCACTGAACGATTAGACAAAAGTCCCCTAAAATCCCAGTTGAGCTTTTTTTTCTACAGCCTTTTTTCGAAAACGCGTTTGAAAAAAATTTTTAAAAATCGCACGAACTTTGTAACCTCGAATTGATCCAACTGTATTTTTTGTTTACGCATATTTCGAGCTACATAATGTCTAATATACATTTACCTAGAGGAAAATGTGCATTCTGTGACAATTTCTGCGAAAAATTATTGAAAATTCACAAAAAAGTATCGGATTTATGCAAAAAATGACGATTTTCCTAACGGATTTGCCCAAAGGGTCGTAGTACAGAACGGGATGTTAGTTGGACAGACGATAAAAAATCCACCACCATTTGAAGACTTTTATCATTGCTTACAAAATAGACATTATGGAAGACCCCCTCTGCTTCTGGCCGAGTTCCCCTTTTGGCATAAAATTCGTCAGCATGAGAACTCAACTATTTTCGGGCTTGGGACCGAACAGACACGCCTGTGTCTGGCAGCATTAGATCAATAAATAATATTTACAGAATGTACAAAAATCAATAAATAATATTTACAGAATGTACAAATCAATCAACATGGATTAAGTTACATTGACTATTATCAACGCTATATACAGAAATGACATGACCTATATACATATTATTCATCGAACTCAGAAATTTCCGACAGGACAGTGTTTCTGTGGTTGTTACAAGAATCCGAACTGCAATTACACAAACCTGAGCAAGAGAGTCCTGCCTTCTTACACCCACACCTTTTTGTACAAGCACTCTTGCAACCACAACTGATCAGATTCAGTAGGTTATCGGGGGCACATGGCTTTGTGGCTGCAGTCGGTACAAGAAGTCCATTGTCTAGCGACCACCCCCAATCCGTCGGAGGAAGCGAAGTGCCCAGCCATTGTTGGACCTGGAGATAACATCTGTAGACATGTTGTTGTGCAGCATCGCTGCTTGGTGGGAGTGAGGCTAGGTCGATGGGTTTATTCAGTTTAGATTTTGCTACATAACGCTTGTAAGTGACATATCTATATTGGTCGAGAGAGGAAACAGTTTTACTCCCGTATAAGATCAGGAGAAGTTGTTCCCCGGCAGCGGCTACTGCACTTGGTGTACTGTCATCCGCCAAAATTGTGTTGACATACTGTTGTGAGTCGCTAGTAACATCGGAGACAATTGTACTGAATACTTTCTTCTTACCAACTCGAAAGAGTGCAGAAGTAGTGTCACAACCACTTATAGAATGTGCTACAAGGAGGTTGCTTCTATGGTCACCCATTTTGGTTGCTATTTCACTAACTGAAACTAGTAAGTTTGGGGTAATGGAATACATCATGTGAATATTACATCCCGGTTGAACTCAAGAGGTAAGAATGACTAACAAGTCTGTGTCTGTTCCCACAACGATAACATTGTTGTCATCTTGAGCGATGTCAAGTGCAGTTTCGGCTATCAGTACATCAGCATCAGCCTCGGCCTGCTTGGACTGAATATTGATAGCAGATAGCTCCTGCATTAGAAGATCGATCAGTTGGGTTTTGTTCTTGGCATTTGCAAGGAAATCGGATTGGGGTGTGGTGGCTGGTAACTCGGGTGAGATATTGATATCAATGGAATACCTGTCTTTAGATCTACGGGCTTGTTCCATGCCCTTTGTCGACATTGTACAAGCATAACCATCAAAAACAACCACGACGTTCGCCCCAAAATGTCTCACTAGATAATTGGAATATGATGTACATATGTCCTTATATGACGACTGTTTAGGCCATACAACTGCCCTCAATAAAAATCCACCATCTACAACAAACAGAGAATGTTCTGGGATTTTAGTTTGCTCAGAACCGTATGTTTTGAGGATCTTACCAAGTGTGCTTTTCTGTGTCTTCCTCATTCCAGCAGAATCAAACAATGCTGGTGGTTTCGGGGCGAGTTCATATTTGAGATACTCTTCCATCTCTGCTTGTGACTGAATAACACATGTGATGCGGTTGAACAGAATTGTGGGGTCAATTACTACCTTACTTCCACGGACTTTGATGCTATTTGCCATCGATGCGAAAGACTTCACAGTGTCAACACGTCGTAGTTTGATGCTGTTGAACGTTTTGCTTACAACATTCGATAGCAACATTCACCAATTTTGCGAACTTGGTCACAGTTCACAGTTTCGTCGGCCACAAGCCCGGTCGCTACAGAGACTAATTGTAGTGGATCTCTATTCTGAAAGGGGGAATGCACTCTGAGCCAGTTCAATAATTTGGTGATATCATTGGCATCAGTCAATTGTGAACTTTGACGGAGATCCCGATGTTGTTCGCCATGACCAGTGTGAACATGAACAAAATTTTCGAGAGCATTACATATCGGAAGGCAAAGAGGTAGTCCATGTACCCATTTCGCAACAGTGCTATCGGTTATTCCCCTGCCATGTGTGAGACCACCAGGGAGCTTGAACATTCTCATTAAACACTGCTTTATGGTCTGATCAGAATATATCCCGTCCCAGAATTTATCTGAGCGCCTTATGGTAAAGTAACCTTTCTCAGTGAACAACTTCAAATCATCCTGTTGCATTATTTCTGTTAGCTCATTCATCTGCTGCAAATAGAGATGAGAACTTTTTGCGTATGCAAAATGACCACCTGCGTGAAATACTGGAATCATATTGCGAACACAATATGTGTGGAGTTCCCAGTCGCCTGTGCACTCTGCTCTCAAGAACAACTGAAGAAGACCTATTTGCTCGTAGTATTGTACCCAAAGCTTTCCTGTGCGTCCTATGGACGCATTCTGGAGCAGTTCATGTAATTTTGACAGTAGATGGTTGACACTTTCTTGATTGACAGCGTCAGCTGTTGTACAGTCACCTCTGGCAAGTCCACAGAATATTTCATTGACTTCTGTGCAGTCTATGTTATCTAGTGTTCGGCTTTCTTCAAACACAAGTTTTGTAATGGCAATTTGTGTTAGCAAATGGGCACGAACTGCTCTTGAATATGCATGACCACTGATCAAATGATGGATTGACCCACCAGCATAAACAGTCCCCCACAGTTCATCCAAGCCGCTACCAGCCATGATCGAACCAATTGCCCCTAAATATGACATAATCATATGGAAGCCGCCGAGTCTAACGAAAACTTTTGTCAACTTATCTGACGAAGACACAATCTCCACTGCTTTGATATAAAGTGGTTGGTCAAACGTCACTGGACAAACGTTCAGTCCCTGTTTCTCACATTCAGTTTGTGCAAACATGAGAGCAGTGTAAATTGTGCTCGGGTTGGATGGATCAAAATTAATAAAGGGAAGTATCTCGACATCACTTGTTTCATAATTATCTGATGATGTGACAATGTGCATATATCCAGCCCAAGATGGGCAAGGTACTCTCAGTACATGCGTCAAAGACCAAAGACTGTCGACTGTTTTTGCGAGTTTCAAATTTTTCGGATCAGATTCACCCAAAGTTGATAAATCCTTCATCACAATTTCGTCAAGACCCAATTTGCTTGGTTTACTGTAACCTTTCAAAGGGATGTACCCAAATTCACCAGAGCCAATATTCGAATGATCACCAGTTAGTCGTTTTATCGGAGACTCTTCTGTGTGATCTCTGCTTGGAGTTATACAGGCGATGCCTCCCATACTATGGAAAGTATTCTTGCCATCTAGCGTGCGCACATTACAATCGGCGTTATCGAAAACGAATTGTGTGAAGTTCGCAAGTCTAGGCGACGGACCTTCGCTTATCATGACAGAATGAACGTATTGTTGAACTTCCCAGTAGCTAGAAGAGAACATTAGTCCATTCAGAATGTCGATCAATTCCCGAGATGCGAATTTCCTATGTATGTAAACTGCTACCGACAATAATACTGGTGACAAGAATGAACGGGGCTGACAAGAACTTATTAGAGACTGACCTATGGCTGTCACGCGTCTCTGGTTGGCTTGGATGTTTTGCCCACGCTGCGACGGAGCAACAATCCCTTGTAACAAGGTTTGGAGTGTATCGGGTAGTAGATCACTAGATACAGATAACGAATCGGGTTTGGGATAAACGTCACACTCGTAAATGGCTGACCGAATATCATCGCGGACTATAGCCGATGCTTTCTTGACGATGCGCATACGTTCATCAGTTTCATTGGTACATTTGTCTGAGTACCACGAATCATATAGTATTTTGTCTGATGAATCTCTGAATGTGACAACATTTTTTAGGGACCTCAGTGCTGTAATAGAGATTCTACTACCGAAATGCTCAAGCAGTTTGGTTTTAAGATGTTTAATTGTGTAACCGACTTCGTCACCAAGATACGATTCAAACGTCTCTGCCAATTCGATCAAGGAAAACTGACACTCATCGCTGTTCTCCATAAAGGTACACAATTCATGGAATGCAAGTGCTTTCTTGTCTGCAACAGGCCTACCCCGTGAAAGAGTTCGCTCAGGCTTATCTCGGACAAATCCTGTCCAGCAATCATGGTGATACCGACCTTCCTCGGCCACTAGATCGATAGCACGACCGATCCGAGTAAGTACAGACTCACCCCATTCATCACTATGTTTCAAACAACGGGTTCTGATACTATCAACAAAAGTCAATGTTTCAACGGTGTGGACTTCTCTTCTACGTTGAACGGGTATATGAGTTTGTTTGTCGGCGGATTCTCCACAGAACAGACAATGGAGTTTAAAATTGAAAAGCATCTTGATCAGAGCGCAATTTTTTTGTCATAGATGGACCAGCTTCGTCAGATTCAGCTGCATCTAGAGACATTCTCTTACTTTTTCTTACAGAACTTTCCCATGTATAATTCTTGTAGCAGAATTTGTGAATTTTCTCACCAACTGTGGGTTTCTTCGAACCGGCAAAAAGATTATCGCCAAGCTCGACGCTTACAGCAACCAACTTTTCTATACCCCGTTCACCAAGTGTAGTTATTCCGGACGAGCCGGTCAACTCATCGTTACATTTGATACATTTATCCATTGCCAAAGTCACAACAGAAAAAAGATGATAGACACAATAAACTCAAGTACAATACCACAGAACAGATATCAATGTGCGGACAGGTAACGCTAAGTGATATGCCAACAACATAACTGATCAGTTCTACAAATAACACAAGACTCTAATAATCAACAACAGGCAAAATTACATATATATCTATCAAGGGATCATTGGTTTCAATATCTAGGCATCAAATGCGGAGTGTCCAATACTGAACAGAGCAAATTGTGCAATGGACAGACCTGGAATGCGGAATTAAACAGCGTTTCCTGATGAAAGTCGTTCAAGGCTATTTTGCATCAAATTAAAGAGCGTTGTCTGTACATAAAGACCTGGAATGCGGAATTAAACAGCGTTTCCTGATGAAAGTCGTTCAAGGCTATTTTGCATCAAATTAAAGAGCGTTGTCTGTACAATACAAATTTGTTTATGAGTACACATCAAGGGCGTGCACACATTACATGCTAATGCATCTTGAGTGTAGGCGAGCACCACATTATGTGATTTAATCGAACATGGAAATTGAAACAATGATGCTATAATACGGTATTTGAATGAGAAAAGTCGATGTCGTTTGAATTTGAGTTTAGGGGGTATGGTTAATATTTCACACGTTTCACCAGTTCATTATGGAATAAATGACTATTGTTATATATCATTATAAAGCACTGCTTTTCTGCAATTTTTGATATATAATTTAACTCCCAAAGTAGTCGTAGATTTGATTTAATGGACGTTGTGTACCGTTGTGTGTATGAAAACAATAAATTTTTTTCGTAATTTTGTACATTTTCGTGAATATTTCACCATTGAGTGTGAGGATTGGTACAAAGTTGGCATTTTCTGTTGGGGATATGTATTCTCAATATAATTCAGCACGATATTTATGATTCTCACCCTACTAAGGCGAATAAGAATGAGAAATATGGAGCTGAGTCGAATTTTTTTTTACATTTTTTTTTTCATAAAAAAAATGCTATAACTAAAAAAGCTGAACTCAGATTCGCGGGGACTTTTCACACTTTATCCGCAATGTGTGTCCCGGAAACATATAAAAAAATCAGCTTTCTCCGATTTTTTTCCTTACTTTCTCATTTTTATGTCTAATGTGCCTGGACTACAAGCAAAGGCAGCATCACATCTAATTAACTCCCAATTAGCCACTGTCAGGGTGGAGTTATACGTGGCATACATGATTGCCCCAGAAAAAAACTCTAAGAGAGGTACATATGTCTTCCAATTCCTTCCCATTGAGACGTTGTGCTATAGCTCTGGTAAGGTGATCTGCGTAGGACATTGTGTCCAAATTTGCTCTATGCGATGAAACTGCAGTTTCCATTACATCTGAGCGAATACTGAATGATGCAGGTAAGGATAAATCTAAATCCCCGACCTGCTCATCCAAATGCAGTGGAGCTCTCCGCACATCTTCTTCAACCGTTTTACATGAACATGGTCCAAGGAACTGTATATTTATGGAACCCTTGAGAGGTTAAATATGGTGCCGTCTGCATGGCCAAAGGCCTGCAACACCTGCCTTGATAGAACCGGGAAAGAAAGAACTTCTTCCTTCCTCCGTATAAAGTCTGCGTCTAGAGACACCAGCAGTTTCTCTCTTGTTGTCGCACCTTACTGATTCAGTGGAACAAACTCAGAGTAGTATTGATGGATAATATCCATTGCAACCATGTGTTGCTCTGAAAGGGAAGGGTAATCCTCTTCCTTATCCTTTTCACCATCCAAATGAATCAGTTGTGAATCTTGGTCCATTACATCTGCGTGAACAGACGATTGGACTGACCCAGCACTGTCCAACAGCTCAGGTTCTGAATCTGAGGGGGGCTGCTCCCTCACTTGCTGGGATGCTGCGATAAGCTGCTCAATCTGCGACGCAAGTCCATCATCAAAGCCTGAGGAGCAGCAGTTTTCTGTTTCTTAGCCGCTTGCTGCTCCTCGGATGGCGTTCCAGAGATGGTTCTCTTCTCCGAACGTCTCGATGATTGAGGCCTCAGCTCCTTAGCTATGGACTGACTTCACAGGCAAAGAGTGGTTCCTTCTTCACACAGCAGGCTGGATATCCGATGTCAGGTAGCTAGCATGCAGTCGTGTGTGCGTAGCAATCGTAGTGGAAGAAGCCGTGACTGTAGCAGAGGCCGGCTGCAGTCTAGACGGAGTGTCCTGAGCAGCAGGTGTGGACATATGCTCCAGCCCGTTTTTCATAACAACATCTGGCCCAAGATGTTGCTGAGTTAGAGAGGGACCTCTCCTGCTCGCGGCCCTTTCAGACCTTGCCAAAAGTCCCGACAAAAAAATTGCTGGCTTCCTCCCTAGTTCCATCGTCGCTGGGTGAGCTTGTTTTGTTTATAAGGTGCTCGCTCTACCCACTACACTTCCTTCAACCGCAACAGACATAACTGATGTCACGGCTCCCACCCTGTAGCCGTCACAGTTGCCCAATCGCGTCCAAAAGGGGACTTTCTCATCTAGACATTATATGAATTCAACCTACCAAGTTACAATGAAATCCCTTCATAAATATGACCTGTAGACTGTGCTAAAGATTTTCGGGCACGGGCAGCCATCATGGTTGAATGATCGGAACCAAAAGGGGACATTCTCATCTGGGCATCATCCGGAGTGATCCTACGAAGTTACAATGAAATCTCTTCATGAATACGACCTGTAGACTGTGCTCAAGGTTTTAGGGCTTCGGGCCCCTGTAGCCGTCACAGTCAACCAATCACAACCAAAAGGGGATGCCATCATCTAGGCATTATAGGGAGTCAACCTTACAAGTTACAATCAAATCCTTCCATAAATACAACCTATAGACTATGCAAAAGGTTTTTGGGCTCAGGCAGCCATCAAGGTTGAATGATCGTGACCAAAAGATGATGTTCTCATCTGGACATTATTTGGAGTCATCCTACCAAGTTACAATGAAATCTCTTCATATATATGACTTGTAGACTGTGCTAAAGGTTTTCGGGCTTCGGAGCCCTGTAGCCGTCACAGTTGCCCAATCATGTTGAAAAGGGAATGTTCTCATCTAGACATTATATGAAGTCAACCTACCAAATTACAATGAAATCCCTCAATAAATATGACCTGTTGACTGTGCTAAAGGTTTTCGGGTTTTGGGCTCAGGCAGTCATCACGGCTGACAGATCACGATCAAATGGGGAAGTTCTCATCCAGACATCATAAGGAGTCATCTTACCAAGTTACAATGAAATCCCTCCATATTAAATATGACCTGCAGACTGTGCTAAAAGTTTTTAGGTTTCAGGCTTGGCAGCCATCACAGATGACAGATCATGCCCAAAAGGGGACGTTCTCATCTATGCATTATACAGAGGCATCCTACCAAGTTACAATGAAATCCCTTCATAAATATGACCTGTAGACTGTGCTAATGGTTTTCGGGTTTTGGGCTCGGACAGCCATATGATGGCAATAGCTAATCTTGACTTTGTCAAGTTAAGCTAAAAACTGAGTCAAAAAGACTCAAAAAAGATCAAACAGGAGCAACCATAGCTAACTGTGCATGGTTTACAACCTGGTGTCCATTCTGCTCAATAATAGTACTCCCATTGACCATCTTCCACCAGACATGCACAATAGGCTTCAATTCCTTATTTCATTATTAGAATAAGCATGTATATGAGTACTGAAGGGGGTGGGGGGAGGCTGCTCAAAATATCCATTTTAAATCAGTTAGGTCATATTTTGTTTAAGTGAGGTAGGTATAGTAAAAAATAAGTAAGGGGTAAATTTTAATTTCTGCAGACAACCTACCACACCATCACAATGTGCCGAATGGACAACAGGATGGTGGTGTACCCATATAAATGTGAAACTGATAATAATATATAGCAGATTTTGGGATAACAGTAATGGTATTGACGTCCCAAACACCTGTTGGAGTATAAGCTTGCATTAAGTTAGAATTGTCAGAAAAGAGGTTACACATGATGACCTAATGTAATACATGTATGATATTAACAATCCCACCTGCGGCAATCGCGTTGTGTCCTTGGGCAAGACACTTCACCCCCATTGGCCACGTGGTGACGCTATGTACTAAAGCGTACTGCACGTCGATGGTGCATCTGTCTTCAACCAATGCTAACCCTGCTTGTGTGGAGTTAGTATGTTGGGGAGTTGACAGTTGCTCGCCATTGCTCGGTGGTTCTCTCCAGGTATTCCGGCTTCCTCCACCCGTAAAACTGTCGTAGTCATGATTAGCCATTGTGCAGAAATATGTGACCTTAAACACCAATAAATAAATAATAATATTGTATGATATTAACAAAAATCGAATTCTGTATATATTTACTATACATAAGCTCACTCCCTGCTAATAAAAGTGAAACCTATCCATCATCAAGCTAAAACACCTGGATTTTCCTTCTGACATGGTTGGTTGGGTACTAGTAGCGCCCTTGATGTACCTTTGTGATTGATGGGAATCAGCAGATTAAGCTTGACAAGAGGCCCCATGGGGCCTGAGGCACTCACCCAACCAAAAGAAGGATTGTCAACACATATCCAGGCTTCCATAAGCTTAGATGACTTCAAAACAAAACTCAAGTCCCATCTCTTCCGAGATGCCTTCAAGGTTTCAGCTACCTAATTTAATCAGGTTTGATTTAATTCAGTGCTTTTAGTAGGGAGCTCAAAAAATATGTATTTATTTTCCATGTAAAGTATTTTAGAGCACAACCATGTGATTTTACGCTATATAAAAACTATGTAATAATAATTATTATTATTTAATTAGCTTATATGGCTAGTTAAGACCACAGACGAATGGAGTCATTTAATTACTTACACCTCTGCTGGCCATGTCAGATGATTTTGTCTGGAACTGGGATACTACGATTAAATAATACCCAGATTTGCAGTAATGCAAAACTAGAGAGCCCAAATATCAACCTAGGAACTTAACCTGAACAAACTTGAATCTGGCCTCTCACTGACCACCCCCAGAATGCCCTATACCATAATATCAATACATTCTGAACGGTGGATCTGAAGAAGGAGATTTTTAAAGATTAGCTAGTCATATTGTACTAAGTTAAAATCTGGGCACCCACAGGGAGCCCAAATAGGAATCCAGGGACTTGATTTGAACAAACTTAAATCTGAGCCTGGCTAGGGTGTTGTATACTAAATATTAAAACATTCTGAATACTGGTCCTCAATAAGATTTTAAAGGATATTCCTCTTTTGCAAGAAGTTAAAATTAGGGCTCCCATAGGGAACACAATATTAACCCAGAGACTTTATTTGAACAAACTCGAAATTACTCCCCCCACCCAACTTAAGGATGTTTTATACCAAATATCAAAGGTTCGAACTGGTAATTCTGGAGAGGAAGATTTTTAGAGTATTCCCCATATAGCACTAGGTTAAATTTGGGCCCCCATGGGGAACACAAATATCAACCCAGAGACTTTATTTGAACATATTTAATCTGCCTCCTCTAAGAATGCCATATATAACAAATATCAAAAGATTCTGACTAGTGTATCTCAAGAAATAGATTTTTTAAAGGTTATTCCTCATATTGGACTAAATTAAAATTTGGGCTCCAATAGGGAGCCCAAATGTTAACTGAGGGACTTGATTTTAACAAACTTGAATCAGACTCCTCTAAGGATGGTGTAAACCATGAATCAAAATTTGGACTCCAATAGGGGGCCCAAATATTAACCCAGGGACTTCATTCTAAACAATTTGAATCTAACTCCCCTGATAATGGTTATATCATATATCAGACGATTCTGATTGAAGGTTCATGAGAAGAAGATTTTTAAGATTATTCCTCATATTGTATCAAGTTAAAATTTGGGGTCCAATAGTGAGTCCAAATATAAATGCTTTATACCTAACATCAAAAGATTGTGACTGGTGGATCTGAAGAAATTTTTTAAAGATTATTCCCCATATTGCACCAAGTTAAAATTTGGACTCTCAAAGAGAGCTCAGTTATTAGCTAATGTTCTTGATTTCAGCAAACCTTAATCTGACCCATGAGAGAATGCTGTATACCAAACATCAAAATATTCAGGCTAATTGTTCTGGAGAAATAGAGTTTTAAAGATCACTTCCAATATTGGACTAAGTTAAAATTTGGGCTCTAACAGGGAGCCCCAATATTAACACAGGTACTTGTTTTGAACAAACTTGAATCTTACCCCCTTAAGGATGTTGTATATCAAATACCAAAAGATTCTGATTGGTGGATCTGAGGAAGAAGATTTATAAAGATTATTTCCCATATTGCAATTAGTTAAAATTTGGGCTGGCATAAAGGGCCCAATTATTTTTTTTATTCAAATACAGATTTATATGCAGAACATAATGAATATATCAACACAAAACAAAAAAACAAGTTCAAACAAGAGGCCCCAATGGACCTTTCTCAATAACCTGACAAAGTGGTTCGAAAAAGTATTTTGGGTCACATTCAGTTAGTCATGGTTTATCAACACTACAGAGCAATGGAGTCATGAAATTATTGATAACTCTAGTGTCCATGTCAGATGATTATTATCATAGGTCTTCCTGACTGCTTCCAATTCTATCAGCTGTAGACAAGCACTGCCAAACTTCCAAGTATTGTTATGTCACTGCAGGTTGAAAGGCAAATTTTATGGGAAAACACTAAGGAAAAGATCTGAACAACCTTGGACCTAACCTGCGCACTCTTCCATCCCCCCCCCCCCCCCCCCACAAAGTTGTATCTGATCCCTCTAGAGATGTTATATTCCAAATATAAAAGGATTCGGACTGGTGGATCCGAGGAAGAAGATATTTAAAGAAATCTCCTCACATTGCTTGAAGTTCAAATTCAGGCCCCAATAGAGAGCCCAAATATTAACCCAGGGACTTGATTTGAACAAACTTGAATCTGACCCTCCTACAGATGTTGTACACCAAATATCAAACGATTCTAACTGATGGCTCTGGAGAAGAAGACAGAAAGTGATCACTTAAGCACACCTGACTTGCAGTAAGGTGAGCTAAAAATGAAGTCTTTGTAAATATTTGTGTACAAGTAGTCAGGGCATATATACAGCATATATGGTACTCTATATATGGTTCATGTATACTTTCCCTTCTAGTCCCACTGGTCTTGAAGATTTGTTCCTTTTTTCCCTTTCCATTTGTTGAAATCGTTCTCTGCCATGTCGCCTTGTCCATTTTAACTATATATTTTGAGGTTTTTATGTATTCTTATTTATAAGTAAGTGTTATAGTATTTTTAATACAGAAGTAACTCTATGAGAGCCCAATGTACTTGATCTGAACAAATCTGAATCCAACCTCTGTAAGGATTCTGTATACCACATATCAAAAGATTGTAGTAGTGGTTCTGGAGAAAAAGAGTTTTAAAGATTATTCCTCATATTGGACAAAGTTAAAATTCGGGCTCCAAAGGGGAGCCCAAATATTAACCCGGGGACTTGGTTTGAACAAACTTAGATCTGACCTCCCTAAAGATGCTGTGTACGAAATATCAAAAGATTCTGACTGGTGGAACTGAAGAAGGAGATTTTTAAAGGCCATTCGTCACATTGCACGAAGTTAAAATTTGGCCTCCCTAAGAGAGCCCAATTAACAACTGATGGACTTGAGTTGAATGAATTTGAATCCCATCGAGTGAGGATTCTGTATACCATTGAATCTGATCCTCATAACAATGATGTGTATGAAATATTAAAAGATTCTGAATGGTGTTTTTGAAGAAAATCTTTACAGATTATTCCCCATTTTGCCCAAAGTTAAAATTTGGGCTCCTGTATTAAGCCCAAATATAAACCAAGGGGCTTAATTTTAACAAATGTGTATCTGACCCCTCTATGGATGCTGTTTTTCAAATACCAAAAGGTTCTGATCAGTGGTTCAGGGCAAGAAAGTTTTTAAAATTTTTGCAAATATGCAGACTCAGCATTTTATGAAAAATTCATCTAAATTTCATTCTAAAAATCATTGGTGAAAAAATCGATTCAATTTATCACAGGAAAATTTTATTAAATGAGCCCAAAAGATCCTTATTTCAGCAGCAAGAGAAGTGCTGTCCTGGGCAGGAATATCCACCAGCAGCATGCAAGTTAATTATTACAGAAATACTGCTGGACTTAGAAGGCATTTAAATTCCGTCAAACTCACAGTAGAATCAATGTTCCAAATTACAGGAATGGTCCCAAATTAGAGGCCATAACAGATAGTTTGGTTTGTGTTTGACGGTTTTATGTCCTATTATGAAGCAATTTAAACCTTAGTGGAAGGAGGTTTTCAGATATTTTTGCTACACACTGACAGGTTTTATCCTTTGGCTCTACAGTTGCCAAGAGAGGCACCGAAGACTTACCTAGAAACAACTACCAAGATACTTATAAAGTTACTTTGAGTTTACTCGGGGACTGCATGTTGGGGCACCAGCTGTGTTGCAGTAAAAGGTTCTCAAAGTTGGAAATGGGCACCAAAGGATTAAAAGTTATTCTGAGTAAGGTACCAAATAAATGGCAGTTCAGACAGGCAATATTACAAAGAAAATTTAAGCAGTGGGGATGAGCAGTAACAGACTTAGTAAAACTATGTAACCAGGTTAGACCAATCTGAAAGTCTGCATGTTGGAAGGTTAGAGTTTGTTTGTTTGTTCATTAGGGTTTATTTATTTACTGATATTTAGGGTCATTTTCAGCAAATTAGGTTAGGTCATGACCACAACATAGTTATGAAGTCATGATTAGCCTATCATTTATCCAGTACAATCGCCATGGATTGGTCATAATTCATGCGGGAGCAATGATATCCACACATGCATTTACCAGGTAATAAAAAATCATCAGCAGCAAAATTTTAATTAATGAAGCACTTGGTTTTACCTGGTGCTTCATAATTAAATTTTTGATGATTATTCCAATAATTAGTGTTTGGAATCTAATATTATTGTGTCTGTGGAAATATTGCCCACCCGTGGAAAGTGACCAGTTCACGGTGGCTGTAATATACCTATGCTGCCCACTGTAGAGGACTTCCACTCCAGACGTTAGTTCCGGGCAAGCCAGAAAATAAGCAGACTGACACCTGCAAAATGAGGTCCACAGAGGGTGAATTTAGTGATGCTACCCTGCACAGCAGGGTAGCATCACTAAATTTACCCTCTGTGAACCTCAATCTGAATCAGGGTCTCAAACCTAAACAGAACGAGGTACCCAGAGGATAAATTGGCCCATTGTATGGGATAGCATGATCAAATTCACCCTCTGGGGACCTCATTCTGCAAATGTCAGACGGCTTATTTTCAGGCATGGTTCCGGGTCCTATTTTACAAGTATTTATTTATTTATTTATTGGTGTTTAAGGTCACATACTTATGCACAATGGCTAATCGTGACCGTGACAGTTTGACGGGTGGAGGAAGCCGGAGTACCCGGAGAGAACCACCGAGCAACGACGAGCAGATGACAGCTCTCCAACATCGTATTTTACAAGTAAAGCAGAACTTGTTTACAGCAGTAAACTAGAGGTACTGTGAGCATGCTCACACAGTGATACCCCCCGCACCTGTCAGAACGGAATTATATTGCTTCATGCACATCTTCATATGGAGTTCTTCCATTGTGTAAAGTTTCATGAAAATTCTTCAAACGGTTTAGGAGGAGTTGCGCTTATAAGGATGGACAGATGGACAGACGGATGGACAGGGTGATTCCTATATACCCCCCAAAATTTGTTTTTGGGGGGTATAACAAGCACTGCTTGACTTCTCAGGGTTCCTGTAAGGGTTATTGGAGTTTAACAACACATTCAACCAGGGTCATATTGTTTTGGACTGTTTTAGGGGAGAATGAAGCCAGAATACCCTGATAGAGCCATCCGACAATGGCGAGAAACTGTCGAGACTCTTCAACTTACTAAACCAGCAGGTTAGAATTGTTTGAAGCAGAAAGTACTGTCATCATGCCCTATGCCTTGGTACATAGTGCCACTGTAACACAGATGACACAGATCAGGATCCAACTATCAACACTTCAATCTCAAGTCCAATGCTCTAACCAAGGAGCCACCCGAAAGGTAGAAAAGTTACAACATAAGGGGACTGAACCTAATAACTTGTTATCAGCTGTATTTAATTCTAGTGCAGTTAATACCTACCTTGCCAACTGAGACACTTTGCTTCATTTCATCAACTACTTCAAACTCCATGGAAAATTGATCAGGAATCCTGGGGAAATGCCTTTTTTTGTTCCTCCCAGGACAAACTACTCCAAAAGGAATCTGAAAATAAAATTGTTCTTGTAAGGCTATTGCAAAATATTTTTTTTATTTCCCAAGCACCTCTGCCATTATTGAAAACTGCCTCATCAATTTTTTTTTTACCTCGAAATTTCTTCATATTGATATTATTATTTTGCACTTATAGGATTAATGATTTAACCTATTATCTATTATATCTGAGTTTACTGAGTTCTGTCAAACAAGATATAGTTTGTTAGATCTAAAACTGACTTATGTGGAATTTCTACCGCAAATGTTTATGTCAACATAATTGTAGTGTCAGATTTCTAATTCCAACTATTTTCTGTACTGTTCTATGAATTAATAAAAGATAAAACAGCCTCCCACCAAAAAATCGAGTAATAATTGGCTCCTTACCAACAAGAAAAAGTTGTACATGCTCAACTTCAAAACCAGAAACCCATAAATATGTCCCTTAACTCTTAATGGCCTAATTACGAATTTAATTATATTTTTCTACAACAAAACAGTTACCCCAACATGCAGGTTTTGGGGTAAGCTTGCAAGTTATGTTTGAAGTGCAATGACAGTTGTTTCTAAGAAAGTCTTGGCTGCCTACATAGGCAGCCTAGGCTTGCCAAGAAACAACTGCAAAGTCATAGGAAGTGGACTGTCAAAGTAATGCAAAAATGTATAAAAAAATCTCTAGGGCCTTAAGAGTTAAAGGTAATTTTGTGAGCAAATATCGTGTGCAGTAGTATGGGAAAAAAAGAAAGATTTTCTTAGGGTCCAAAGTTCTATCTATCACTGGACAACACTAGATATATTTAACCCCTTGATACTTTTGTACGTGTTATTACGTACAAAATCTTTTGTTTAATTTAACCCTTTGATACTTTTGTATGTGTTATTTCGTACAAAATCAAACAGCACGTTGATACTTTATGGTCATTTGTTTTGTTACTATTTTTCTATTTTTTAAAGTTCTAACCTCAAATTCCTATTTTCTCCCGAATAGTGTTCAGGGATAACCGTTGAGCCAAATGTTACCGCAGCTTAAAATACTAATATTATCCTGCTGTCAAGACATTTTAACTGGTTGACAGCTAGAAGCCACTATCAGGGATTTCAAAAAATGAGGATACCAGAGCAAATGCCAACACTCTCCTTGTTTATATTGCATATTCAGTCAAACACAAATAATATTTTGTTTATGTAAATCTGTTTTATAACAAATTACTGTAGGCACTCTCCAATAATTTGTAATAAAACAAGTTTTGAAAAACAAATTCAGACTACCAAAAATAATCTAGCTCTCAATCAGATAATCACTAATCTGAAAAAATATCTTGTTATTGGTACTTTCCGACGTTTGACGTCGCAGTTCGAAAAATGTTGAAGAAACTGAATTCCCAGTGAAATTTGAACATCAGGATAATTAAAGTCTCAAAGGGTTAATTTAAAAACCTTGATACATTTTCATTAATGTGCCTTAAGGATAATAGGAGGTGGTGCATATTTATCAATACAAATGGCAGTCTAGTTTGTGTCATCAGAAATATAAATTAGAAATCAAAAACTAATGAGTAAAGAGCACACAATAATAAAGCACAAACAATCGCAATATTCTGTGAACACTGTAAAAGACAAATAAATGTTTAACCCTCTGCACACGGATGTCAAAATGACAAAGTTTTCAGCAGCAAATCTTTCCTATAATGCAGTTTGATATTTAACCAAATATACCTTGTTTGACAGAGCTCAGCGAGCTCTGTCAAACAGGATATAATTGGTTAAATTCATAGTTACACAAGAGAAAAAGCTGTCCTCTCATTCTTCCGACATCTCATTCTGCCTACACCCAATCTGCCTACAATTTTCAATAAATAATGTAATTACTTCTACACTGATAAAAGCTAATCTCCTTTGTCATAAATAGACTGCTCCAATTTTCATAACCACTTTTGTTCTCTTATGTCCCAAATTTCAGTCAGCTAATTTTTCCTCAGTTGATTTAGTATGAATTACCCTGGAGGGAAAATTTGCTTTATGAAATTTTGGTATTTTAACATGAAAGAGCAAGGTGTATTTTCTGTAATGTGACAAGAAATTTTAAATCTGAATAAAATAAAATGAAATTACATAAATTTACAATAAAAATCACAAATCAAGCTTCAAAATATGGCTGAGTTGCTCCTTGAGGCGAATAAGACAAGAGTCTATTTCTCTGTAGATGCGTTTTCTGGCTGCTGGAGCAGCGCCATGGTCCATTGAGCCCTTGTCTTTCTATCTCTGTGTTCAATTGTCTTTAATTGTGTTATAAACTCATACATATTTGGATGCGCTTTAGACAGTGATCGATTCAGTTTTGAGTGCCAGCCCCCCAGATGATTATTAGTCTGTGGTCCCACATTACCATGCTGATTCCAATTTGGAAGTCTAAACACTGCATCATCATCTACCCAGGTAGAAGTGACATAATCAATAAACTCTGTAATTTGTGGGGTTTGATCAGGTCCCTCATTCATTACATCAATCCACACATCCTGTATCTGGTCTATAGGCAACAGTGGCAAACACGCAGCTCGTCTCTCTAAACATTGCACACCTTCACTGGTCTAATATAATTGTGCAAGCCCAAGTCCCTGCACCTTCCTCAATATACACTGACTGAAATGAAATGCACCCACGAGTTTTTGTGTCCGGAAATACTTCCCCAATGGCCTTTATCACTGCCCCTTCAAAGTCTGTTTAGTTTAAACAATATTTTTATTAATGAAAAAGCTGTAGTTGCAGACAATATGTTTTACAATAAAGGAAAGAAACAGATATATTATGAAGCATTGAATGCAGCATACAGAAACAATACTAATTAAATCATAAAAATGAAGGGATTTGACAGAAAGCTTGATGCTTAGGTTGGTCGTCTCCCTAAGTTTTTGAGTTACAAAATAAGTATTACCGGAACTACTGGCAGAGTACCAAATGCTAATTGTTTAAACTATGTGATGAAAGATATTTAAGTATATAGCTAGATACTTTAACCCTTTACCCAACGTAACGGCCAAAACCGGCCAGCGCTATTCTCAAAAATCGCCAATTAATTTTCAAAATATTTTCATTTTTTGTCTCAAAAACATAGGTTATGACCCCTCGTTGGAACGAGCTCGTCGAGCTCGTTCCAACGAGGGGTCATAACCTATGTTTTTGAGACAAAAAATGAAAAAAATTAGTTATTCAAGAATTTTTTTTGCAAGTGTCGTCTGCTTTTCATGTTAGGTAAAGGGTTAAAAGAAGAAAGGAATTACACTAATAAGATAAAAATATAAGATAGTATAAGATGGAGCCAACATGGAAGCAAACACAAGCAGCCGAGAGACAAGCGACGTTCAGAAAACGTGTAAAAGAGCACTGAGTTGACGCAGCAAACATACCTTCGAAGGAACATAACAAGAAGAGCTAGAACTGGTCTGGAGGTATCAGAAAAAAACCTACCCGACAAGAAAACAGATTCAGCCATTGTATTTAAGGCTAAGTCTTAAAGTGACATAATGGAGCGGTACCCCATGCACTGCCATCAAGGCGATCTGTGGCCACACTGTATTATACTGTTCTATAATACAGTATAGCCACAGATTGCCCTGATAGAGGCAGGGAAACAAATTATCTACTTGAAACGTTTCATTTCCATAATGTAGTCCTGCACCTTTTCAAATACGAGGCGATTTGCATCTTCACTTAAGTACTTTGATCCATATAGGAGTATAGTGACGTTCACAGGAAACGGTATCTGCCCAATGGTGCTGGCCCGGGCAATCGAGTAGATCTGACATGACAGCAAGAAATGACCAGATGATTCAACTGCACCACCTTGACAGTTGGGCAACACCACAGTGAAGGCGGTGTCTCGGGCCCTCGCAGTGTATTTTGAACTCTTGTCAGATAGCACGCTTTGGCCTTCCAAACTGCAGAGACAACTTCGTTTCATTTGCATTTGTATCTAGTCCATGCTTGAGGGAGGCCACTAAGCTTGGCAATTCAATATAGCCTCTTTCGTTGCCTGATCAACAGTCTCAGTTCACTATGAAACTATTTTGGTTGACTGGGCCTTGAGAAAGAATATTTATTCAGGATGTATCTGTCTGCCAGATGTAGCAGTTTTTCAGTAAAAATGTTATACAGATTAGAATCATCAAAAATTTCACCCCACTCTTCATTCTCGATGGCAACATTGAGGTCAGTGTAATTTCTGGATGCATACGACCATACACGTAGCTTAAATGTAGTGGGTGTATGCTTAAAGTCATCTTCAAGTATGATGGGTGTATGGTAACGAATCAGATTTGGGAAGGATGGATCCAGGACTTCACAGGAAAAGACACCCACAGTACTGCTTACCGTAAAAACATCGATCAACGATGTCGATGACTCAGTAAAACATGTCGGTTCATTCACAAGCTGTGTAAGGTTGAAATATTTGGCAATTTCTGCAAAGTCATTCCTTGGTCAGAGTGGTTGATTATCATTAAAATCCCCAATACAAATTAAATCGGATATGTTGGAGTCTTTAGCTTTTTCGATGGATGTGGAAATAATATTCCATGTGTCTTGAGAACTGTTTGGTGGTTGGTAGAATACACCTAATAGGAGGGGTCTACCATAGCTTGACAGCACTTCAACCCAAATACATTCAATGTTTAGTATTTTCAGGTCTGTTCTTTGTCAGAAACCAATGCCTTTTTTAACATAAACCACCACCCCACCTCCTCTCGTTAACCGATCTTTGAGTATGGGCTCTTGAAATCCAGGTAGGAGGAGCGGGGCCTGATGGATCATTATGTAGCAGCTCCTTCTAACAGATAAATGGGATGGCTCAGGCCCGTTTATTGATATTTGGTAATGTGTGTCGAGTTTACAGCCGAATCTGTATTTCTACAGCCTCCAATGCTGCAACAGTAATTCCTTGATCCACGTATATTTCCACTCTCAATCACTCAAGATCAATAACAGAAACTGTGAGCGAGGACCCTGGAACACTTTCTTGTAGAATGCCCAAAATACCAGTCTAAAAGAACAAGATTCACTGGGAGTATATATACAGAACCACACTTATGTTTGAATGGGTTAACGATTACTGGACGAGAGCGAGTGGCGCAAGGATACCACGAGAGCCGGTAGGCTCGAGTGGTTATCCCAGCGCCACACGCTCGAATCCAGTAATTGTTAACCCATTCAAACATAAGTGTGGTTCTGTATTTATTACACACCCAACCATGAAAAAGAATTCACTGTAATTAATCGCTAATTTAATTCAATAGTCGACAATTTGAACGGTTGAAAGAATTTTAGAGAGAAACGGACAATTTTGTCAGAGAACCAGTCTTAAGTCTTTGACCTTGCAATCTGTAGAATCGCTGTTGATTCATTTTATTCGCAAAAAAATGTCGATCCGAACACTCAAAACTCAAAAGATTGCGTTCAGCATATCAGACGTCACAAATTATGAGGTCTCAAATGTGTTTTCAAAATTGTGTGTGCAGGCATCATTATATCTGGAGCATGGAAAATGTACAAGGATTTTAATTTGAATACGGTGCGAACTGGCCGCTCTGTTTAAATTTCGTGCTTTTTAAACTGAAACTAAAAATACAAGTTTGAACTCGGCTTGACGATACATGCACTACTGCCACAAGGCTATCGCATGTGGACTGTACATCGGTCATTTCTGTTCTGCACTGTAACAAACGTACACACTGGACGAGAAAAGACATTTTGTGCAATAATTAACCTTCCGGGGCAGTCATTCGATCGTTTGGAGTAACTGAGCCTGAGGGCAGTGAGGCAGTTTGAGATTCCATTCTGACTCCGACTCCGAGTCCGAGTGAACTCAGCAGTCTTGGTAAGTTTGCACTTTATTTTTCAACTTTATAAAGTTTCTGACTTGAAATTTAGCCTTCTTTTTATTTTACCTCAAGTCTTGATAACCTTTGTTTGAAATGGGCTGCACTTACAAATAAAAGCTTTAGGTTGTCCACATTATACTACACAGATATACAAAGGGAGAAATATATTGCATGATAACTGCAACTTGCAAGAAAATGTCATGTCTTGTCTCCACAGCACAAGTAATGTAGTTTGTACACCTTTTTTACAACCCCCACCCATCTATAACCTGACAGCATTTTCTTGAAAGCTCACAAAATGAGTATCCAACACATGCTTAGTCAGAGGCTGAAAGAGAAATAAGGGGGGGGGGGGGGGTCTCACCAGTAAGCTCCAACTTATTTTGGTTGATAATATTTTCAAAGATTGATTAATGTTTACATTATTTTGTACTAGTAGTATTATACTTGGCCAGTTTGTTATCTGAACGGTTCTGTCAATATTTTTTTCTTGGTATCTGGTTCAAAACAAAATAATTTTTTATGTGTCTGCTCCAATATCTTGTCAGTCTTAAATCTGGAATTTGGTATTCCTAATTTGCATTTAGTAAGTAGTTTTAAAGAGGACTGATAGAATGTGGCTAGAATGATCTAGGCTTTTGGAGAACATTTTCTTGGGGATGGGGGCTGACCAATCAAACTGCCCAGAACTTTTGTTTCAAAATCAAAATGCAGGCCCTTGCCTCGAATTTGCCTATGAAAATGCTCTTCCCACTGCCTTGATATTTGCCAAAATTATAAAAATACCCCCTCCCTCTGAACACTCTGTTCTGAAAATACCAGACCTTTTCAATGAAGACTGCAAAATTAACTGCTTATTAATGAAGGGGTGACAGTGCCTCAACCCCCTCCCCATCTCATACACCCATGTAACCAAGTCACATAGGTGGCATTCGATTTAAGTTTTGTTGCTGAGAATTAAAGCAAAATAAGAAATATCCTTGTATAAAACAGAAATACTAGCAAAAATCCTTAATTAGTCATTTAAAAATACACATCAATCTGTGTCTGGAAAATATTGTCTATGTTTTAAATATTCTAATAATTATTTTTGAATTTCAGGGAAGTTATCTCATAAAATTGACAATATATTGCATTCATCAGACCACATGTATTTACCACCCCTCCCCTCTTCATGGTCATTCCCACCCTACTCGAGATTTTTCAGAATTTCTGAAGTGGGTAGCTGGTAACATTTTTTAATTTCCCCAGTACAAACTCCAGAAAGTCATATTTTAGCAATACTATACCCCCCTAAAAAAAAGCCCTTCCACCCTGCTCCCACAAAAAAAAAAAATAAAATAAAATAAACCTGTTGCCCCAACACCCACTAGCACGTGAAAAACATTGGTTCCACAAATGTAAAAAACAAAACAGGCTTTTCATTCTTTCGAATTTATTTTCTTTATTCAGCTAGTGTGGGGCGGGGGGATCATCTAGTAAGGGTGGAACTGGAGATAGTTAATTAGTAAAGTTGTTCTGCATGTACTAGCTGTCAAACGTCTCCAGGTGCTGTCGTCGTCTGTTTTCCGCTTCATGATAACCAGTATTCAAGATTCATTTAGTCTTGCTTCCTGAGGACTACTTCACCTTAACATGCTTTCCAAAGTATGTTTACGTTGGCAAACGTGCTGCTTCGTTGCCGAAGTGTGAATCGAATAAGATTACAGTTACACAGTAGGCCTCGTGTCGACTCGCCGGCAGCACGCAGCGGTGAGGGCAACATTGTAACAAAGTTTAAAAGAAACTGTACTTGTGTCTGGCTGCAATATCGAACCCAATTGGACTTTTTTGCACTAAAATTAATTAAGTTTTCCTCGATTTTCAATAACGAAAGCACAGGTTGAGTTTCACTGTTCAATTTCTTAGGCAGAGATCATGTGTCTTTCATGACTTTCAACAGTTTTTAGCACAGTTGTGCATCAAACATTTTGTAATGAGAATTGGATAGATAAATATAGCCGATGGTTCTCATTGGTTATATTCCACTGAACTGAACGCTGCAAACTATAAGAACCAGTCTAACGAGAGAACTTGTGCACGCGAAGGGGACTTTTTATCGGATTGCACTAGAGCTTTCTGGTTAAAATTACCGCATGCCCCTAAAATCCATGTGATCGTGACAAATACAGTTACGGGTGTGTAATAAAATGGGGAAGTGGGATGGGAGAATGAAGGACATGTGGTTAGTGGGCGACTCAAAGGAGAGGACTAATATGCTAATGGGAGAGATTGGGAAGAATGGGGCAAGGGATGTCATCAAGCAGTTCGTCTCCAAGTGTTGGGAGGAGAGAAGAAGCGTGGGAATAGGGAGGCAGTTGGGAGTACAGGGGTAACCAAGGCCTTCTCATATGAGAACCGCGACAAATCAGCGGCCAGCCAAAGTGTTATTATTATTACGGTATTAACAATTCAATTGGAATACCTTCAATTATCAAAACACAGAAGTCGAGTGGATCATAGCCAGTTGATTGGATGGTTTGCCGAATTAGTCAAAACACTATACTGGTTCACTGATTTCCAATTGTACATAGGTTACCATTACGCATGTAAACAAGCTGATTATTTGCCGATTTGAAGAGGTGTAACTGGAGAGAAAACTATACTGACATGTTAATTTCCTATTGTGCATAGTTTACCATTGGACACATGTGGCAATTGTGAGCGAGGCATTAGCAATAAAATTGAAACACTTTCATGATTCGTAACGCAATAACCAGGTGAAACATAAAATTAATCTAACAACTAGCTAATTGAGTGACTCAGCTGAATGAGTCACAGTATTGGAATGCTGACTTTCAAATGTGCAGGGGTACCCAACATAATAAAGACAATTCACATGCCAGCCAAACAAGAGCTGCCACAGGTCGATCCGTCAGCTCACAGGGGTTGATGGATCGATCCGTGAAGGGTATTTTCTACAAGCGTAATAACATTTGACGAACAGTTTTAATTTGGGTTGAGAACGACTGTGGACGATCCATTACCAAAAGAATGAACTTGTGAATTAAACAAGGAAATGTCATAACTTGATCCAACATCCCACGGGTGCTGGTAATGTGTTATTGCGTGAATCCCGACTGAATTTGACTAAGAAGATTGTTATCAGTGAGAAATGTCCAGAGGCGCTTAAAAACACATTTCTCCAATACTTTACCAACACAACTAATCAATGATATCGGGCGATAGTTTGTCACCACGTTGGAGGGACTCTTTTTGGGGATGGGCAAAACCATTGGTTTTGATTAATGAAAGTCTGTTGCCCAAGATAGTATTTCTCCAGGGGCACACTTCTTCTTTTGGTCCTATTTTATTTAGGGTTGAGTTGATGATTTTTTCAATGCCCTCACATCGGGCTTCGAGTTCAGTAGCATTTGATGGGGAGCTGTTGGGGAGTTTGGCATCGATGATGTCGCAGTAGAGGTTCCAATTAATTTTTCTAAAATTCCTGCGGAGGGTGGTGGATTCTTGAGGGGGCCATTGCCTAATTTGATTGAGGCATGGACCGGGAGGTGGTCGCTGCCTAGGTCATCTCCACCGACCCAGTGGTCATCGATGTGATTTATCAGAGAGTCCCTGGCGATTATTAGATAAAGGATTTCAGATGGAAATAGTGGGTTGCTACTGATGTAAGTTGCGGAGTTGTCATTCATAACCATGTGTAGGTTATGTTTTTTGGTGATTTCAAGAAAGGCTTCACCGTTGGGGCTGGTTTTACTGCAGCCAAAGTATAGATGTTTGGCACTGAAGTCGCCAAGGAAGATGCAGCGTTTGTATTTCCTCATAAAAAATTCAAAGACGGTGTCAGAAACAATCTTGCTTGGGTCGTTGTAATAACAAGCAATCGCGATGTTTTTATTATCGACTGTGATTTCGGTTGCAATCACCTCGGCATCGAGGTGATCAGTTTTGATGGTTTTGCTTTTGATGTTCTGCTTTATTAGAAAACGCCACCTCCTTTGGTGAGAAGTTTTTATCTTTGTTTAGCCAAATTTAACAGATACAGACAATGTCTGTATTTTCGAAATATCGGCTCATTGGAGTTTTTATTATTAACGCTTCTAGCGTTCCACACGGCTATTTGTAATTTATCCATGATAGGGGTTGATATTTAGTCGCGGTGTCTGGTTAAAGATAAGCGGTGGTTTAGTTAATATTAATTGCGGCTTTGACTAAAGATTCAGAGATTTGGGTTTTGAATAGCTAACTGGCTAACACCTTGGCATATGTCAGACAGATTAGTGCTGACATGTTTGTTAAGAACTGAGTAAAGTGCTCCCGCGACTAAAGAGCAGATTGTGTGGGGAGAAGAAGCATTATCGGGATTTTTTAAATTCTCTTGATAGCCGGTGAGAAATCCATGCTCATGAACGGAGTAGCTGCCATATGGCTAGTCATTCTAACCGTAATGTCTTTGGTGACAATGTGACCATTCTTGCCATCACTTGAGTTGTTGTTAATAAAATTGTTACTATTATTAGTATTGTTGTTATTATTGTTGTCCTGGACGGAGTTGGAGGGAGGAGGAGGATGCTGGAGGCTTCTACACTTTTTTAACAGTCTGAGGGTCATAGTGGAGAACCCATCAGCACCCATCCCCACCTGTAACTCACATTCTGGATCATAACCCTTTTGTTTTCTTTTTTGGGGAGTCTCCCCCCCCCCCCCCCCCCCCCCCCCTTAGGGCTCTCATTGCTGAGACCTCTGATGGAGAGAGATTCCCCACTGAGCTGTCTGTTTAGATTGGGGCCAGTTCCACTGACATGGGTGTTGACCAGTTGTGACAAAGATTTGTTGGGATTAAAACTTTTTGTATCAAGGGGGTCTGCTGGGTCCCCTGAGGCATTCTTAAGACTGGTTCCATAAGTTTGTGCAGCCTCGGCATAAGACTTTGGATTGCTGTCCTCCTCTGATGCTTTGGTTGCTGAACTCATGGATTCCTTGTCTGTGACTTTATTGCTTTCAAATACTTGGTTATTAGTGTTCTCCTCTCTTTATAAAATGCATTCAGGGGTAGCTAGGACCTCTGTTAGGCTGTCAGCTGGGGCAGAGTGTATTTCTGCCATGACCTGGATCTGCTTAGCAGCATATTTAACGAACGAAATGGTTTCACGTGCTGAAGGCGCGTAGGGACGGTCTTGGGGAGCAAGCCCCTTTCAACCCTCAGTGACTGTATATGATTGGCTGTCACATGTCTAGACGTGTTGTAGAGATGGGCGGTTAACCGAAAATTTTACTCGGTTTCGGTTGTTAAAAAAAAAATGAAACCAAAACCGTGCAGGTAAAAAAAAACGTACTTTCGGTTTCTGTATATTTTCCTGTAACTCTCAGTCATGGCTGACAACACGCTCGGTATGCTCTCCGGCGATCAATCAAAAAATATTGAAAAGGACGACAGAAGTCCTGTATGGCGGTACTTTGAACAGCAGGATTGCAAAAGTAAATATGCCACCTGCAAACTCTGCTCGAAGACGATAACAGCTGAATATGGAAACACGAGTAACTTAAAACGACACATTGAATGCAAAAACAAAAATGAATATGCTGACTTGAAGAAAGTCATGGATGCAAAAGCTTCTGCAGAACGTTCACTGACAGTGAGTACGGAATATCATTAGATGTCACCAACCTGAAATGAAGTATACAGTATACACTATACAATACTCCACTCCGCTGGATGGCTTGACTAGGCTTGGGGCCAAATTTTGTTCCCATAATTTTTAAAGAAAAATTTTCCAACTCTCAACATCGACACTGTGGGAGCTGAAGGTTTAAACAAATTACTTTTCCGCCGAGTAGCTCGACTGACTCGAGTGTGATGTCATACCCATCCCATGGGTCGGAGTGAACAGTGAGATTGACTTATCGTCGCGTGAGTGCTACAATGACGAATGTCCCCGGTGGGACATATGACATTATAGCACTCAGGCGACGAGATGGTGCCACCGTGCCAGCACTGTGACTCAGACTCATGAAGCCATTTGCCAAATTGTGTTACCGGTATTTTAATTTACGCCGTAGTCGAAGATCAATCTGATCAGTGATCAAAATCAAATCAACTTGAATCAAATCAAACACGGTGAAAGTGAAACACAAAATCAAGTGTATGGTGTGTGTGAGTGTATGTGTGTGTGTGTGTGTGTGGGGGGGGGGGGGGGCAGGCGGGGGCAGGCCATAGGCATTTAAGCTGGTTGGGTCCGCAAGTGCAAGGGGTTTAACGCTGTGAAACAAGCGAACTGACAAATCGAGTGAGTGTGCTGTGTATTCCCCATCCCCACCCACGGGTATTGCCCGGTGCCCACCCACCTCATGACTATGAAGTATGAATTGAATGAATTCCCGGCTACATGCCTGATTGCATGACACAGCATTCACGATGTTCATGGCATGTGAAAAGCTTCAGAACTCTCAGATTTGAACAGACTTGCGTACGGGGGACTACTCTTTTAACAGGAGAGATATTGATGTATTTCTAATTTTTCTTCCTGCTGAAAGAAAACACACTCAAATCTAATGATCGTCAGGGTTCTTTACTGTAATAAAGCAAACCAACATTGAATATATAACTCATTCTCTCAACAAAATAAACATCATTTTGCAGTAAACCCTGAAAACTTATATTCTGAATAAAATCCTTTCCCCTTACGAAACAGAACACATTTGAGGATGCACCATTTTTTTCAGATGTGAACTGAACTTTCTTCATCTCTCATTAGCCTTGTTCCAGATAGTAATCAATGGTCTGTTTGGGGTTCAGACTGAAAACGGTTCCCCAGGAGCAAGTAAAAAGTAGATCAATTCTCTTTTATGCAGATTGTATAACATATAACAATGAATCCAGGTTGCCAACTTGCCAAGCTGTGATTTGATCATTTTATGTTCTAAACTTTATTTTTATGTTCTACTTTTGAAGTTTTTAGTTAATAAAGTCTGATACCACCCACATTTCAGTTATGTCTACACAAGTTTATATCAATGTCCAGAGATGGTAGAGAGATGGAAATACAGGTATAGGTCAGCCTGGTCAGGAAAATTCCAAAAATGCATAGTCATTTTTCATGAAGGGGTAACATCACAAAATTCACCCCATGTGTGACCCTATTCAATAGGGTCACACATGGGGGGAATTTTGTGATGATGTTACCCCTTCACACGAGGCTATTCATCCTCTGTAAAGTTGAACTTGTGAGGCTGTGACGGTGAGCCTGAATCCGAATTAGAACCCCATGGCTGAACATGGAACATTAGGTGATACTCAGAGGATGAATTATTGGGGGACCCGGGCACTCTGGGATAGCTTGGGGAAATGAACAATTTGAATTTACACTTTTCAGGACTCATTCTGCAAATGAGAGATTGCTTATTCCATGTTTTGGAAAGAAAACTGAAAAACCGAACCGAACCAAGGTTTTTTTTACATAAAAATCCGAAAGCGAAAACCGAAAGGTAAATTTGAAAACCGCCCATCTCTAGCGTGTTGAAGGAAGCATATTTTAGACATGTGCGCCATCATTTATATATTTTTGCTGTACTCATACAAGCTGGTATAACAATGCTGGTGGAACACAAAGTGAGTAATTCTAATCACTGCATAGCGATCAGCACAACAGGAAGGCAGTCATTGCAGAGCAGTTGTAATTGTTATAAAAACAAGGCAGACATCCAACACAGAGATCTGTTCATTTGGAAGCATTTTCTAATCACTTCATAGCAGTCAGTGCAAAAGAAAGGCAGTCATTACAAAGCAGTTTTAATTGTTATAAAAACAAGCAGAGATCTGTACATTTGGAATTGTTGTCTAATCACTCTATAGCAGACAGTACAAAAGAAAGGCAGTCATTACAGAGCAGTTGTAATTGTTATAACAACAAGGCAGACATCCAACACAGAGATCTGTTCATTTGGAATTGTTGTCTAATCACTCTATAGCAGTCAGCACAAAAGAAAGGTAGTCATTACAGAGCAGCTGTAATTGTTATAACAACAAGGCAGACATCCAACACAGAGATCTGTACATTTGGAATTGTCTAATCACTATAGAGCAGTCAGCACAAAAGAAAGGCAGTCATTACAGAGCAGTTGTAATTGTTATAACAACAAGGCAGACATCCAACACAGAGATCTGTTCATTTGGAAGTGTTTTCTAATCACAGCATAGCAGTTGGCGCAAAAGAAAGGCAGTCATTACAAAGTAGTTTTAATTGTTATAAAACTGAAAAAATTTATAGTAATTTATATATTTTTTATACTTACCAATGACCCAGACATAGCTGGTGCTAACTCTTAAAAATATAGGGCCAAACACAAATTTTGCCCCCCAATCCCCAAAATTTGCATCTAAAACCAAAGAAAACATGTCCTGAATGGCCCTCCATACTTCACCTCTACTGCGCATGCGCAGTGTCAAGGACGTCCTGAAATTGGCGCCATTAATCATTCTTACCATCAGTGCCTGGTAAGCGCTATGTCCTCAGCGGGGAGGTATGAGTTCCCAACTCCTGGGAGGGCCATCCCCGTCTGGGTCATTGGTAAGTATAAAAAATATATAAATTACTATAAATTTTTTCAGATTTTTATACTGTACCAATGACCCAGACATAGCTGAATAGTAAAAAGGCTGGAGGGCCCAGGACATAGAGGAAAGTCCAATAAGCTCAACTATATAAAATAGAGTCATCTCCTGTAGGAGAAAAGGAGAAATAGGCTTCACGTGTATCTTTTTTATTTATGACAAATTAGAAAGACACAATACCTTCTATAATTGAGCATCATAACATCCATGTTCTCTATTAATATCCAGTATAATTCGTATACTAATTATATTTAAAGTAAGCCAATAAATAAAGTTAGTCCAAAGAATTGAGACTCTTTTTCCTCTTTTAAAAGTGTCCGAGGATAGTATAATAACATCCGTTTGACACATGACATATTCAAATGCTATATTTTAAAACTGTGACATGAATGAATTAAAAACATAACTTTCACTTAAGAAACCATCCCAGTAACAGTTCAGAATTACTAACTCCGGAGGAGGTATCCCCTTGTTTTCATAATAAAAACAGGTGACCCAAGGGAACACCCTCCCCCCCCCCCCTTTTTCTTGCCCTGGGTCAAATAGCCCAGAGCGAAGAGGGCAGCAGGACGGAGTCACTGCCGGAACATAAAGCCTACATAGCTATAGTTGCAATTGTTAAGTGATCGACTTTCTGAGCAGCTGATAATGGACCTAAACAATGCAGGTCTCCAGAAATGGATACAATATTTCTGAGATAAAAATTTGTGAATGTCGATGGTTGAGACCAATATGCAGCCTACTTAATCTATAATAGCAAAACTATATGTCAGCCCAAGATGTAGAAGAGCTCTTACTTCATGAGCCGAAATCTTAAGCACAGACTGCTGAGTTAAGGATAGATTATCCTAAGCAGTACCGATAGTTAACTGAATGTATTAAGTAATAGAATGGACCGTAATGACCTTTCTATTAGGCATCAGAGCCAGAAGAAGCTTTACGTCCTACTGATAAACTGAGATCTGTTAATAAATACATAAAGGTCTATCCGGACAGAGTAAAGGCCTATGCCCGCTCGAAGACGGAAGGACCTTAAAAACAATAGGTTCCGGATATCATTAGGAGCCTGATTCTTAACCAAAAATACAACATTAGTAGTAAAGGTAATAGAGTTCCCGATACTACGAAAGTGAGAATCGTCCACCGATAGTGCATGAAGCTCACTGACTCTTCAGCAGAAGAGAAGGCTAAGAGAATCGCTGCCTTAAAAGACCAGAATTTGAAACTGCTGTCCCAAGGATTCAAATGGTTGCTTTAGTTAATAAGAACCCAAGCTAAATTCCGAATAGGAATTAATCTAACGATTCTAGATCTCTTATCGAAAAGTTTCAAACTAACTTAGATAAAGAGACATTAGACTCCATTGTAAACTATCATGGTGTGCACAGGTATCAGATAACATAGACCTATAACCTATAAAAGTAACTGGCTGCAGATGATTTCGTTAAACAAGTATACTAGAAAGTTTGCAATGTCTGGTATGGAGGAATCAAAAATATCAACATAAAGATCCCTACACCAACGACGGAAGACCCTCCACTTTAGCCGCATAGTATAGCGAAGAAGAGGTCCTTCTACAGTTAGGAATCGCATCCACTGCTGGTCCTATACAGTGCTTACTATGCAAGAAGTACCGCACAACGGAATACGTGAAGGTTGAGACCTTGCGGGTTGTGATAGAGTTGACACGATTTCCCCAGCGAAAAAAGATCCTCTCGTGGAGGAAGTTTCCGCGGTAAGTCCCACAGTAGACATCTAAGTAAATTTATCCACCGTCTCTGTGGGACAGAGATGCTACCAACAGAATTGTATTGTGAATGAATAATCCTAGCAATACTTGCTGAATCAACAGCGCTGGAGGATACGTATATCCTATCATCGCGTCCTACTAGATCGATAGAGCGTTAACTACATATGCTCAGGGATCCGGACACGGTGACACATACGTCTACAATTGATTGGAGAGTTGTGTCGCAAATAAATTTATCACTGGGTGCTCCCAATGATAGCAAATCTGATTGAATACTTGTTAGTTGATAGTCCATTCCGACGGCAACAAACAACCCTTACGTGAAAGGGAGTCTGCTAATACGATCCGACGACCGAGGATATGACGAACCGAAACAGAACTTGGTGTTCTATAACAAACAGAAGGATTCTTTCCGTTAAAATCAATAACGGAACCGAATGAGTGCCTCCCTGGTTCCGGATATACGCAACTACTGTCGTATTATCGGACAGGATTGAACATGCGTTTCTGAATAAAATCCATCCAATGACGTAGTGCAAGCCAACATAATATTCTTCCTTGGAAGTAAAGAGCTTGCCTAAAAACTACGGAACCCAAAGACCCCGGCACTTCGAATCCGTTGGGATCAAAATGTGTCCCAACCTGTTTGACTGGCATCCTTCATAATCGAAAAACTCGGATCCGGCAACTACAGTGGAAATCTCTGAGTCAACCACCGAATGTTTGCCCACATCTGAATCTCTTGTTACACTTGATAGACAAGAGAACGTGTATATCGAGCAATTCAAGATTGCTGAAAGGTTACCGTCAAAGAGAAGCTTCTCGAGGACCGAAGTGACTCTGAGAGAGTTCTTCACCTTACTATCCACGCACGTGGATGTAGCTAGGGCTGCGTCACGTCTAACCAACTCCAGGTTGCCACTGAAGGGCGGAGTTAAACGTGGAAAACTACTGCCCCTGAAAGAAATCCCATTGAGGATCATATCCTGGAATTCTTTCTCTTGAAGACGTAATGATAACGTCTCAGTAAGGTGGTGTACGTATGATAAAGTGTCTAAGTTAAGTCTATTATACATCATTGTCGTTTCCAACATCGTGGTTGGAATTGACATAGACGGCAAAAAAGACAATTGCAGTCTTGAGTCTCGCCGTCTTAGACGCAAAGGAACTCTCGGTAAGCCCAGTTCTGCCAATAAACAATTATTTCCTAGAATTCACGAAATGCAGAATAGAGCATTGCGGACAAGAAACTATACTAGCATGTTGATAGCAAGCTTATATATATATAGCGTCGTTCAATAATTCGAATGTTCTAAAGACATTATTGGACTGCGTCGGCAACTCAGGGACAATGTCCCTGAATCGATCCAAAACTCCGTGTCCAATGACGCTATTAGTCTCTTATCCAACATCGCAGCAATGTAGTCCGACGGAACATCCTCTGGAAGATAATGCCGGAAGAAATGTATGGCAGCTTCTGTTGTTCCGAAAGGGAAAGCTCGAAATCATCCGAATCCCTTTCGCCATCCTGTCGGACCCTATAAAATATTCGGTCGTCCGTACCTGATGCAACAGCGGAGCGTACCGACCCAGCGCTGTCGGATTATTCCTGATCCGACCGAGAATCTGTCGTTTGCTGGGATGCTACGATAAGCAGTGCTATTTTGGATAGCACGTCCGTCACTGAGGCCTGTGGAGAAGCGGTCTTACGATGCATTGCCACTGGAAGCTCCGTGTTCGTTACCCCGTGCATACTTCTATTATGCGAGCGACCGGAGTGTGCAGGCCTCGTGTCCCTTGGCTACCGGATGGCGTGACCTGTTCGCCATGGAACCACTGAATGCCGAAGTTGGCCAGATATTCAAGGTCACATAGCCAATGTGCGGTCGTGTGCGCTGCTGTGAGGATGAGGAAGCATTATCGACAGTCACTCGGACTGTCTATATAACGGAGCGTCCGGAGTGACGGACATACGCTCCGAAGGTGAAATGTCTGTACCACAACATTCGGTCTCATATGTTGTTGCACGAGAGAGGGACCTCTCTCGCTCGCCGCCCGGACGGACCGGACGAGCTAGGAACCAGACTAACAGGCTTCCTCCGATCTCTCCTCTAATCCGTCGTCACTGGGTGTGTACTAAAGTCTATTATAGTGCTCGCATCACCCAAATCTCCATCTCCAGACGAACCCGACTGCCGAACCATTCGATGAATGGACGCTACACTGGGTGAGCTAGCGAATGTCAACTCCGTTGATCCTACTAGGGACCTCTTAGGAGATTGACATAATCCATGAGCACGAATTGCCGCTAGCTCTTCATTAACTATGACGACAGAGGCCCACTTTTGAAAGACATCTCAGTAATTTTGCGAACAAGAAACCAGATATGCTTGTACATAGCAAGCATATAAAAAATATATATAGCGTCGTTCAATAAATCGAACATATCTGAGACATTACTGGACTGTGTCGGAACTGAGGGACGATGTCCCTGAACCGAACCAAAAATTTCTAAGTCCACCGACGCTATCAGTTTCTTATCAGGTATCACAGCATTCTGGTCCGACGAAGAACCTCTAGAAGATGAAGTCGGATGACATATACAGCAGCTTATGTTGTTCCGAAAGGGAAAGCTCAAAAACCTCCGAATCCCTTTCGGCATCCCGTCGGACCATATGAAATTTTCGGACGTCCGCACCTGATGCTTCCGTGGAGCGTCCCGACCCAGCGTCGTCGGATATTATATTATGCGACAGAGATTCTGTCGTTGCTGGGATGCTGCGATAAGTTGTGCTATTTGGGATAGCATGTCCGTCACCGAGGCCTGTGCAGAAGTGGTCTTACGATGCTTTGCCGCTGGAAGCCGTGTACGTTGACTCCCGCATACTTTCTTATGCGAACGTCCGGAGTCTGCAGGCCTCGTGTCCCTGGCTATCGGATGGCGTGACCTGGTCGCCGAGGATTCTCTGATTGGCAAAGTTGACTGGATATCGGAGGTCACGTAGCCAAGGTGCGGTCGTGTGCGCTGCCATGAGAATGAGGAAGCCTTATTGACAGTCTCTCCGGACTGTCTATATAACGGAGCGTCCCGAGCGGCGGACGTATGCTCCGAATGCGAGACATTTTGTACCACAACATCTGGGGCCAGATGTTGATGTACGAGAGAGGGGCCTCTCTCACTCGCAGCCCGGATGGGCCTGGACGAGCTATGAACCGGACTAAAAGGCTTCCTCCGTTCTCCCCTCTAATCCGCCGTCACTGGGTGTGCACATGGATGTTTATAGTGCTCGCATCACCCAAAACTCCTTTCTATACCGCAACGGACGAACCCGGCTGCTGAACCATTCAATGAATGGACGCTACACCGGGCGAGCTAGCAGACGTCAAAGGCCGTCGAACCTACTAGGGTCCTCTTAGGCAATTGACGTATTACCTGAGCACTTTTCTGCTAGCTCTACATAATTGTGACGACGGAGGCACACTTTCTGGAAGACATCACGGATACATCACCCTGATCATGATCGTCTGAAATAGAGATTGATAAAGTAGAGTGACCCTGCGGGGGAAGGACCGGAATGGCCAATTCCCCACTAACATACCGTGACACACGCTTCCCATGTTGTCATCGTAATCAACACATACAGAACAGGAGTTAGTGCGAGTACACTGACTACATTATACAATGATTATGAAAGTCAGAGGAAGATTTCCTCTTATTACAATTGAACAATATCCTTTCAATGTGAAAAGAAAACAAAGTCCTAGTACTCGCACCAACCCCTGACAATCAAAATACATAATAACAAGATCCATTAACATAGAAAAAATAATTGAATCAAAAACTTTTGAAAAAATATTTTTCCAGAACAGCCCAAGTTTCTGAAAAGTAACGTTGAGCCCCAATGGATCCCAAGTCTAAGTGTAGACAAAAATTCTAAAAATATATTAAACAATTTATGCAACACTTACGAACAATAATAATGTGTCTAGTTATGATTAAATTAACATCAAGATATTATTTTCAAGAAATCCCCCCTCACACAGAGGGCTGTTGGAAATGTAAACAATAAGTGTAAAAACACTAGATCAAGACTCCAGGCACCCTGGCCCAAAATCAGTTACCAATAATACACTATCTGATGCAAAACAGAGACTTCCAGGGAAGAAACTGCAGAACATCAGATGGTAGATGCAGAACACTACGCCTAACCACCCATAGGTGAAGACGTAAACATGGGGAAAAGAACAGAATACATTCTGTTATCCAGCTAAAACTCCCAAGAAATTTTAGTAATAATATTACAGAAAATATGCCAAAAGCATGGGAGAATAGCAAGAGGGGACTTAAAGGAAAGGGAGAGAGGACAACACTGAATAAGCAGTGTAATCTTGATAACAAGAATGACCACAACAGGCAGTTGCCTCGAAAATAGGTAACTTAACATAATTTCATCAAAAAATTTTAAGTTACAGCCCTGATTATTTTCTGTCACTCATTTTTCCTCTCCTCCTTCTATATCCTCCTTAGAATCACCATTTCACTAATATTTATGTGTCTGGCATCATTTAAACTGAGATTTACAAACACAAAGATCAGTCAGATGTTAACTGATGAAGAGCCAAACAAAGAATGATTAATGGCGCCAATTTTGGGACGTCCTTGACACTGCGCATGCGCAGTAGAGGTGAAGTATGGAGGGCCATTCAGGACATGTTTTCTTTGGTTTTAGATGCAAATTTTGGGGATTGGGGGGCAAAATTTGTGTTTGGCCCTATATTTTTAAGAGTTAGCACCAGCTATGTCTGGGTCATTGGTACAGTATAAAAATACAAGGCAGACATCCAACACAGAGATCTGTACATTTAGAATTGTTTTCTAATCACTCTATAGCAGTCAGTGCAAAAGAAAGGCAGTCATTACAAAGCAGTTGTAATTGTTATAAAAAAAAGCAAACATCCAACTTTGAGAACTGCACATTTGGAATTGTTATAATAAAAAACTCACAAAAATTGCATAAAAAATCAAAGAAAACCTTTCACATATATTTTTTTGTTTTGGTTGTTCAGCTGTCCCAAAATCTATGACATGACTGATCCTGCTGATATTTCTGATGTAAATTTGCCCAATAGGTTTTCATCAAAAAAATATCTTTGTTTGTAGTTTGTTCGAAACAAGTTGCAGCCCAACTTCCATAGGAGGGAGCAGGGCAAAATATTCCCTAAAATCTGTATTTAAAGAAATTGGGAAATGAAATTTACAAAATGCTGTCAATGAGCACCATGGCCTATTGTTTTTATCACTGCTTTGCAAATTCAAAGGATTGTGAAACAGTTTTGTGTTTTGCAAAATTTCTCAAGCATAAGAATAAAAATGTACCTCAAACACTTTTGGATCTTTGACTGGACCTGGTTGGAAAGAAGTAAATTCATAAATGTGGTTGAAATTATGAGCTCCATTTGGTGTCTGAATACCATTCTGTGAATTTGAGCCTGAAATATCCAATAGAAGAAAATGTAGTATTTATTGGGATCAGTGTTCATGCTGACCCAAAATTGTTCGGTGCCAAGAGGAATTTTTGTACGGTGCCAAATGAATTTTTTTTGGTGCCAAATGAACAATTTTAGTGCCAAAAAGGAATCTGATCATAAACGAGAACAAATTAACCATGTATCATACTTTGAGTGAAACAAGACACCATCTGCAATGCTAAGGCATTGCCGATTTATTTATTGGTGTTTAAGGTCACATACTTATGCACAATGGCTAATCATGACAGTGACAGTTTTACAGGTGGAAGAAGCCAGAGTACCCAGAGAGAACCACCGAGCAACGATGAGCAGCTGCCAGTTCCCCAACATCGTAACTCCGCACAGCAGCACAGGCAGGGTTAGATTGGTTGAAGAAATGTGCACCATCGACATGCAGTATGCCTTAGTACACGGAGTCATCGTGCCTCCATGTGGACAATCGGGGTGAAGTGCTTTGCCTAAGGACAGAACGCAGGAGTCCAAATTGATCGCTCAGACGGTCACCTATCCGAGGATTAACTGGGCTCGATGTTGCTTAACTTTGGTGATCTGATGAGAACCGGTTACCGCAATGCCACCGCGCCCCCAAAGCATTGCAGATGGCTCCTTGTTTCACTCAAAGTAAGATATTTTTACTTAGTATTACATGACTCTTTTTAAGTATTTTATTTGCAAAGAAATCCCACAATTGATAAAAATATAGACAATAAAAAAGTAAAAGGCTGTTATTAACATTTACAAAATAATTTCATGATTATTATTTACTCACTGTTTATTCATTCCAAATAAACTAGTAGCAATAATTTATCTTCCAGAAGGATTATAAAAAGATTAAGCCAGATAAAAAAAAATATTAAGTGACGAAGATAAGTTTTGATAAGAATCAGATTGAATACATAAACTGTTAACAAAGAACAATGATTATACCTAGCTGTTACCTACAAATTACTTGACAGGCATGAATTCTATCTCGCCTGTACATCAGACAGTGATTTTATCAAAAACGATGCACTGAAAAATAAACCACAAAGCCTTTGAGACCTACCAAAAGTATATTTTGGGAGCAAAATTTTGGTGCCAAATGCTGTATTTTTGGTATCAAATGAAATATTCTAGTGCAATTGGCACCACAGACACCCGACAGAGTGAACACTGAATGGGATCAACTATGATAGCAGCAACATCATGGGACTTCTGGATGAAACAAATTTTATCATTTTTATTTTTTATTTTTTTTTATGTTTTAATCTTATACGCAACACAACCATGGGTGTGGTGGCCGAGTGGATAAGTGCATTGGTCTCTTATGCCAGAGTCCCAAATCAATCCTCCGCTGGGGAAAGTTCTTGAGGTGTCTGAACACTCTCTTTCAGCATCAATTGTGAGGTGGATGCTGCCACAGTGTACCGTCCATATCGGGTGGGGAGGTAAAATGGCTGTCCTCTGTGTAGAGAGAGACACACTCTGTGCAGGCCAAATATCCCTTCGTAGTATTCAAGAAGAGCGAGGTCATGATGTTGCTGCTACCAAGGTAATCCCACACACCTGCACCATTGGGCCAAGATGAGGCATTTATATCAGTTTGTCAATCCTTGTAAAACAAATAAGATTAAATAAATAACTATGGCTGTTGCTAAGAGGGGTTTAGGGAGTGCGACATTCCCCAAAAAATATTCCAGTCAGGTCATTTCCATCTGGATTGGAGACTTTAATATGGATTTGATGTTGCTAGTATTCATATAATTTCTTGAACAGACAAGATTTGATTCTGGGTGGCCCAGCATGACCAATTTGTAGAACCAGTAGGGTATGTGTTAATGAAATCAGATACATCATGACTAGTGCATGTATGTTTTATTCTGCCACCACTAGAGTTGAATGATATTTGGATTTTGAAATATCATTGATATTTTAAAAAATATTGCGATATTCGATAATATAGTTTAGCATCGTAACCTTCTGGAAGATTTTAGTAATCCATGTGTCCTGTTCTGGGGTACCAGTTGAACCACTAGGGCTCACCTGAATGATAACTTGCATATACACCACTTAGCTGTACAAACATTTGGTATATCATATGGTGCAATGTATCTTGTGGGCTTCACATGACATTGTCATCATGATTTGCATATACATGTAGTAAATAGTATTCCAGTCTTCAACTAGCAACCTGTATTTACCAAGTAGAATTAAATGATTACATCAGTGCAGATATCTGTGGATCACTTGTAAACTAGCAGAGTCACTAGAGTGCTGAATTTATTCTGAGAGTAAATTTTTCTTCATCAATGTACTTTGTTACAGCTTAGTGTAGACTGCTCTTAGGCACTCTCCAATAAACTGTGACAAAACAATTTTGATAAAAGTATTAAATTTGATACAATCAGGAATCTAAAGTTTAAGCATTTTCCTCAAAATACAAAGCCCTTGTGAGGGTACCGGACTATATAGCTACCTGCCTACCTGGAAATCGGGGGCAAATATTTGTTTATGAAAGTTAAAAAATTTATAGTAATTTATATATTTTTTATACTTACCAATGACCCAGACTTAGATGATGTTGGAGTTAGCACCATCCCCGTCTGGGTCATTGGTAAGTATAAAAAATATATAAATTACTATAAATTTTTTAACATTTTTATACTGTACCAATGACCCAGACTTAGCTGGTGCTAACTCCAACAAAACCAGGGCCAAACACAAATTTTGCCCCCCAATCCCCAAAATTTGCATCAAAAACAAAAAGAAATCATGTCCTAAAGGACCTCCATAGTACGACTCTACTGCGCATGCGCAGTGACGCAGTCGTCCCGAAATTGGCGCCAAATATCATTCTTACTGGCAGTGCCTGGTCAGCGCTATGTACTCAGCGGGGAGGCAAGAGTTCCCAACTCAGGGAGGGCCATCCCCGTCTGGGTCATTGGTAAGTATAAAAAATATATAAATTACTATAAATTTTTTAACATTTTTATACTGTACCAATGACCCAGACTTAGCTGAATAGTAAACAGGCTGGAGGGCCTAGGACATAGAGGAAAATCCAATAAGCTCAATTATATAATAAAGAGGTAACCCCTTAGGGAGAAAAGGAGTATTAGGCTTTACATGTATCTTTCTTATTTAATATTAAATTAGAAAGATACACTACCCTTAATAATTGAGCACAATAACATTCATGTTCTCTATTAACATCCAGTATAACCCTTATACTAATTATTTTTAAAGCAAGCCAATAAATAAAGCAGTCCAGAGAATTGAGACTCTTTATAATCATTTAAAAGTGTCCGAGTATTGTATATTAAAGCCCGTTTGACACTTGACATATACAAATGCTTCACACCGAGCTACACTTTAAAAATAAGACATGAATGAAATTAAACATTAATATTACACTTTAAAACCATCCCGGAAGCGACTCAGAAATACTGTCTTGGAGGAGGCATTCCCTTACTTTTCACTATAAAGCAGGTGACCTAAGGGAACACCCGCCCCCCCCCCCCCCCCCCTTCCCCTTGCCCTGGGTCAAATAGCCCAGATCGAAGAGGGCAGCCGGACGGAGTCACTGCCGGAACAGAAAGCCTGCATAACTATAGTTGCAACTGTTTAGTGGACGACATTCTGAGCAACAGATAACGGACCTAAACAATGCAGGTCTCCAGAAATGGACTCAATATTTCTGAGATAAAAATTAGTAAATGTGGATGGCTGAGACCAATAAGCAGCCTTCATTAAATCTGTAATAGCAACACTATTAGCATAAGCCCAGGAAGTAGAAAGAGCTCTTACTTCATGAGCAGAAATCTTAAGCACAGACTGCTGAGAAGAAGATAAATCTTCATACGCAGTACGGATAGTTAACTGAATCCATCTAGCAATAGAATGGACTGAAATGTCCTTTCTATTAGGCATCAAAGACAGAAAGAAACGTTTCCGTCCCTTTCTGATGAACTGAGATCTCTGTTTATAGATACGTAGTGCTCTAACAGGACAGAGTAAAGGCCTACGCCCGTCTGAAGACGGAAGAGCCTTAATAACAATAGGTTCCGGATATTTATTAGGAGCCTGATTCTTAGCTAAAAAACCCACATTAGTAGTGAAGGTGATAGTGTTCCCAACACTACGATAATGAGAATCATCCACCGATAGTGCATGAAGCTCACTGACTCTTCTGGCAGAAGAGAAAGCTAAGAGAAAAGCTGTCTTATAAGATAAGAATTTGAAATCTACTGTCCCAAGAGGTTCAAATGGCTTTTCCTTCAATTTAAGGAGAACCCAAGCTAAATTCCACTTAGGAATTAATCTAAGAGTTCTGGGTCTATTTATCGAAAAGTTTCTAACCAATTTCGATAAAGAGACATTAGATCCAATTTGTAAACTATCATGATGTGCATAGGTATCAGATAACATAGATCTATAACCCTTTATAGTAACAGGCTGCAGTTTGATTTCGTCAAACAAGTATACTAGAAAGTTTGCAATGTCTGGTATAGAGGGATCAAATATATCTACAGAATGATCCCTACACCAACGACGGAAAACCTTCCACTTAGCCGCATAGTTTAGCGAAGAGGAGGTCCTCCTACAGTTAGAAATCGCGTCCACTGCTCGTCCTGTAAAGTGCTTGCCATGCAAGAAGGACCGCACAACGGAAAAACGTGAAGGTTGAGACCTTGCGGGTTGTGATGGAGTTGGCGCGATTTCCCCTGCGAAAGAAGATCCTCTCGTGGAGGAAGCTTCCGCGGTAGGTCCCACAACAGACACCTGAGTAGATTTATCCACGGTCTCTGTGGCGACAGAGATGCTACCAACAGAATCTTGCATTGAGATTGTTTTATCTTTAGCAATACTTGTTGAATTAACGGCGCTGGAGGATACGCATATCCTATCATTCCGTCCCAAGGGATCGACAGAGCGTCTACTGCAAATGCTCTTGGATCCGGACACGGGGACACATACGTCTGCAACTGATTGTTGAGATGTGTCGCAAATAAGTCTATCATTGGCCGTTCCCATTGGTAGCAAATCTGATTGAATACTTGTTTGTTGAGAGTCCACTCCGACGGCAACAAGCGACCCTTTCGTGAAAGGGAGTCTGCTAGCACATTCAGACGACCCGGTATGTGACGGACCGAAAGAAGAACGTGATGTTCCAACGCAAACAGAAGGATTCTTTCCGTTAGATTGAACAACGGAACTGAATGAGTGCCTCCCTGATTCCGTATATACGCCACTACTGTCGTATTGTCGGATAGGATTTGGACATGAGCATCGTGAATAATGTCCATCCAGTGACGTAACGCAAGCCAAATTGACATCATTTCCTTGATGTTTATGTGCTTGCACAGGAATTGCGGATCCCAAAGACCCTGGCATCTCAAATCCGTTGGGATTAATGATGCACCCCAACCTGTTTGACTGGCATCCGTCATAATGGTAAAACTCGGATCCGGCAACTGCAGCGGAACTCCTTGAGTTAACCACTGAATGTTTGCCCAAGTCTGAATCTCTTGTTTCACTTGATCTGACAAGAGAACGTCTACATCGAGCGAATGAATTTTCACACTCCAATTCTGAGTCAGGAAAATTTGAAGAGGACGTGTGCGTAGCCGTCCCATCGGAATGAGATCCGCGGTGGCTCCGCACAGACCTATCAGTCTCATAAATTCTCTCGCCGTGACTTTGTCTGCATTCAGACAATAGCGAGCGTAACAACTGACTAATTTCGCTCTGGTTAACGGCAGACGAACGAGATTGTTGTGCGTCTCGAAGCTCATTCCCAGATGAGTGAATGACTTGGACGGCACCAGATCCGACTTCTCCTCGTTTACTATGAAACCGAGACGTCGGAGCAATAGAAGAAGATTCTGAACATCGTTCTGAAGCGTTAACTCGTTGCCGTACCTCTGAAGAATGTCGTCCAGGTAGGCCGACGTTACCGCAGACGAATGAGCTCGGAAGTAGATCATTACCGAGTTCATTACCCGAGTGAAAGCCCAGGGTGCTAGATTCAATCCGAAGCACATGGCCCGGAACTGATACACCACTCCTAGGACTGCGAAGCGTAGATACTTTCAGAATGTCGGATGTACCATGACGTGAAAGTACGCATCTTTGAGATCTATGCTCGTTGCATAATCGTTCACCCGAATACTCGCTCTGACCGATCGAATCGTCTCCATATAAAACTTCGGAGCGACGATCAGCTTGTTTATCCAGCTCAAATCTATGACTGGACGGAACGAGCCGTCTGGTTTCGGAACCAGAAACAGATGGCTGTAGAATCCCAGCGATTCCTGGTTTTCTACGACCTCTACCGCGTTCTTCATTAAAAGAGACTGCACCTCTGATAACAGAGCGTCTCTTTTCTGTGGATTTGACGGAAGATGAGTCCACTTTGGACTTCGAGTTAATGGAGGCTTTCGTTTGAAGGATATCTTTAGACCTTCCGAAGTCACTCCTCTCACCCACGGGTCGTCCGTAATCGACGCCCACTCTTGTGAAAAACTCGACAACCTTCCGCCAACCGGAACGCGATAGAGGTTTAAGCCATCACCTCCTGGACCTGCTAGGCCTGCGGTAGGAGAAACCACGTCTTCCACGACCCGCACCTCGCCTCGTCGACCTCGGGGCGTCCGACCGATTGTCCCGGCCTGAAGGACGTCCCGAACGAGAGTCGCTATCCTGACGGTCTCTCGAATAAGACCAAGAGGACGCACCGGAACCTCTATAGGAACCTCTCTTGGGCGCATTAGACCCAGAAGTGCCCGCCTTATTCGTGTCTGCTGTATCCGACCTTTTAGGAGCGGATCTGAACAACAGAGAATCATTAGCTTTCTTTTTAATATTATCATAAATAGCGGAAAGCTTGCCGTCAAAGAGAAGTTCTCCTGAGACCGAAGCGACTCTAAGAGAGTTCTTCACCTTAGAATCCACTAGTGTGGATGTAGCCAGGGCTGCGTCACGTCTAACCAACTCCAGATTTGCCACTGAAAGGGCGGAGTTACACGTGGAATAAGCTACTGCCCTTGAAAGAAGTCTTAAAGAGGATTGAATATCCTGAAACTCTTCCCCTTGAAGGCGCAGTGATAACGCCTTAGTAAGGTGATCTGCGTAAGATAAGGCATCTAAATTGGCTCTGTTAGACGCAATAGCTGTTTCCAACACCGCGGTTGGAATAGAAGCTGACGACGGTAATGATAGCTCTAAGTCTTCCGCCTCGTCGTCCATACGTAGAGGAACTCTCGGTATACCCTGTCCTGCCGTGTCGAATTTATTCCTTGCATTAATGAAAGGCAGGTTGAGAGTATTTGCGGACAAGAAACCTGCTTTCCCCGTCCTGGAAGCAAGTTTAAAAATAGCGTCGTTCAATAATTCAAATGTTCTTGCAACATTATTGGACTGCGACGGAAACTCGGGAGCGATGTCCCTGAACCGCTCAAAAAATTCAGAGTCCAATGACGCTATAATTCTCTTGTCCGGAAGCGCAGCAGTCTGGCCCGACGGAACAACTTGAGGGAGAAAGTGCCGGATGAAGTCCACGGCAGCTTTATGTTGTTCCGAAAGGGATAGCTCCAATTCATCCGTATCCCTTTCACCATCCGGTCGGACCTCCCGATGTTCCCGGTCGTCCGCCCCCGATGCTTCGGCGGAGCGTACCGACCCAGCGCCGTCGGATAATTCTCGATCCGACACCGTTTCTGTCGGCTGCTGGGATGCTGCGATAAGCTGTGCTATCTGCACTAGAATGTCCGACGTCGAGACCTGCGGAGGCGCGGTCTTTCGCTGCTTCGCCGAGGGCAGCTCCGCATCAGATGGCTCCCGCATACTTTTCCTATGCGAACGTCCGGAGTCCATCGGTCTCGAATCCCTGGCTGCCGGATGGTGTGACCTGGTCGCCGAAGAATCCTTCATCGGCGAAGCTGGCAAAATATCGGAGGTCATGCAGCCAAGGTGCGGTCGTGTGCGCCGACGAGAAGAGGAAGCCTTAACAGTCTCTGCAGACTGCTTATACAACGGAGCGTCCCGAGCGACGGACGTATGCTCCGCTAAAGACACATTTTGTACCACAACATCTGGTCCCAGATGTTGTTGTACGAGAGAGGGGCCTCTCTCGCTCGCGGCCCGGCTGGACCTGGACGAGCTAGGAACCGGACTAAAAGGCTTCCTCCGTTCTCGTTTACTATCCGCCGTCACTGGGTGTGCATCTATTATGTTTATAGTGCTCGCATCACCCAAAATTTCCTCTTGGACCGCATCGGACGAACCCGGCTGCCGAACCATTCGGTGAATGGACGCTACACCGGGCGAGCTAGCGGACAACATTTGTCTAATCTCCATGAGCACTTTTGCCGCTAGCTCTGAATTCATTTGTGACGACGGACGCACACTTGAAGAAGATAACATGGAAACATCACCCTGTTCTGGTTCCTCTGAAATAGAAACTGAGAGAGTAGAGTGACCTTGTGGAGAAAGAGCCAGCATCGCTCTTTCTCCAGAAACAACATATCGTGACACACGTTTCCAATGTTTCTCATCCCAATGTTCACATATAGGACAGGGATTAATGCGAGAACACTGACTACAATTAATACAATGATCATGAAAGTCAGAGGAAGATTTCTTCCTATTACAATTTGAACAATGTCCCTTCATGTGAAAGAACAACAATAAGTCCTAGTTACTCGCAAAAACCCCTGACACAAAGATACATAATAACATGATCCATTAATAAATGAAAAAACAATTGCAAAACAAAATAATTTTGAAAAAATATTTTTTCAGAGAAGCCCAAGTTGCTGAAAAGTAACGTTGAGCCCCGATGGATCCGATGGCAAAGTGTGGTCAAAAATTTTAAATTTATATAAAATAATTAATGAGACACTTTCGGATAATATAAATGTATCTTATAATGAGATAAACTACCACAAAGGCAAACAGCCCCCCTCAAAAAAGGCTGTTGCCAATGAAAACAAACAGTGTAAACACAGTAGAAAACATGACTCCAGGCACTGAAAAAACTGGCCCGGAATCAGTCATCAATTACACTCTATCTGATGCAAAACAGAGACTCCCAGGGGAGAATCTGCAGAACATCAGATGGAAGATGCAGAACACAAACGTTATACACCCATGGGTGAAAACGTAACTATGGGGAAAATAACAGAAAACATTCTGTAACCAAGCAACTCTCCCAGGAAATTTTAGAAATGAAACTTCTCAAAAATATGCCGAAAGCATGGGAGAATTGCAAGGGGGGACTTTAGAAGGCTAGGGGAGAGGAAACACTGAATAAGCAGTGCAACAATAAGCAAGAATGACAACAAGAGGCCCATGCCTCGAAAATAGGCAACTTAACATAATTTCAACAAAAATTTTTAAGTACAGCCCTGATTATTTTTTGCCACTTCTTTTTTCCTCTCTTCCTTCTATCCTCCTTAGAATCACATTTTCTCCAAAAATTACGTGTCTGGCATCCTTTAAACTGAGATTTACAAGCACAAAGATCAGTGAGATGTTGACTGATGAAGGGCCAAACAGAGAATGATATTTGGCGCCAATTTCGGGACGACTGCGTCACTGCGCATGCGCAGTAGAGTCGTACTATGGAGGTCCTTTAGGACATGATTTCTTTTTGTTTTGGATGCAAATTTTGGGGATTGGGGGGCAAAATTTGTGTTTGGCCCTGGTTTTGTTGGAGTTAGCACCAGCTAAGTCTGGGTCATTGGTACAGTATAAAAATGTTAAAAAATTTATAGTAATTTATATATTTTTTATACTTACCAATGACCCAGACGGGGATGGTGCTAACTCCAACATCATCTAAGTCTGGGTCATTGGTACAGTATAAAAATATTATCAATTTAAAGTAATTTGTATATTTTTTATACTTACCAATGGCCCAGACTAGCTGGTGCAAACTCAAAGTTATCAAGGGCCAAACACAAATTTTGAACCCCCAATCCCCAAAATTTGCTTGCAAAACCAAAAATTAAAAGTCCTATTTGGTCCTCCATACTTTTACTCTCCGCGCATGCGCAGCCATCAGGAAGTGACCGGAATTGGCGCCAACATTATTCTTTGTAGAAAAAGAGTACTACAAAATAACTCATTGGGGAGGTATGAGTGCCCACTCATGGGAGGGCCATACCCATCTGGGCCATTGGTAAGTATAAAAAATATACAAATTACTTTAAATTTATAATATTTTTATACTATAAGCCAATGGCCCAGACTAGCTGAATCGTAAAAAGGCGGAAGGCCTAGGACTTCAGTATTAGTATATCAACATAGTTCCAAGCCTGTAATCCAAGGTGAAAGGAAATAAAATTTGAAAGGAATTACATGTATGTCTCTCTATACAGTAATTAGAACACATATCATAAATCAGGAGCCAAATTCAAGCAAATCCGTATTCCTAGCATGAAGACTATGCTAATTTGGATGTAATGAGTTCCCTATTTTTAAGGCTAGTCCGGACTAAGCCCCAAAAATTAGGATGGCATATTTGAGAATGAAAGGATATCCCCAACAAACATATGCCCTATACAATAAAAAACAAGCTGTATCCAGGATATAAATACAGACAAAGCTGCTTCACTCACATATTTATCAAGCTGGAGGAGAGGTAAAAGGTAAAAACTCCCCCCCCCCCCCCCCCCGTTTTGAAGGAATCTTCTTCAAAAGAAGAGGAGCGCGCTCTGGAATCAGTAAAAGCAGTACCAAATAACAATATAAATATTCGTTGACCGAATGGTCTCCCTATAGATTTTTGGAGCCACGATAAGCTGGTTTATCCAGCTCAAGTCTATTACTGGTCAGAACGAGCCGTATGGCTCCGGTACAAGGAACAGGTGTCTGTAAAAACCCTGAGAATCTTAATTCTCGACGACCTCTATTGCTTCCTTAATAAGAGAGCCTGTACCTCCACTAGGAGAGACTCTTTTGAAAGGATCCGACCAAAGATTTGTCCAAAACGGACATCTTGTTAGTGGGGGTTCCATTCGCCGTAGGCCATCCGAGACTACACTTCTCACCCACTGATCTTCCGTGACTGTTATCCAGTTTCTCGTGAAGGTTGATTCCCTTCCGCCAACTAGCATGCAATAAAGATCTTGAACATCACCTGTATGACCTGCAAAGCTTACGGGAGGAGAAACTACGTTTTCCCTGCGAAAAACCTCATCCAGTCAGCCTAGGGGCATCTGACCGATAGTCCCGATCAGACTTACGCCCCTATTCCGAGTTGCTATATTAACGACATCCAGAGTAATTGTAAGAAGGTCTCTTAGTAGCCTGTTCATAGACTAACGAAAGCTTGTCATCCAAAATAGTATGCGCGGAGACCGGAGCAACCCAGAGAGAGCTTTTCACCTTGTCATCTATAAGTGATGACGACAAAAGGGCAGCATCATGTCTGATTAACTCCAGATTAGCCATTGTTAGGGTGGAGTTATACGTTGTATACAAAAATACCCTGGAAAGAACTCTAAGAGAGGTACAAACGTCCTCAAATTCCTTTCTGTTGAGACGTTGTACCACAGCTCTGGTAAGGTGATCTGCGTAAGACATTGCTTCCAAATTCACTCTACTTGATGAAATTTCCGTTTTAATTGTGTCTTAGCGAATAGTGAATGATGCAGGCAAGGGTACATCTAGGTCACCAGCCTGCTCATCCAAACGCAGAAGAGCTCTCTGAACATCTTCTCCAACAAATTTAAATGAACGTGGTCCAAGAAATGGTATGTTTATGGAAGATGTAGTTAAGAAACCGCCTTTTTTCCTCGCACTCGAGAGGTGAATACGGCGTTGTCTACATGGCCGAAGGCCTGTGACACCTGCCTAGACTGAACTGGAAAAGATAGAACTTCTTCCTTTGTCCGTATAAAGTCTGTGTCCAATGACGCCAGCTGTTTCTCCTGTTGTCGCAGCATTCTGATTCGTCAGAACAAATTCAGGGTAGTATTGATGGATGAAATCCATCGCAACCATGTGCTGTTCTGAAAGGGAAGGGTAATCCTCATCCTTATCCCTTTCACCATCCGAGAGAATCAGTTGAGAATCATGGTCAATTTCATCTGCGTGAACAGACGACTGGACAGACCCAGCACCGCCGACACCTCAGGTTCTGAGTCTGAGGGAGGCTGCACCTGCACATTCTGGGATCAGCAGCGCAATCTGCGACAGCAAGACTGACATCGAGGCCTGAGGAGCAGCCGTCTTCCGTTTCTTAGCTGCTTGCTGCTCCTGGGACGGTGTGTCAGAGATGGATCTCTTCTCTGAACATCCCGATGATCGAGGCCTAGCCTCCCAAGCTACCGGATGGCCTGTCTTCACGGGCGAAGAGTGGTTCCTTCTTTGTGCAGCAGGCTGGATATCCGAAATCAGGTAGCTAGGATGCGGTCGTGTCTGCTTTAATAACGTAGCGGTGGAAGCCGTGATTGAAGCCAACCCTGGCTGCAGACTAGATGGAGCGTCCCGAGCGGCAGGCAGACGTATGCTCCGTCTCGTGCAAGTTTCCAACCAGAAAACTTCATTTCGGCTTGTGAAACGTAGCGGAGGAAGCCGTGACTGAAGCCGACCCCAGCTGCAGACTAAACAGAGCCTCCCAAGTGGAGGGCAGACATATGCTCCGGCTTGTGCAAGTTTCTCATAACAACATCTGGCCCCAAATGTTGCTAGATTTGAGAGGGGCCTCTTCCACTCGCGGTCTATTAGACCTTGTCGAGTACAAGAACTTGCTGACTTCCTCCCTATTTCCGTCGTCGGTGGGTGAGCTATTTATATTTAAGTGCTCGCTCTACCCATATCTACACTGACTTCCTTCAACCGCAACAGACTTACCCAGCGTCATGGCACCCACGGATGGAGTACAGCTTCACCAGTCGAGCTAGCTGCTTGCAAGAGATTAAAAGCCTTAACAAAAGGCCCTAACTCTTGCAATCATGAGCACTGCAGCTAGATCTAATGCTCAACAGACTGCAACAACGGTAGCACACTTGGATGGGTGTCAGAATATCATCACCATGTTCATGTTCCTCTGAAATAGAAACTGACAATATGAATTATAATGCAGTGAGAGGCCTGGCCTCAGAACCTTACAGCCAACAACGTACCACGACACCCATCTCCAACATTTGTCATCCCAGTGAACACAAGAATGACAAAGAGTCCGCAGGAGTGCATCAACTAAAGTCGATATCAGTCCACCAAACTCCACAACAAAATATATAATTAAGATACATAAATAATAGCAATCAAAATTAAATTCAAAATATATTTTGGAAAAAATTTTTTTTAAAAAAATGCCCAAGTCCAAAGGGAACATTAAGAGCCCAAAGGCATCCCGATAGAGCCTAAGTGTGGACAAAATCCAAATTTTTTGAGCTACACTACCGAAATAATAATCCATGCATCCTACAGTAATTCTACAGTAACAGAATATAAAAAAAAATACCTATATATGAGGACGTTGTCAATGTAAACAATGTCAATGTAAACAAGACATCAGGCACATAAAAAGGCCGAAAGTCAGAAACCAATTTAAATTCTACTAGATGCAAAGCTAGATCTTCATACGAAGAAAAAACAATTCATCGGATAGAAGATGCAAGACTAAACGACCTAACACCCCTTGGGTGAGGACGTAACCATTGGGAAAAACAGAATAATATTCTGTAATACAAGAAATTTAATAAAAAATTTCAATAAAAAATAGCCAAAAAGCTTAAGAGTTTAACAGGAAGGGTTCATGGAAGGATAGAGAAGGAATACTTAACAAACAGTGGAATAATCATTAACAATGAAAGTGTCAATGACACTGTAGCTCAACTTGTTTAAGACATGTACATGTATAGTATGTGACACAGCAATGACAAACATCTTGGTAATGACCTGATAACAAAGGTACATGTAAAGTATTGTAACGGTCTGTACATAAATGTTGACTGTAGCCTGTAACAAATATATAGGTAAAGTATTGTAAAGGTGGGGTGACAGTTAGATGCTAAACTAGAAAAGAAATCTTTTCAGTCCCAGAGTGGATCTGACTGAACCCCAAAATATTTGTTCTCATAGCACAGTGATAACAAAGGCACCCCAAAACACTCATTCCTGTCACAAGGTGATAACAAAGGTACCCCAAGAAGTTTCGTGAAGATCGGTTCATAAATACAGACTCCAGTCCGAGCCGTATTGACATGTGCACTTATACAGTGTTTTAGTAGCACTGAATAAATCAAAGTTCATCTAATTTGCATAATTTCTGCACGAGAAAAAAAACCTGTATTATATGTGATGTATTCCATGTTACAAAACATTCCTACAAAAATTAATTCAAATCAGAACTTTCATACAGAAGTTCTGTACAAAAAACTGAATGCAATAATTTTGGTACAAAATGGCTGCTGGTGGCCTTCTTGAATTTTGGACAGCACCTAAAAACACTCGTTCTCATCCCACAGTGATAACAAAGGTACCCAAGAAGTTTCGTAAAGATCGATTCATAAATATGGCCTTTAGCCTGAGCCGTATAGAAGTTGTGTACAAAAAACTGATAGGACCTAATTTCGGTACAAAATGGCCACTGGCAGCCATCTTGAATTTTGGACCACGCCCAGAAACTCTCGTTCTTGCCCCAAGGTGATAACAAAGATACCCAAGAAGTTTTGTGAAGATCGGTTCATAAATACAGCCTCTAGCCCGAGCTGTATTGATATGTGCACTTACTGTGTATAAGTAGCACTGAATAAATCAAAGTTCATCTAATTTGCATAATTTCTGCTCGAGAAAAAAACCTGTATTATATGTGATGTATTCGATGTTACTAAACATTCATAAATGAAAGTGTCAATGACACTGTAGCTCAACTTGTTTAAGACATGTGCATGTATAGTGTGTGACACAGCAATGACAAACATCTAGGTAATGACCTGATAACAAAGGTACATGTAAAGTATTGTAACGGTCTGTTCATAAATGCTGACCATACCCTGTAACAAATGTATAGGTAAAGTACTGTAAACGTGGGGTGACAGTTAGATGCTAAACTAGAAAAGAAATCTTTTGAGTTCCAGAGTGGGTCTGACTGAACCCAAAAATATTTGTTCTCATAGCACAGTGATAACAAAGGCACCCAAAAACACTCGTTCCTGTCACAAGGTGATAACAAAGGTACCCCAAGAAGTTTCATGAAGATCAGTTCATAAATACAGACTCTAGCCCAAGCCGTATTGACATGTGCACTTACTGTGTATAAGTAGCACTGAACAAATCAAAGTTCATCTAATTTGCATAATTTCTGCACGAGAAAAAAACCTGTATTACATGTGATGTATTCCATGTTACTAGGGCTGCACCGTATTCAAAACTGAATGCCGGTATCGGTATTCAAAAAAATACTGCTGTATACCGGTATATCAAAAACTGTTCAGATATATGAACACAAGTACCACATTTGAGACTTGAGGCATCAGTCAGAACGAATTAGCATACATTAATGATGAGGTTCGAAAAACCTTTTTCCAACACAGACGATATCAAAATTTATTATTTTCAAAATTAATTTATCAGATTTTCCCCAAAGATAACAACAAGACTATATCATGTTACCCGTCATTGGAACAAGCTCAATGAGCTTGTTCCAATGACGGGTCACATGATATAGTTTTGTTGAAATTTTTTAAAAATTATTTTTTCAACCGCTGAATTTGTACATTACGAGGGCACAAACAGACGATTCCTTGGATAAAGGATAATATTATTCATTCGGGGCTACAGTTAAAGAACTCAAGACATCTTGAAAGTTAAAAAATTTATAGTAATTTATATATTTTTTATACTTACCAATGACCCAGACTTAGCTGGTGCTAACTCCTTAAATTCAAGGGCCAAACACAAATTTTTCCCCCCAATCCCCCAAATTTGCATTAAAATCCGAAATTTCAATGTCCTATGTGGTCCTCCATACTTTCTATCCACTGCGCATGTGCAGTGTCAAGGAGGTCTCGAAATTGGCGCAAATGTCATTCTTACAACCAGTGCCTGGTAAGCGTTATGTAATCAGCAGGGAGGTATGAGTTCCCAACTCATGGGAGGGCCATCCCCATCTGGGTCATTGGTAAGTATAAAAAATATATAAATTACTATAAATTTTTTAACATTTTTATACTGAACCAATGACCCAGACTTAGCTGAATAGAAAAAAGGCTGGAGAGCCTAGGACATAAAGGAAAATCCAATAGGTTCAATTACATGTAAACAGAATTATCCCCTCAAGGAGAAGAGGAGAACAGGTTTTACATGTATCTTTCTTGTTTGTATCAAAAAAGAAAGACACAATACCATTCTGTAATTGAGCACAATAACATCAATGATCTCTATTAACATCCAGCATAACCCGTTATACTAATTTTTTAAAAGGAAAGCCAATAAATAAAAGAAGTCCAGAGAATGAGACTCTTTATTCTCATTAAAAGTGTCTGAGAATTGTATTTAACGCTCGTATGACACGTGACATATACAAATGCTTCAAACCGAGCTACACTTTAAAAATATTACATGAATGAGTTAAACATTAGCTTTACACTTTAAAACCATCCCGGTACTATAAAGCAGGTAACCTAAGGGAACACCATCCCCCCCCCCCCCCTTCCCCTTGCCCTGGGTCAAATACCCCAGAACGAAGAGGGCAGCAGGACAGAGTCGCTGCCGGAACAGAAAGCCTGCATAACTATAGTTGCAACTGTTTAGTGGACGACATTCTGAGCAACAGATAACGGACCTAAACAATGCAGGTCGCCAGAAATGGACTCAATATTTCTAAGATAAAAACTCGTGAATGTAGAAGGCTGAGACCAATATGCAGCCTTCATCAGATCGGTAATAGCAACACTATAAGATAAGCCCAAGATGTAGACAGCGCTCTTACTTCATGCGCCGAAATCTTAAGCACAGACTGCTGAGTTGAAGATAATTTTTCATAAGCAGTATGGATAGTTAATTGAATCCACCTTGCAATAGAATGGACCGTAATGTCCCTTCTATTAGGCAGCAGAGACAGAAAGAAACGTTTACTTCCCTTTCTGATAAATTCAGATCTATGTTTGAAAATATGTATAGCTCTAACAGGACAGAGTAAAGGCCTATGACCGTCTGAAGACGGAAGAGCCTTAATAACAATAGGTTCCGGATACTTATTAGGAGCCTGATTTTAGCCCAAAATCCAATATTAGTAGTCAAGGTAATAGTATTATCTACACTACGACAGCGGGAATCATCAACAGATAGTGCCTGAAGCTCACTAACTCTTCTAGCAGAAGAGAAGGCTAAGAGAAAGCTGTCTTATAACATAAGAATTTGAAGTCCACTGTATGAAGAGGCTCAAATGGCGCTTCTTTTAGCTTAAGAAGAACCCAAGCTAAATTCCACTTAGGAATTAATCTAAGGGTTCTATGTCTATTTATCGAAAAGTTTTTCAGTAACTTAGATAAAGAGACATTAGATCCAATCTGTAAACTATCATGATGTGCATAGATGTCAACAGAATGATCCCTACATCACCGTGAGAAAACCTTCCACTTAGCAGCATAATTTAGCGAAGAGGAGGTCCTCCTACAGTTAGAAATTGCGTCCACTGCTCGTCCTGTAAATTGCTTGCCATGCAAGAAGGACCGCACAACGGAAATATACGTGAAGGTTGAGACCTTGCGGGTTGTGATGCAATGTGCGCGATTTCCCCTGCGAAAGAAGATCCTCTCGTGGAGGAAGCTTCCATGGCAAGTCCCACAGCATACACCTGAATAGATTTATCCATGGTCTCTGGGGTGACAGAGATGCTACCAACAGAATTTGCAGTGAGATTGCTTTATCTTGAGCAATATCTGCTGAATCAATGGTGCTGGAGGATACGCGTATCCTATCATACCGTCCCAAGAGATCGAGAGAGCGTCTACTGCAAACGCTCAAGGATCTGGTCATGGCGACACATACGTCTGCAACTGATAGTTGAGATGCGTCGCAAATAAGTCTACCATTGGACGATCCCATTGGTAGCAAATCTGACTGAATACTCATTGTTGAGAGTCCATTCTGACGACAACATACGACCTTTCCGAGAAAGGGAGTCCGCTAGAACGTTCAAACGACCCGGAATATGACGGACCGATAGAAGAACTTGATGCTCTAGGACAAACATTAGGATCCTTTCCGTTAAAATGAATAACAGAAAGGAATGAGTGCCTCCCTGGTTCCGAATATACGCTACTACTGTCGAATTGTAGGACAGAATTTGAACATGCGAATTCTGAAGAATGTTCATTCACTGACATAGCGCAAGCCATATTGACATCATCTCTTGATGTTTATGTACTTGTTAGGAACTGCGGATCCTAAAGACCCTGGCACCCTGAATCTGCTGGGCTCAGAGTTGCGCCGCAACCTGTTTGACTCGCATCCGTCATTATCGTTAAACTCGGATCCGGCAGTTGCAGTGGTACTCCTTGAGTTAACCACTGAATATCTGCCCAAGTCTGAATCTCTTGCTTCACTTGATTCGACAAGACGATGTTCGATTCGAGCGAATGAGTCTTCACACTCCAATTCTGAGATAAAATATCTGTGGAGTGGACAAGTGCGTAGCCACTCCATCAGAATAAGATCCGCAGCGGGTCGGCACAAACCTGTCAGTCTCATGAATTCTCTCGCTGTTACTACATCTGAAGGCAAAAGCGAGCGTAACAACTGACTAATATCGCTCTGGTTAATGGCAGACGAACGAGACTGTTGTGCATCTCTAAGCTCATTCCCACGTGGGTGAATGATTAGGACGGCACTAGATCTGACTTCTTTTCGTTTACTATGAAACCGAGACATCGGAGCAATTGAAGCAGACTCTGAACACCGTTCTGAAGTGTTAACTTGCTGCCGTAACCCTGAAGAATGTTGTCCAAGTTCTTTCCTTTGGTAAGGTGATCTGCATGAGATAATGCGTCTAAATTCTATTAGACGATATTGTCGTTGCCAGTCTTAGAGGCTAGCTTGAATATAGCGTCATTCAAAAGTTCAAATGTCCGTGACATTTCTGGACTGGGTCGGAAACTCAGGGAAAGTGTCCCTAATCCGGCCGAAAAAGTCTGTGTCCAGTGACGCTTTCAGTTTCTTATCAGGTAACGCAGCATTTTTGTTCAGAGAAACAACTTCTAAAAGGTGATGCCGGATGAAATCTACGGCCACCTTAAGTTGTTCAGAAAGGGAAAATTTCAGCTGTGCTGATTCCCTTTTTACCATCCGCCTGGACCACATAATAATTTCGGTCGTCCCTTACTGACTCTGCAGGGGAACGAACTATCTGCAATAGGAAGTCTGTCACGGAGGCCTGTGGAGCCGCGGTCTTATGTAATTAGCCGCTGGAAGCTCCAGGGACGTTAATTCCTGCATTTATATAATATGCGAACGTCCCAACTGGAAAGGCCTCATGTCCTTGGCTAGCGATGGCATGATCTGGTCGACGTGGATTCCCTGGTCGGCGAAGCAGGCTGGACATCTGTGGTCACATAGCCAAGGTGCGGTCGTGTGTGCTGACGTGAGGATGACAAAGCCAATAGACAAGCCGCGTCAGACTGTCTATGCGACGGAGCGTCCCAAGCAGGAGGATTGGACGTATGCTCTGACTAACGAACGTACATACAACAACATCGCGGCCCAGATGTTGTTGTAAGAGAGAGGGGGCCTCTCTCGCTCGCGGTCCGGATAGACCTGGACGAGCTAGCTACCGGACTGACAGGCTTCCTCCGTACTATCCTCGGATCCGTCGTCGCTGGGTGTGCACGTTCAATGTTTATAGTGCTCGCATCACCCAAACTGCTTCCCTGGACCTCAACAGACGAACCCGGCTGCCGAGCCATTCGATGAATGGTCGCTACACCGGGCGAGCTAGCGGACAACAATGCTGTAGATCCTACTAGGAACCTCTTAGGCAATTGTTGTATTTCCATGAGCACTTTTGCCGCTAGCTCTTCGTTAAACTGCAACGATGGAGGGACACTTGTTGAAGACATCACGGAAACATCACCCTGTTCTTGTTCCTCTGAAAAAGAGACTGATAAACTAGAGTGACCTTGCGGAGAGAGAACCGGATGGACCCCCTCACCGCTAACAATATACCATGACACACCACGTCTCCAACATTTGTCATTCCAATTGGCACACACTGAGCAAGAATTAGTGCGAGTACATTGACTACAAGAAACACATTGAACATGAGAATCAGAGGAAGATTTCCTCGCATTACAATTTAAACAATATTCTTTCATCATGAAAAAATATAAACAGTCATAGTACTCGCACTAACCCTTGAAACAAGGATACATAATATAATATAATCCATTATAACATTTCGAAAAAAAAATTTCAAAAAAAAAAAAAATTTTTTGACAAATTTTCAGAAGAGCCCAAGTTCCCAATGGGAACAATGAGCCCAAATGGATCCCCAAAAAGCCCAAGTGTGGACAAAAATTTTAAACATTTTTAAAAATTAATGTAACACTTACGGACAATATTAATGTATCTGGCTATGAGCAGAAGTAAATAGAAGACAAGTAATCACTATCAGAAGTAACCGTTGTCAACATAAACAAAAGGGTACAAAAACTGGAAACATGACTCCAGGCACTGTAAACATGGCCCAAAATCAGTCACCAATTTAAACACTATCCGATGTAAAACAGAGACTTCCAGAGAAGAAACTGCAGTAGTACATCGGATGATAGATGCAGATCACAATGCCTAACCACCCAAGGGTGAGGACGTAAGCATGGGGAAAAACAGAATAATCATTCTGTTACCAAGCCAAAACTCCCAAAAAATTTTAGTAAAAAAAAATTACAAAAATTATGCCAAAAGCATGGGAGAATAGCAAGGGGGGTATTAAGGAAAGAGAGAGAGGAAACACTGAACAAACAATGGTAAATTCATAGCCAGAATGACAACATCAGGCTCATGCCCCGAAATTAGGGAACATGAAATAATTTCGTAAAAAAATTATAAGTTACAGACCTGAACACATTCTGCCACTGTTTCTTCCTCTCATCCTTTTATTTCATCCTTAGATCCACCATTTCTTTCATAATTATGTGTCTGGCATCATTTAAACTGAGATTTACAAGCACAAATATCAGTGACATGTTACTGATTTTAGGCCCAAACAAATAATGACTTTTGGATCCAATTTCGAGACCTCCTTGACACTGCGCATGTGCAGTGGATAAAAGGTATGGAGGACCACATAGGACATTGAAATTTTGGTTTTTGATGCAAATTTGGGGGATTGGGGGGCAAAATTTGTGTTTGGCCCTATAATTAATTTAAGGAGTTAGCACCAGCTAAGTCTGAGTCATTGGTACAGTATAAAAATATCAGTAAGATGTTACTGATTTTAGGGCGAAACAAAGAATGACATTTGCGCCAGTTTCGAGACCTCCTTGACACTGCGCATGCGCAGTGGATAGAAAGTATGGAGGACCACATAGGACATTGAAATTTCGGATTTTGATGCAAATGTTGGGGATTGGGGGCAAAATTTGTGTTTGGCCCTAGAATTTAAAGAGTTAGCATCAGCTAAGTCTGGGTCATTGGTACAGTATAAAAATATTAAATTGTGGGTAAATAAATAATGACGATAAACTGATATTTTTGTCATTATACCGGTATTCAATCGATATTGGTTTGAATAACGGTATATATCAGTTTATCGATATACCGTACAGGTCTACATGTTACTAAACATTCCTACAAAAATTTATTCAAATCAGAACTTTCATACAGAAGTTCTGTACAAAAAACTGATTGCACTAATTTTGGTACAAAATGGCTGCTGGTGGCCATCTTGAATTTCGGACTGCACCCAAAAACACTCGTTCTCGTCCCAGGGTGATAACAAAGGTACCCAAGAAGTTTTGTAAAGATCTGTTCATAAATACAGCCTCTAACCTGAGACGTATAGAAGTTGTGTACAAAAAACTGATTGTACCTAATTTCGGTCCAAAATGGCCACTGGCAGCCATCTCGAATTTTGGACCGCACCCAGAAACACTCGTTCTCATCCCAAGGTGATAATAAAGATACCCAAGAAGTTTCGTGAAGATCGGTTCATAAATACAGCCTCTAGCCCGAGCCGTATTGACACATGCACTTACTGTGTATAAGTAGCACTGAATAAATCAAAGTTCATCTAAAAAACTTTAACCACAAACTTTAACCAAAACTCTAAATGTTAACAGACAGACAGACGGACGAAAGTCATGACTATAGCCCTCACTGTAAACAGTCGGGCTAAAAATGGGATGAAAAATTTGAAGAAATTCACTGGACAAGGGTTAAATGATGTTAGAATGATAATGAGGAACATGTATGATGGAATATAAGCACCATGGGAAGAGAAGGAAAACAGCAGCTGACCTAAACACAAACTTAAACATAAAATTCTGAGGTAAACAGAAAAGTAAACTTAACTAAAAATGGTAAGAAAAAGGATTAAAATACACTGGACGAGGGTTAAATAATGGTAAAATGATAATAAGCACAATATAGAAGCAATATAAAGGCCATGGGATGAAAAGGGTGTCGACAGCTGACCTAAACAGAAACTGTAACACACTGAAAATGTGTAAGTGTTTGGTAAAAAGAAGAGTTAACATTTGAAATTTGATGAAAAATTTAAAGAAATTCACTGGAGAAGGGTTAAGTCATGGAACAATGATACTGAGAAAAATGTATGATCAATATAAGTGCCATGGGAAGAGAAGCAACACAGCAACTGACCTAAACACTTAGTCAAACATGAAATGCCGAGCTAAACAGAAAACTAAACGCAACTAAAAATGTCAAGAAAAATCTTTAAAATGCAGGGTATGAGGGGTTAATCATGGAACAATGATACTGAGGAACATGTATGCTCAATAAAAGTGCCATGGGAAGAGAAGGAGCACAGCAGCTGACCTAAACACTAAGTTAAACATCAAAATCCGAGCTAAACAGAAAACTCAACGCAAATAAAAATGTTAAGAAAATGTTTAAAATGCAGGGTTTGAGGGGTTAATCATGGAACAATGATACTGAGGAACATGTATGATGAATATAAGTGCCATGGGAAGAGAAGGAGCACAGCAGCTGACCTAAACACTTAGTTAAACATGAAAATCTGAGCTAAACAGAAAACTAAACGCAACTAAAAATGTCAAGAAAAATGTCTAAAATGTAGGGTATGAGGGGCTAAATCATGGTAAAATGATAATAATCATCATATAGCAGCATTATAAAAGCCATGATATGGAAATTGGGTGAGTAAGGGACCTAAACAGAAGCTTTAACATTATTGGACACGTACGCTGACCAATCGAGCTATGCCATAAGCTCACACAACTAAAGTTGGTGAGCTAAAAATGTTGTACATGTATAACAAATCTGAATAATCAATAGAAAATCAGGAACAAACACAAGCATGGCTGCCTTGCAGCCAAGTCATGGGGATACTATACAGTCAAACTTTTTAATTGGCTGAGTGCTAGAAGCCACTATTGGGACTTTGAAAACAAGAAGGACGCCAATGCCCTATAGCTCACCAACATTCCTCTTTGATAGTAACTTTGGCAAATACAAGAGCTTTATCAAACAGGCTCATAACATGCGACAAAGCTTACCTAAACTTAACCTCTTAAAAGTAAAATACAGAAACTGACATAAACACTAAGTTAAACATGAAACTCCGAGCTAAACAGAAAACTAAAAGTAAATAAAAATGTCAAGAAAAATGTTTAAAATGCGGGGTATGAGGGGTTAATCATGGAACAATGATACTGAGGAACATGTATGATGAATATAAGTACCATGGGAGGAGAAGGAGCACAGCAGCTGACCTAAACACTAAGTTAAACATGAAATTCCGAGCTAAACAGAAAACTAAATGCAACTAAAAATGTCAAGAAAAATGTTTAAAATACATGGTATGATGGAGTAATCATGGAACAATGATACTGAGGAACACGTATGATGAATATACCTGCCATGGGAAGAGAAGGAATACATCAGCTGACCTAAACACTAAGTTCAACATGAAATTCCAAGCTAAACAGAAAACTAAATGCAACTAAAAATGTCCAGAAAAATGTTTAAAATGCAGAGTATGAGGGGTTAATCATGGAACAATGATACTGAGGAACATGTATGATGAATATAAGTGCCATGGGAAGAGAAGGAGCACACCAGCTGACCTAAACACTATGTTAAACATGAAATTCCAAGCTAAACAGAAAACTAAACGCAACAAAAAATGTCACAAAAAATGTTTAAAATGCAGAGTATGAGGGGTTAGTCATGGAACAATGATACTGAGGAACATGTATGATGAATATAAGTGCCATGGGAAGAGAAGGGGCACAGCAGCTGACCTAAACACTAAGTTAAACATGAAATTCCGAGCTAAACAGAAAACTAAACGCAACTATAAATGTCAAGAAAAATGTTTAAAATGCAGAGTATGAGGGGTTAATCATGGAACAATGATACTGAGGAACATGTATGATGAATATAAGTGCCATGGGAAGAGGAGCACAGCAGCTGACCAAAACACTAAGTCAAACATGAAATTCCGAGCTAAACAAAAAACTAAACGCAACTAAAAATGTCAAGAAAAATGTTTAAAATGCAGGGTATGAAGGGTTAAATCATGGTAGAATGATAATAATCATCATATAGCAGCATTATAAAGACCATGATATGGAAATAGGGAGAATAAGTGACCTAAACGGAAGCTTTAACATTATTGGACACGTCCGCTGACGCCGACCGATCGAGCCATGCCATAAGCTCACATAACTAAAGTTGGTGAGCTAATAATAAAAACATAGATACTACGTGTCAAAGATCACAGTATTTGGACTACTGGTTAGTCATAATCAGGCTTTTTTGTGTATATGCCATTTCAAAACATTGTCGGAAACTCAAAGGGGACACCAACCCCCTGGACCAAGACCCTCTACCTATGACCCTGACTGACATCAGTGTGCAGAGCTCTTAAAATACTGAAGATTTTTATACATTTTGATACACTTTGATGGTCTAAATCATGCAACTTTGCTGTCGTTTTTTGACAAGTCTTGACTGCCTAGGTAGGCAGCCAAGATTTGTCTAACTAGAGGGGGTATTAGTACCCCATGGCTCACCAACAGGTGGCCAATGTAAAGGGGTGGCTGGAGTAAAAAAAAAAGTTAAAAACCTGCACACAAAAGTTCAAAATTAAAGAAAATAAGCAGCTAAAGGGTTAAATAATATAATAATAACCCCTAAGAAGCATGGAGATATGCTGCAAGGTAAATTTCCACTTGGGAGAAAGGAAAAAAAAAACATCAAAACCTGCACGCAAACATCAAAATAAGTCTAAAATTTGATTCAAAGGGTTAAAATTAAGACAAAATACCCTGGAAAAGAGTTAAATGTTATAGTGAACCACCATAGCAATATGCAGAAACTCTACACTTGGAAGAAAGGAAAAAAAAACACCCATGAAAACCTGCACGCAAACGTCAAAATAAGTCTAAAAATATATTCAAAGGGTTAACATTTTTTTAAAAATGCACTGGAAAGATATCAATGTTATAATAACCACCAATGCAATATGCAGTGAGGTCAACCTCACTTGAAATTGTTTTTTTTTATCACAACCTGTACATAAAAGTAAGAAGCTGTAAGCCTAAGTCCAAAAGCTGTACATAAAAGTCCAAAATTGAAGTAATTCAGCAGGAAAAGGGTTAAATAATACAAATATAGCCCTAAGATGCATGTTTACATACAATAGAAAGCATGGACATATGTTGCAAGGTAAATCTCCACTTGGAAGAAAGGAAAAAAAAACATCAAAACCTGCACGCAAACATCAAAATAAGTCTAAAATTTGATTCAAAGGGTTAAAATTAAGACAAAATACCCAGGAAAAGAGTTAAATGTTATAGTGAACCACCATAGCAATATGCAGAAACTCTACACTTGGAAGAAAGGAAAAAAAAACCCATGAAAACCTGCACACAAACGTCAAAATAAGTCTAAAAAATCTATTCATAGGGTTAAAAAAATTTTAAAAATGCACTGGAAAGATATCAATGTTATAATAACCACCACTGCAATATGCAGTGAGGTCAACATCACTTGAAATTGTTTTTTTTTATCACAACCTGTACATAAAAGTAAGAAGCTGTAAGCCTAAGTCCAAAAGCTGTACATAAAAGTTCAAAATTGAAGTAATTCAGCAGGAAAAGGGTTAAATAATACAAACATAGCCCTAAGATGCATGTATACATACAATAGAAAGCATGGACATATGCTGCAAGGTAAATCTCCACTTGGAAGAAAGGGAAAAAAAAACATCAAAACCTGCATGCAAACATCAAAATAAGTCTAAAATTTGATTCAAAGGGTTAAAATGAAGACAAAATACCCTGGAAAAGAGTTAAATGTTATAGTGAACCACCATAGCAATATGCAGAAACTCTACACTTGGAAGAAAGGAAAAAAAAAAACCCCCATGAAAACCTGCACACAAACATCAAAATAAGTCTAAAAATCTATTCAAGGGGTTAAAAAATTTTTAAAAATGCACTGGAAAGATATCAATGTTATAATAACCACCACTGCAATATGCAGTGAGGTCAACCTCACTTGAAATTGGTTTTTTTTATCACAACCTGTACATAAAAGTAAGAAGCTGTAAGCCTAAGTCCAAAAGCTGTACATAAAAGTCCAAAATTGAAGTAATTCAGCAAGAAAAGGGTTAAATACTACAAACATAGCCCTAAGATGCATGTTTACATACAATAGAAAGCATGGACATATGCTGCAAGGTAAATCTCCACTTGAAAGAAAGGAAAAAAAAAAACATCAAAACCTGCACGCAAACATCAAAATAAGTCTAAAATTTGATTCAAAGGGTTAAAATTATGACAAAATACCCTGGAAAAGAGTTAAATGTTATAGTGAACCACTATAGCAATATGCTGAAACTAAAAAAAAATTTGAAAAGCCAAAAAATCAAAACCTGTACACAAAAGTTCAAAATATTTGAGAGCAGACGCCGACGCCGACGCTGACATGAGGGCTATGCCATAGGCTCACACAACTAACGTTGGTGAGCCAAAAACAACTGCCAAGGTACTTAGAATGTAACTTGGGAGCTAACCCAGAGAATGCATGTTGGGGCAACTGTTCTGTTACACTAAAAGTGATTAGAGTTGGAATTAGGCCCTTAAGGGTTAAACACTGTAAACTTTGAAATAGATGTAGTGATCTGAATGGTCACAAATATAAATGATTCTTAGTGAATAATCCAAAATGTTCATGTAAACATTCCTATGAAGATTCAGAGGACTACATCCTATTTTGTCCCAACTACAGTACAGAGTGGCATACACTGTCCAATAGTATCAGGTATATAATAAACGATATTGAAATACTTTTGAAAGGCACTGTCAGAACGCCTGGCACAGAGAATTGTAAGATATTTCAAGCTGTTCAAAATTTTATTGAGGAAACAGGTAGATTTTCTTGAGAATGCATCTACCCTGTAGACCAAATAGACTATCATATCTTTGGAATAACACGTGTGTATACTGCCAATTCTGGCCTTACATTGGATTTGGTAGTCTACACGCCATAAAGATCGAGCATTCCATTTTTTAACAGGGTGTATTTGTACTGCACTTTTGGATAAGAAATATTCCAACACTTCAAGTCCATTACTTCTCTTGTACGTGGGGTCACCTCACACATTAAGAACATAAATACTCGTAAACTCTTCTGTACGACATTCGCTAGGCAATTCACTGTGATGCCACTCATGCACTGTATATACTCATGCACCATTGGTTGTATAATATAATAAGTATTTTTATACCATGATTACCTATTCTACTATATATAAAAAGCCTATGACATAAATTTTTGCTTTACATACCAACCGTGGTGAACATGCCAGCAATGGGATTTCAACAGTTAAAATTTACACCTGCAGTGGAACTACATCCAAGCTGACCTTTGGTGACCTTACCAGGAATACAAACTTGTCTAAACTTATCACTTGTCACCTTGTGAAGAGCGAGATGAAACCGGCAATTATTTATTACATTTTTAAATAAGTTTACCTCACACGATACCAAAAATTAACAAACATACATTGTCTCCTGTTAATAACGCATCCATAACTTGAAATAGTATGTTATTAAAATGAAAAAAAGGCCCCCGTAATTTGCATATTTCGTTTTCTATTTCATTTCGGCGATAAAATTGCCAGCGGAAGTTCCGTCCACCAGTGCTCATGTAAACAAAAACAGCATCGCACGTGTGAATATTGATTTATTCAACTCTTATTAATCTGACGATCATTGTATAAATAAAATATACCCAAAGTAGCTTGGTGTACCAAATGTTCACTCGTGGTGATGAGGTGTTAACCACAAGCCAAAGGCTCAAAGTTAACACCACTTCACAACTCGTGGTGTACATTTGGTACACCAATCTACTATGGGTATATTCTATATATATACTACTCAAAGTTTGCTAAGCACCAAATATTTGACACATCATTGTGAAATTTGCTTGTGACATATTTGCGATATTTTTGGTAGATATGATTGAGGAATGTATTGAGAAGGTCCCCAGTGTTTACATTAGCTCTCTTGACAGGCAGACCTTTCATGACAGTCATGGAAAGCATGTATCCCTTGATTTTCATGTTGTTTGTTTGTACTGTCTACATGTACAGGACGTGTGTAGGGTATTCAATCTTCATTTCAACACAAACCCTTGTGATTTAATGATTGAATATGGCAAATGCAAATGTAAGAAGACATTTGTCTGAAGCAGAAATGCGGCGGGCTGTAGGGATGGTGGAGCAAGGGGCTACTCATCATCAGGTTGGTGAAGCCCTTGGTGTGAACCATACGGTGATCACCAGAGCCTGGGCAAGATTTCAGCAGTATGGCACACCAGTAAGATGGCATGGTGGTGGCAGAGACAGGGCAACATCTGCAGTTGAAGACCGGTTTTTGATCATTCAGGCCCGTAGGAACCGCTTTGCCACAGCAACCCAGCTTCGCAGTGACCTTCAGAATGCATCCGGGTAAATGTTTCGATGCACACTATCCAGGCAAGGTTGCACGAAGGTGGTCTCCGATCGAGAAGACCATCTACCTATTCGCATTCCGCTGTCCCAGAACCACCACCAGGCATGATAAGAATGGGCCATGGACCACGTTGGATGGACCAGAGAAGATTGGCGAACAGTCCTTTTTACAGATGAGTCAAGGTACTGCCTAGACCACACATATAGGCGTTCTAGGGTATGGAGAAGACCAGGAGAGCGATTCCATGCAGACAAGATTGCTGAGCATGACCACTATGGTGGAGGGTCAATTATGGTCTGTGGCGGCATCAGCTGGGATGGACATACAGAGCTCTGTGTCCTTGAATGTGGTACATTGACTGCACAACAGTATATTGATGAGATCCTGGATGTCCACGTCAGATTGTATGCAGGTGCAGTAGGTGATAGATTCATTCTGATGGGCGATAATGCCCGTTCTCATGTTGTTCATGCTGTCGGGGAGTACCGACAGAAGGAGGGGATTGAGTGTATGAACTGGCCAGCAAGATCCCCTGACCTCAATCCAATCGAACATGTCTGGAATGAGTTGCAGCTTGCAATTTCAGCCCGTCCAGTCCAGCCAAGAAGTGTCCAAGAATGGAACAACATCCCACAAAGGACCACCAGGAACCTGATTGGGAGCATGAGAAGGTGTTGTCAAGCTGTAATTAACAGTAATGGGTCTCATACTCGATATTGAACCCATCCCAGTTCACTCCATCAACCTTTTGGCAAATTGAAAAATTTCCTCTTTTACCAATAATATCCAGTTTTCATTGTTATCATATTCAAAAGCTAAAAAACTATGTCAAACACAAATAAAATCTTAATTTCTGTACTTAAATCATTAAAGATATAATTAAATAAAAAATATATACACTTTTCATTACAATATTTCAACTAAAACGTAAAACAGGTAGTTGAATATACTTGGTGCTTAGCAAACTTTGAGTAGTATATATGTAATAGTGAGGTATATATATTGGCATTAACCTGTTTACCTTACCTTTTCAAGTGAATAAAATATTGTTTCAAAAAAAAGGATTAAACAATTAGAAAATTTTATTATTTTTCTTCTAAAGCTTTTTAACCCCCTGTCAAAATATCAAAATTTGAGGCCAAACATTTTTCCCATAATGCAACTAGGAATTTAAACAGTTCAATATTGTTTGTCAAAGCTTTGTGAGCTCTGTCAAACAAGATTGAAATGGAACATTTTCTAGTGGTATTAAGGGATAAAATGGGCCTTGAAATTTCTGTATTTTGACATCGGAGTGCAGAGGGTTAAGTAATCTTCAAGTAAATTAGGATATTATTTAGTCATCGTTATATATTTTATAGATCATGTTATTATATTATAATAAGACCATACTTACCAATTCCCTTCAGCACTGCTCTTAAAGGTACGCTGTTAGTTGTTGTAGCATATTGATAATTTGGCTTTGAGAAATAGTAATCCAATGTGAAAGTTGCTTTCATTGCTTCAATATGCAAACATGAGGTCCAGTGATATGCAGGTATTCCTCTGACCTAAAACAAATAAATGATACGAATGTAAATTTTTCTCAGAAAATTTGTTTCTTTTTATACTAATGCACGCCATCAGGCAAGGCAAAAAATATCTTTGGATTCTCAGGCAGTCCTTACTGAAATTGAGCCCTCTCATTGGACTTTTTTTTTGGCTTGCAAAGTCTTCTACTATTATTTAAAAATCTGGAAACTCAAACCTTTGTATGGTACTGGGGACTTTCAAATTTTATTTTTGCATTTCCCATATTGGAGATGTGGATGGAGATAAGCATGTTATGTTGGTGTGGAGATAAGGAAAGAAATAGCCAATGAAATTTTATTTAACCTTTACCTGCAAAACATTGCTTATGACCATCCCCAACCCCTGCCCTATTGGAACCAGCTTGCAGAGCTCAGTTCAATGAGAGATTCTAATCTATGTCTTTTAGGGAAAAAATGACAAATTTAATTTCTCCTAGATTTGCAAATCTTGTCGTGTTGCCATGTTAGGTAACATGTTAACCATCCAAGGAATAAAGTTTCCAAGGATATTAGTGATGGACCTAAAACTTACAATGAACCGATTATTTCACCAAACATTCTGCCGATTCCAATACGGATTCTGATGGTTGGAATAGGACACAGACAAAAAATCTGTTGGTGCCTATCATATTACTAAATTTCATTGACAAATGACCAATTACGAATGTTTAATAGCACCCTAAGTTCTCAGACTGTGCATTTTAGTGCTAGGCGATTTTAGCCAAAATAATACTCTCAGGGTTTTTTTTGGAAAGAAGATTCTAATCAAGGTGCTACATGTAAGTATATAAGTAAGGGAAATTTGTTTACTTTGAAATTCTCACCTCTGATACCACATAAATTCAAATTAACTGTACACAAATTATACATCAAAATGAGGGTTGTGATGTACAGAACACGGGAAATATATGCAATCAACTTACAGAATTGACAGCAGGCCCAAATGGTTCCTGGAAGTCTGCTACCATACTCATACCAAAACTGATAATAAAATAATATTTACGGAGAACAACTCATTGCCAAATGTGTTTCTGATATCCAAGAACAAAGCTAGGCATTCAGAACACTTTACGATGTAGCAACAGGACTGCATTTGGGGAAAGGGGAACACTGTCTGCATTTTTTTAAAGATGAATTCCATGACCGACAGTGCATTTCACATGATATCACAAATTTTCATTGAAAAACAATTGCATAATTCTAAGAAATTAAAACAGGGGTCATGATACCTTGCAATATGGCAAATGTGTAGTCTCCATACAACAATAATGTGTACTATGAAGGTGATCTTTCTCATTATTTGATTTTAGAAGTCATTGTATATTGATGCTTTTTCAGCCCAGATGACCTGGACCAAAATGTAAACAAACAGATAACGAAAAACAAAGCAAAGAGTTTTGGAATTTACCCCCACGGAGCTCAGTCACTGCATTTTGGAAGAATTTTTATTTCCTAGCTTTGTTCTTGGATATACAGAGCACATTTGGACATGAGTTGTTCTTCTAAAATATTATTTTATTATCAGTTCTAGTACTAATACAGTAGCAGACTTCCAGGAACAATTGGTGCCTGCTGTTGGCTCTGTGAGTTGATTCCATATGTTTTTCGTGTTCTATACATCACAACCTTCATTTTGATGTATAATTTGTGTATATTTAATTTGTTTTTATGGAACATCAGAGGTGGGAATTTCGAAGAAAACAAATTTCTCTTACTTATATAGCACCTTAACGATATAATCATGATACTGTTCTCTTGTGATGGTTGTGTTTATTCCAGTAAATAGTATTAAGACAGTTTTATACATGAACACAGTACACTGAGCTGTGTTAACCAGAAATATACTGAGCACATATACTTCAAGTCTCAATTTATTAATAACTTTGATGTTAAATGTGTGTTGTGAACTTATATCCATGCATGGTCTACAGATAGATAGGTATGGGACGTATCAGTAAATAATGATCATTTTTAAAATTTTGATATGTTTTTTTCAATATTTACTTTGCAGTCAACATTGCAGACACATCAAGGGAGGTAAATGAACTGAACAATGAAAATGACAAACTGAAAACGTGGTTGTGACAGCCAGGCAACACTCATGTTGCATAACAATCATCTGGCAGTGAAATAAAAGATTGTTTTTTGAGTTTTTCTCTGCATTTTATTCTCCTATTGTGTTGTAATATCTGTATCATGCATTGCTGCAGACTACCAACTGAAAACATTGTATTCATTCTGTAACATTATGTACTCAATGCAATGTTGCATCATGGGCAAAGGTCTGTGACTTTGATCAGCTGGGAAACTGCACTAATCTTGTACCGATCACGGTGGTAAATCCCGTAAAATCTTGGCTTTACAGATTCTTATATTCAGCTATGCACTTCATACGCTTTCAAAACGTCATTAAGATGGCAAGATATCAAAGAGATTTTTAATTGTCAGTGTTAAATATAGAATAATCGGCCAGTTCCAATTGTCAATTCTGAGTATCGGTTAATCACTAAAGGATGTAATAATTCAAATTCTGTGAAAAGAAAAAGAACGACATGAAAAATTTCTCCTGAGGTCCATTGGCTGAAACTTTCTTCCGACAAAAAATATGTTTCTTCATGGAATATGTACGGTATTATATAGGCAAAACTCAACCTAGCTGTAGGTCAGCATCAAGCCTGGAAATAAGCAATCTGTCATTTGCAGATTGAGGTCCCCAGAGGGTGAATTTGCTGATGCCATCTCACACAATGGGCTGCAATCCTCCAATTTATCCTTTAGCATCACCAAATTTACCCTCTGGGGACCTCATTCTGTGAATGACAATCTGCTTATTTCCAGACTTGCTCACTGTTCTGCAGTGATAGACTCAGAATGCTCATATTCAACCATCAACTCATGGTCTCAGGATAAGACATGACAAACTTAACATTCAATGAATGCATTTTTTAAAAGGGAAATAGCACATGTACTCATCACCAAGCCTGAATATGAGCAATCTGTCAATTGCAGAATGAGGTCCCTAAAGGGTGAATTTGCTGATGCTATTCCATATAGTGGGCCAATTTATCCTCTAGGTACATCTTTCTGTTTAGGCTTGAGACCTTGATTCAGACTGAGGTTCACAGAGGGTAAATTTAGTGATGCTACCCTGCTGTGCAGGGAAGCATCACTAAATTCACCCTCTGGGGACCTCATTTTGCAGATGACAGTTTTGTTTATTTTCAGGCTTGCTCATCATTTCATGTAATAAAAAGGAAGAGGAAACACCTCCTGGGTATTTTCTCTCAGCATTTTTATTACATCAAATAATGGATGGTGAGTGTCTATGAAAATTAGTAGTCCACACACTCTTCTTGTCAGTCATTTTGGATTAATGTTCTGTTGTCTGAACTACTTTTATTTAGCAGAAGGAGTGTTTTTCAATATCAAAATTTTGGTATTCCCTTGGGATAGTACACAGTATAAAACCTGTCGGAGAGACAACCCTGTCTGCCAGACAAAAGTGGTCTATCAAGACATACATATACATCGTTTTGAATAAAGCCTTATCAATAGCTGTGTATCTTCTTTATTTTCTGTAATTTGTGCAAATAAGAATGTGTTCTAGTATAATTTTTAGGAAACGCACTACCAATTGAATACATTGTAGGGCATGCTGAAGGAAATGGAAATTAGGCCATGGTTAACTAATTTTCGGTTTAGCATCATTTGCCTCATTTTGTTTTTTGCCCAAAATAATAAAGCATTTTCTTTATTATTGGATACCAGATTATTGCCTCATTATTGCCAGATTGCTATAGCAATCTGGCAAGAATCTGGTGTTATTAGGTATATAATGTTGATAGGCTGTTCTGTATATAACCCTGACCATTATAAGTTCTACTATCTGAGGCAATCTACACTTGCAAGGAAGCAGTGTGTAAGTGCAAAATGATAAAATATGCATCTTGTGGAAAGGGATATATTCCGCCACTTCCCCACAAGGATGTAATTAATAATTAATAATAACCTCATTCCGCATTTTGTTCTGATAACCTGGAATAACACTAAATTGAAAAATACCCAACTATGGCCTTATCAACACAGCAAAAATGTGATCATGAATTTTAACAAGAGCAACACCAAGCACGGCATATGCCCCTTCCCATAATGCTAAGAGGAACATATTTTTATTACTTGGCATATACATGTGAGGGGGGTATTTCTTTGTTTTACAGCAGGAGAGGGAGTTCAGCACCCAATTTCAGTTGTGACTTCCATGTATACCTGCTACTAAAAGTTGGTGATGACCCTTCCACATGGTGGGGGAACTACTGTCTCTGTTTTACAACAGGCAAATTCAACTCTCCATTTGTGAGGGCCACGATGCTACCCAAAGTCTGGTGACAACTGGATCATTCACCTGGGATGAGATATAGAACAAACATACAGTGCCATAATTTGGTATAGATTTCTATATTTTCTTTGTTTTACTACAGGGTCAGGGAATCCAACCCTACATCGGCAATAAGGAGGTCCATTTTCACAAAACTCGCCAACCAATTTTTTTTATTTTCATAATTTTGGCGTCCAACAAACACATATTGTCACAATTTGGGATATATTTCCATGTATTTGCTTTATTTTAATGTGGAGATAGAAAATCCAACCATTCAGAGGCAGTAATGAGGTCCATTTGATGAAATAAAAATGCTGATAAAAAAAAAACACTCCCTATATTACTAAATATACACAATTAACCCTTTACCCAACGCAGACAATATCAAAATTTATTATTTTAAATATCAGTTTTTTACATTTTTTGAAAAAATTCAACAAAACCATATCATGTGACCCCTCACTGGAACGAGCTCGTTCCAATGAGGGGTCACATGATATGGTTTTGTTGAATTTTTTTTTTAAATTTTATTTTTTCAACTGCTCAATTTGCATATTACACGGGCGGATGCGGCCGATTCGTTGGGTAAAGGGTTAAGTAATATATTCTGTTGTTGCGGATCTTTTGTGTTCAGAGTGCTTAGATTTGTACATAATAATGGCATAATATCAATACTACACAGTATAGTCGATATACCATACAGTTCTATGTGGTGTTAAATAACTAAATAACAAAATAAATAAATAATGCTTGTAGTTATTACTGTGATTTTGCTACAACTGATTTTAATTTCTATTTCAAATATTATGATTCAATCCAACATACCGTTTCATTATCACTAACAAATGTTTCTTTGAAAGAGCCACCAAATCGGAAAACATCAGCAACACTACCAATATGTCCACCAGCCGGGCCCGATGTAAAGTTGAAAATATTGAAACTTTCAGTCAGTTTCTTTGTCACACATGTTTTATCTTAAAAACAGAAAAAACAGTACGTCAAAACCTGCCATACCTTGACCATCAACATTAACTATTTCAGACCCATAAGCATTCATAAAATCATGATGAAGCTTGATGTAATTCACATTAGGCCTAAAAAAAATAAAAAAATCTGTTTCTCAGGCCCTCCCGCATGGTCCTATTGGCTGCCGCATGCTCTCTTTTTATAACCAATTTAAACTTTAAAAAAATTAAAATTAAATGGTTTATGTCTGATATTTTACCCAAGTTAAAAAAATTGATGAATTTGTCCCTTAAGTTCAAGAAGGCTTTGCAATGCTTAAGCATTGCAAAGCCTTCTTGCACTCAAGGGATGAAATTCTGTAGATTATGAGTTCTAAAACTTGAACAAAGAACATGAATTTTTGATGGCTAAGAAGTCATTACTGAAATAAAAAATAAAATAAAAAAATGCTCACCCGCATGCAATTACACAAATAATGGCCTGAGAAACAGAAGATCTACTTTGTGTGGCCTTTATGAATATTTTTGGAAAATGATCTCAAAACACTTTCCATCAGTGTGTAACATAACAGCATAATAGCAGCTTAAGATTGTTGTTAATGAATTCTTTGTTTTACATAAACCTTGGTTCTGATGGACAGATGTGAAGCGCAATATTTACTATTTAAACCTCGGAATACTGATGTGAAAAATATCAAAGTTTCAAGGTGCAAATTTTTCCCAATGAGCTCTGTCAAACGAAGATTGAATTGATTAAATTCCAAGTTGCATTATGGGAAAAAATAGTGTGTGAAATAAGATAAAAATAATGACCGAGCTTGAGGGTAACAATGTGGCTTGTTTCCCAGAGGGACAATTATCTCCTGAGGTATTAGCCAAGACAGACAAATAAGGCAAATCTTCCTGCAGACATTTTCCGAGTTCACATTATTTCACAACGCAGAAGTTGATTGGTAAAGAAACAACATCATCACACACGTGTGCAACAATATGTCGGGTGTTTTCACTAGCGTTGTCTGCAATCTTTGGCTAAGGCCTTAAAATAATTTTCTTCTTGACCGCACACCTCCCTCACAACGGCCTTCCAAATATCATGTTTCCCGACCACCCGGAAAAAAAACCCTAGCTAGGGGAACTCCTATTATAGAATCCAGGCTCATCACCGATGACAAGCTTTTGATTATAACAGTATTCATCAGACTCCAACTGAATATCATTTGTATCTGACACGAGATGACCCTGGCTGTCAAAAATACTGTTAAACCCCAATAAATAAATAAATAAAATGTGTAAATCAACCGTAGTGTTTCATTTTTAATTGCCTGACAGAAACAGTGCCTTGCCCAAGGACACAGCGCAGGAGTCCGAATTGATCAGTCAGATGGTCACCCATCCGAGGACTAACCGGGCTCGACGTTGCTTAACTTCGGTGATCTGACGAGAACCGGTTACCGCAACGCCACTGTGCCTCCGGTTAGGATAGGTAAATCTCACCCGAGGGGAAAGATATTTGTCCCAAACATAGAGTCTGGGTCAAATATCTATCTCCAATGGCAAGATTTACCCATTCCAACCCCACACCACTCGTGATTTTTCTCCTACAACACATGACATCATCGAAATAGAACTACGTCTCATGCAATGAAAGTTTACTGTTCTATATATTGATCACGGAGAAAAATGAAAGCCATATTCAGAAAGAGCATCGAAAAGTTCTGTACAATTATATATCAATGGTATACAGTACCGCTGCCATGGACTGGTCACTTTCCATGAAGAGCAATATTTCCAGGGACACAATAACATTAGATTCCAAACACTAATTACAGGAATAATTGGCAAAAATTTAATTAATGAAGCACCGGGTACAAACCGGTGCTTCATTAACTGAAATTTTGCTGATGAGGATTTTTATTGCCTGCTAAACGCATGTGTGAACATCACTGCAAAAGCATGTATTACAACCAGTCCATAGCGGCTGTACTGTATACATGTACTAGGAACATGAGAGTTAGTTCACAAGAGCGATTTTTTAACATATTGCAGTGATTTGAACAGCTGACATTACGGTGATGCCATTTTGTAAATTATGGATTCCAGTGATGTCATGAGGCATGTGGTGGGAAAAAATCATTTTTGAGTGGTGTGCAGAAAGAATGGGTAGATGTAATAATGGAAACGAAGCGGGACACTATCTTTGTTTACAAAATGCGGATGATATTGAAATAATCCGGTGATCATTAACCCTTTACCTAATGAAACGGCCTCATCCACGCACATATTATATAAAGTCAGCAGCAGAAAAAAAATATTTTTCAAACAATTTCATCAAAATCATATCATGTGACCTCCCGATTGGAACGAGCTCATCAAGCTTCACCCAGGTCAGAAGATATGGTTTAGTTGAAATTTTTGGACAAACTTGAAAGAATAATATTTAAAATCATGATATAAATTTTGATATAATCTGTGTTAGGTAAAGGGTTAAACCTTGAATGAGGATGTTCACATGGGTAGGTAAAATAAATCTGTCTCACCCAGGTATCGTACCTGGGACATGTATATCTTAATAGGTGGGTGGTAGAAGAACATAAAATGTTAAAAATAAAATATCCTACATAGAAGCTATACGACAACACTAGGATCATAAAAGTGGTCACTTACACCAGTAGGGTAAAGATTTTACAAAGATAAAAATTGCAGTATCAAAACTCAATGAAGAGAAATGAATGGAGAAGGCAACTCAGAGAAAATATTCTAGCACATTTTTTTGTGCTAGATATAACAGGATATAAGATGTCAAACTGCAAGTAGAAGAGTTTATTTAATGTTTCTCACCAATAGCAACCATTTTAGAATGGGGTTGCTGTGGGTGTGGAAGGTGATGTTGTTTTTTGGGGGAAAGGACCTTGACTCCTCAAAATGCTTCAAGTGGCTTAAATTCCAAAAAATTTTGAATGATTTTTGCTTAGATGTGATATTATTAACTAGTGGAGGGCTAGATTATTTGCGAAAAGAGGTTGACTCCAAGAAACATGTAAATCATTCTTACACAGATGTTATCAGGGATGCACAAATTGGATAAACCTGTGTTAAGTTCCCCCAAAGGTTATCAAAATGTTCTTGGGGTAACCATTTCTCACTCCTCTAAAGCCACCCAGTTCAAATTACAGTTTCAAACAAATTTATCATAAACCCTTTCTGACAGTCAATTGTTCGTTTTCTATGTTTTGGGGGTATTTTTGTGTGTGTTTGTTCAATGTTTGTTGCTTGTCAGTAGTTGGTGATTACTCAGAAGTTAAGGGCTTCACTTGCCCTATGGGTTTTGAAGACCCAAGAAAAACATCTGACCAGTTATATACTTGGCCAATGAAGATCGAAAGGTTAGATGATTGAGACGTCACAATGTATTCACAGAAGGAAGATCATGAACTGAACCATGCTGAAGAGAGACATTTTATTTTTGTGTTCCTTAACTGATAGAGTGTTGGAAGCCCATATCTGGTCTTTATGCTGAAATGCAGATGCCACAACTTAAAAGGCTTCATAATAAATGAATAAGCTTAATATTATCTTTGAAGTGAAATTATTAAGTCTGTGCGGATTTGCCTTGTCACAATTTATAGGAGAGTGCCTATAGGCACTCTCCCATAAATTGTAACAAGTCAAGATAAGTGAGCAAATTTGATGACAAAAATAATTCAGCATTCTACCAGTTAGGAAAACACACTGACAAAAAAGAGTGCACTGGGATGCAGGTTATTTCGCACAAAAGGGTTATGCAAAATTATTTTGCATAACCTTTGTGGGGTTATCTTAAATTTTCAATTTGTACATCTCTGTGTTATTATATTACATCAAACATCGAAAATCTTGGAGAAGAGGTTTGGGAGAAGCTCACATTTCAATTTTTTCTTCATTACCTAGTCTTAAAACCCTGGGTCCCCAAGAAACCCCTATATTTGATGTCAACATCAGCAGCTCAATCAGAACAAACTTACAAACTTGTAAATCATCCTTGCAAAGATGGTATATAACAAACATGGTATCATTCAGAGCAGTGGTTTTTGAGAAGATTTTTATTTTGTTTTTCCATTTACTCACAGTATTAAATTCTGAGGGACTTGTGACACCCCTCTAAATATAACTCAATAGGCTTGACCTGCACAAACTTGTAATTCTTCCTTAACCCTTTGCACTCTGTTGTCAAAATGGCAAAGTTTTCAGAAGCAAATATTTCCCATAATGCAGTTTGATATTTAACCAAATATACCTTGTTTGACAGAGCTCAGTGAGCTCTGTCAAACAAGATATAATTGGTTAAATTCATATTTAAAAAAGAGAAAAACAGAGGGATTCTAGAAAATTCACTTGCACAGCCAGAATGCAAGGGGTTAAAGAGATATTAAATATGAGACAAAGAAGCTAGTTTAGAAGAAATTTGGGGATGTGGAGAAGTGGTTTGGAAGATAAAGGTTTTTTTAAACATTCCTCCATTACCTATAGTGTTGGGGCTCCAAGACACTCCTAACTTATACCCCTAGGTTCGATTTCAACAAACTTGCAAATCATTCTTACAATGATGTTACATATCCAATATTAAAGCATTCAGGTTGGCAGTTTGGGAGAAGATTTTTTAAAATGTTTTCACCATTACCCATGGTGTTAAAATCTGTGAGTCTCGTCGTGACACCCCAAAAACTGTCACAAGGGGCTTGACTTGAACACACTTGTAAATCATCCTTAAAAAGATGATACATATCAAACACTGAAGTATGTGGATCAATAGTTTGGAAGAAGATTATTTTAAATGCTTTTGCCATTATCCAGTGTTAAATCGTTAAATCAGAGGGGTGCATGACACCCCTAAAAATGACCCCAAGTGCTTGACTTGAATAAGTTTCTAAATAAACCCTACAAAGATGATATATGTCAAACAACAAGAAGCATTTGGAGCAATGATTTGGGAAGAGAAGATTTATATTATTTTCCTCATTACCATCGCAGTTATCCCTTTATCCAACGTAACAGCCAAAACTGGCCAGCACCATTCACAATAATCGCCATTTCATTTTCATTATTTTTTTAAATTTTTTGTCTCAAAACATAGCTTATGACCCCTCATTCAAACGAGCTTGTTGAGCTCATTCCAATGAGGGGCTATAAGCCATGTTTTTGACACAAAAAATGAACAAAAAATAGTTATTCAAGAATTTTATTTGCAAGTGTCATCTGCCTTTCATGTTAGGTAAAGGGTTAAAAACTAATGGTCCCATGGCAACAAGTGGGAAACTCCATTAGCACCCTTCATCTTGGCACATCCCCCAAAACCCCTATGACAGCATCCCTGGTTCCCAATGGCCTATAATGACTAATTATTTTTGCATAAGTCAAGAACATGTCACCCACTCATAATGTATGCCAAATTTCTATCAAATTGGCCCAAGGGATAAAAAAATTTAAACTTTAGGAGAGGCCAAATTTTTTGCCCCTCACATTACAACTAATCATGAATACTGCCTCCCAAACTTTGTTTGAAACAAACATCTCTCCACCTCAAAAGGAAGCTCAGTTCCAAATATCAAGTCATTGTACCTATCAATTCATGAGGAATGATGTTTTAAAAACTGGGTATATTTTCTCCACCCCCTCCCTTTGGAGGGGAGCAGCATATTGATTTTAATAAAGCTGAAATGCCCCAGCACTGTCATCACTCAGATGAAATCTGATTGGAATCAGGACCATGGTTAGGATAGAGAAGACTCAAGCACCATCTTCACAGCGGATGACAAATCATGGAAGCTGGACAAAGAGTGTGCACAATCACCATGGACTGGTTGTAATCTAATAATACTGCATCCATGGAAATATCCCCCCCCCTCCCCATAGAAAGTGACCAGTCCACTGTGGCCATTCTACAGCACACCCCGACTTTTCAGTCAGGTGAGCTGAAAACATACTGACCTTTGTCTAAGAGTTAATGATAGCTTGGCAACATCAAAAGAAAAAAATTAACAACCCTGACTTCATCTCAGGAGTTAATTTTTTTCTGAGCATAATCAACAACTGAATACACCAACCAAAGGTCAGTAAGTTCATATTAACACCTAGCCCTGATAATGTTGGATTTTGAATCCCCCCCCCCACCCACCTCCTTGCCTTGTAGTTGGGGGTGTATTTTACATAGACTGGGTAAGGCTGAAGAATAGGGGAAATACCTGGTCTTCTCCATTTATCTGTGTTTATTTTCATATTACATCATGTTCCTAACAAATAATAACTGTTTCAGGTCCAACAATATATTTTAACCCTTTTCATGCTATAAACTTAACATACTGAGAAACAAAATCTCCATCTTGAAGTGAACTAAATAGGAGACATCCATAATGGTTTAGGTTCAGTAAAGTAAGGGTAAGGGTGAGCAGTGACCTGCTAACCCTAACCCTTACCATACTGACCTATTGATTTCTCCCAAGTTTTAAATTTTCCTTTTTTGCAGAAGATGGCGCTTTATGATACGAACAAAACACACATAGGACGAAAGTGTGCACACTGTCATACAACCCCCCCCCCCCCCTCCAAATGGACTTATAAGTGACACAAGAGGGTTAAATCCAATTTTTTCATTAAATTTATTAAAACTAGGATAGAGAGGGGTGAAAAATGAAAAAAGTTAAGGAGACTAGGTATTCTTAAAATAAACTGCAGAGTCCTCTATTCTTCAGCTTTACCATGGACTGCACATGCAGTGCACAAGGTTTGTTCATGCTGGTATCATTTAGTGCTCGTCTGTTAATGGAGGACTGTGGTTATAACATAAACTGCACAGATTTCTTATAAATTATTTGTAACCCACAAATGCAGTTTAGACTTGATGTAAGAATACAGCTAAGCTCTTTGGCACAATTACAAGAAAGCATCCAACAGCATGAGCTAATGTAATGACAATCTTCTAAAACTTACTTGGATAAATGAAATAGCTTTCCAAGTCAGGAAAATTACTGATTGTCCATATAGATTGATTGTCCTTTGTGAGTCGTAATGCTCCCTTGTTGTTGTAATCATAGTATTCAGTGACATCAACAGTCCTTTGTTTCTGAAAAAGAAATACACATAGACTTACATGTACTCTTGTAAAATAGTTATTTTGTCTACACTGTACTGTGTGTATGAACACTGTGAAAACAAAATTACTACTTTTCTGATTTTATTTCTATTTCAGGCTTCTGCATGCATATATCAAAAATATCGAAATTTCAAATTTCAAATTTCTCCCATAATGCTCTAGGAATTAACCCTCCAATAATGCTCTAGGAATTAACCAATAAGCTGTGTCAAATAAGATTGAATTGGTTAAATTCCCAGTTGCATAATGAGAAAAAAATGCTTTTTGCAATTTTTATATTTTGACACCAGCATGAAGAGGGCAAAAATTTATGAATAAGGCCCCACAAAGTAGATCTTCTGTTTCTCAGGCCATTTTTTGTAAAACTGCATGCAGGTGGGCATTTTTTTTTTTTATTTTTTAGGTTTGTTTTATATTTTAGGCCTCATAATCTACAGAATAGCAGAGGTGGTGGTGTATTTCGTCCTTTAAATGCAAAAATGGCTTCACAATGCTAAAGCATTGCAAAGCCTTGTTACACTCAAGGAACAAATTTATCAATTTTATTACCTTTGGTAAAATATCAGACATAAACAATTCAATTTTTATTTTTTTAAGTTTGCATTGGTTATAAAAAGAGAGCATGCAGCAGCCAAAATGACCATGCAGGAGGGCCTGAGAAACAGATTCTTAACTTACTTAGGTCTAAATTTTCTTTTCTCTTTGGGAATTAAAAATGACCTCCTGATTTTTTTTTTACTCTCTTATCTGACATTATGGTCCTGTAAACTTGTATACTTAATTTAATTGGCTATATTTCATTCCACTCAACAAACTTACTAGTTTATTTGGAAGAGAAAAGAAAAAATACACTCGAGAAAGACTTTTGAAAAGTTGTGGGGTATCACATATTGGAGGGTGTAATCATTGGAAATTAATTGGGAAGGAGTCTTTTGGGGGACTGAGAATCAAACTTTGTTATACACTATGTTAAAAAAGTAGGGGATATCCAAACTGATGTTGATATTATCGAAAAATGGTATTGGATACGTGTGATTGGACATATCAACTTGTTATATGGCATGGCCATTTTGGTGGTGGATCGGTTATGGAGTGGGGAGGCATAACCATGACAAGCAGAACAGCATTACATGTTATTCAAGGGCATGTCACAGGGCAGTACTATCGTGACAACATGTTAGCAGCTCATGTGGTGCCATTTGCATGATGTCACGGCCATCGATTCATTTTCCAAGATGACAATGCAAGAGCACACAGGGCCCCCTGACTCTACATGGTTCCTCCAGGAGCAGAAAATAACTAGAAACTGTTTTAGCACACTAAAATATATGTCTCCCCTTCCTTTCTATTTAATGCACTGCAAATTATATATAAACAAGAATGTCCCAACTTCCCCTTTGGGGAGCGGGGTTATAAATATCTATGATCTAGCTCAACATCCACATGTCAAAAAACCCAAATTCTGGTCTGGACAATTACTCCCTATTTAAAGTACATAAATTTGACCTTGAGGTCAAGGTCACATCAAGGTCATGATGCCATGTGGTCTCATTGTGATACATCCACATGTCAATCATCTAAGTCCTAGGTCAAAAAACAAAAAAGTTCTGATCTGGACAATTATTCCCTATTTGAAGTACATAAATTTGACCTTAAGGTCAGAGGTCAAGGTCACATGAAGGTCATCTAGGTAGACAACATGCGGTCTCATGGTGACACATCCACATGTCAAATAACCAAGTCCTAGGTCAAAAAACAAAAAAATTCTGGTCTGGACAATTACTCCCTATTTGAAGTACATAAATTTGACCTTGAGGTCAAGGTCACATGAAGGTCACAATGGTATGCGACACACCGGCTCATGGTGATATATCCACGTGCCAAATATCTAAGGCCTGGCTCGAACCAAACAAGTTTTGGTCTGGACAAAGTTTCCTTGAAAAAAGCACAAATCTGACCTTCAGATCAAAGGTCAAGGTCACATGAAGGTCACAATGGCTCATGGTGATACATCCACATGCCAAATATCTAAAGCCTGACTCAAAATACAAAAAAGTTCTGGTCCAGACAGTTTCCCTTAAAAAAGCGCATAAATCTGACCTTCAGGTCAAAGGTCAAGGTCACATGAAGGTCACTATGGTACACTGCACACCGGTTCATGGTGATACATCCACATGCCAAGTATCTAAGGTGTAGGTCAAAAGACAAAAAAGTTATGACCCGGACAAAGTTTGTGTGATGTTTCCCTTAAACAAGAGGCCCCAGGGGGCCTGAGGGCGCTCACCTGACATGGTAGCCTAAATATCAACCCAGAGAATTGATTTCCACAAGTTGCATCTGCTCCTCCTTAGAAAAGCTGAAACCAAATATCCAAATATTCTGACCAGTGGATGTAAAAAAAGATTTTTAAAGAATATTCCTCATATTGAACTAAGTCATAATTCGGGCTCCCACAGGGAGCCCATATATTAACCCAGGGACTTGGCTTTAACAAACCTGAATCTCACACCCCTAAGGATTCTGCACACCAAATATCAAAACATTCCGACTGCTGGATCTGAAGAAGAAGATTTTTAAAGAAAATTCCTCATTTTGAACCAAGTTACAATTCGAGCTCCCACAGTCAGCCCAAATATGGACCTAGGGTCATGACTTGAACAAACTTGAATCTTACCCCCCTAAGGATGCTGCATAAAAAATATCAAAAGCATTCATCAGCTGGATCTGAAGATTTTTAAAGAAAATTCCTCATTTTGAACTAAGTTGTCATTCAGGCTCCCATAGTGAGCCCAAATATGAACCAAGGGATTTGGCTTGAACAAACTTTAATCTCAGCCCCCTAAGGTTGCTCCATGCCAAATATCAAAACATTCCAACTGCTGAATCTGAAGAAGAAGATTTTTAAAGAAAAATTCCTCATATTGACTAAGTTATAATTTGGGCTCACACAGGGAGCCCAAATATGGACCCATGGACTTGGCTTTAACACACTTGAATCCCCCCCCCTACCCCCCTCCCCCCCCCCCCCCCCCCCCCCCCCCCAAGGATGCTACTCACCACATATCAAACCATTCCGACTGCTGGATCTGAAGAAGATGATTTTTTAAGAAAATTCCTCATTTCGAACAAAGTTACAATTCAAGCTCCCACAGTGAGCCCAAATATGGACCTAGGGAGATGGCTTGAACAAACTTGAATCTCCCCCCCCCCCCCCCCCCCCCCCCCCCCCCCCCCAAGAATGCTGCATACCAAATATCAAAACATTCTGACTGCTGGATCTAAAGAAGATTTTTAAAGAAAGTTCCTCATTTTGAACTAAGTTATAATTTAGGCTCCCACAGTGAGCCCAAATATGAACCCAGGGACTTGGCTTGAACAAAATTGAATCTCATCCCCCTAAGCATGGTGCATACCCAATATCACAAGATTCTGCCTGCTGGATCTTGAGAAGAAGATTTTCAAAGAAATTTGCCTGAAATGCACTAAGTTCAAATTTGGGCTCCTATACTGAGCCCAAATATAAACCCAGGGGGCCGATTTGAACAAACTTGAATCAGATCCACCCCACAATGTTGCATACCAAATATCACAAGATTCTGCCTGCTGGATCTGGAGAAGATTTTTGAAGAAATTTGCCTGAAATGCACTAAGTTCGAATTTGGGCTTCTATAGTGAGCCCAAATATGAATCCAGGTGGCCGATTCGAACAAACTTGAATCAGATCCACCCCACAATGTTGCATACCAAATATGAAAAGATTCTGCCAGCAGGATCTGGAGAAGAAGATTTTTGAAGAAATTTGCCTGAAATGCACTAAGTTCGAATTCAAGCTTCTATAGTGAGCCCAAATATGAATCTAGGGAGCCGATTTGAACAAAATAGAATCAGATCCACCCCACAATGTTGCATACCAAATATCAAAAGATTCTGCCTGCTGGATCTGGAGAAGAAGATTTTTTAAGAAATTTGCCTGAAATGCACTAAGTTCAAATTTGGGCTCCTATACTGAGCCCAAATATAAACCCAGGGAGCCGATTTGAACAAACTTGAATCAGATCCACCCCACAATGTTGCATACCCAATATCAAAAGATTCTGCCTGCTGGATCTGGAGAAGAAGATTTTTTAAGAAATTTGCCTGAAATGCACTAAGTTCGAATTTGGGCTTCTATAGTGAGCCCAAATATAAATCCAGGTGGCCGATTTGAACAAACTTGAATCAGATCCACCCCACAATGTTGCATACCAAATATCAAAAGATTCTGCCTGCAGGATCTGGAGAAGAAGATTTTTGAAGAAATTTGCCTGAAATGCACGAAGTTCGAATTCAAGCTTCTATAGTGAGCCCAAATATGAATCTAGGGAGCTGATTTGAACAAAATAGAATCAGATCCACCCCACAATGTTGCATACCAAATATCAAAAGATTCTGTCTGCTGGATCTGGAGAAGAAGATTTTTTAAGAAATTTGCCATAAATGCACTAAGTTCAAATTTGGGCTCCTATACTGAGCCCAAATATAAACCCAGGGAGCCGATTTGAACAAACTTGAATCAGATTCCACCCCACAATGTTGCATACCCAATATCAAAAGATTCTGCCTGCTGGATCTTGAGAAGAAGATTTTCAAAAAAATTTGCCTGAAATGCATTAAATTCAAATTTGGCTCCTATACTGAGCCCAAATATAAACCCAAGGAGCCGATTTGAACAAACTTGAATCAGATCCACCCCACAATGTTGCATACCAAATATCAAAAGATTCTGCCTGCTGGATCTGGAGAAGAAGATTTTTTAAGAAATTTGCCTGAAATGCACTAAGTTCAAAATTGGGCTCCTATACTGAGCCCAAATATGAACCCAGGGGGCCGATTTGAACAAACTTGAATCAGATCCACCCTACAATGTTGCATACCAAATATCAAAAGATTCTGCCTGCTGGATCTGGAGAAGAAGATTTTTTAATGTTTTTCCCATTGCCTACAGTGTTAAAAAGTGCTGATTCAGCACTTTTTCAAAGTCCCCAAAAAGTACCCTATGATAAAACCGATGGCAATTTTTTTTTACCAATTCTTTCTGTTGGTCCTAAGGAAGCTTCACACCAAATAAAAATTCCGTGCAGTTTTGGAAATATGGGCGTTTTAATTTTTTTCTATTTTTAGCTCCTGCGTTTCCCATGGGGCTACGGAAAAAAAAAATCAGCATAAATTAGGTACTTATGACCCAATAAGCCCTCACATAAAATTTGGTTCAAATCAGCCTCTCGGTTTGGAAAATAGAAATTTTGGGCGGGGCCAAAAATTTTGACCCTCCCATAACGACGCCAAGTATAGCCCCACAAACTTCTCTTGAACAAATCTGAGTCTACACCTCAAAAGGAAACTGCACACCAAATATCAAGTCTCTGCTACTGCTGGTTCATGAGAAGAAGATTTTTTAAGATTTCAGCACACTTTTTGGGTGTGGCCCTACCCACGAGCGAGGCAACTTGATTTGAACAAAATCAAATTGCGATGTCATAACAAACTATTATCTCAAATATCAATTAAGTTGGTTCAGCGGTTTGGGAGGAGAAGACGCAAACACCATGTTCACGGACGACGACGGATGCCGGACGACGGACGCCGGACGGATGCCAGACGACGGACGGTGAGTGATCACTATAGCTCTCCTGACTGAAAGTCAGGTGAGCTAAAAAACACATAAATCTGACCTTCAGGTCAAAGGTCAAGGGCACATGAAGGTCACTATGGTACACTGCACACCGGCTCATGGTGATACATCCACATGCCAAGTATCTAAGGTGTAGGTCAAAAGACAAAAAAATTATGGCCCGGACAAAGTTTGTATGAGAAGAAGAAGAAGAAGAAGAAGAAGAAGAAGAAGAAGAAGAAGAAGAAGAAGAAGAAGAAGAAGAAGAGAAGAAGAAGAAGAAGAAGAAGAAGAAGAAGAAGAAGAATATGCACTAAAACACTATGTCTCCCTTCTGGGAAGGGGAGACATAACTACACTGCCTTGGCCAGACCTTTCCCCAATTGAGCACGTCTTGGATATGCCTGACAAGCACCTACAACAACACCAACAGCCCCCTACCAATGTCCAGGAATTCGCCGCTGCACTGCAGGAAGAATGGAATAACATCAGTCAAGCTGATATTGGACGTTTGGTGAGGAGTAGGCCACGTTGGATCCGCGCTTGTCTCATGAACCGAGGAGGATTTACAAGGTATTGAAGTCTTGGACTGAATGTGGTAAATTCTCTGACTGACCGTCAATGTCTTCTATAGCTCAGTGCGTGGAACGTGTGCTTGTCAGACACCCAACTATCACTGAAATCATTCACCAGATGTCACAGTGCAATGCCTCAACTGCCTTTTTGATGAAAATATAAATGTATTTCTTCATGTATCTCACTTTTATCAAATATCACCTACTTTTTTTGAATAGTATATGTTCAATTTGTTAAACTTGTTGAACTGATCACTTGTTAAAACTGTTGTACCTTTGTACAGAGTCGCATCCTTTTCTTGGTTCCATGTTTACAGAGTAAAGAGATGAGACTTTTATACTGTCATATATGGTACATACGTTAAAAGACATAACAAGCATAGGTAAAGTTTCAGTTAACAGACCACAAGGTTAAACAGACATTTCTTGGCCGAAAATTTGCCTATGCTTAGGTATTTTCACAAGTTTGTGAGTTAATACCTGGGTAGAAACTCCACTCTGAGCGTGTTTAGCAGTAAGACACTCTCTAAACCATGTGTAGTGAAATTTAACTCTTATGACACAATCGTCACCAAAATATTAACCTCTAACAAAAGTCTCTAGCAATGTAATCAGAGTACTGGTGAATGTTAAAATTATTTCCCACTGCCAAACTCAACTATATACAAGACTGTGATCACAAAAACAGTCTTTTTCGTAATCAGATCACAACTCATTCACCTGCAGGCCAATGTGTCAAGACTTCCAAAATAAACTACTGTAAAATCAAGAATGCAATAAGGGGAAACAATCTACAGAACAGCCTCTGTGGACTGATCACTTTCCATGGATGGGCAATATTTCCATGGATGCAATAATATTATATTCCAGACACTAATCATAGGAATAATCAACAAAAATTTAATTAATGAAGTACCTGGTAGCATGTGTGGACATCACTGCCCAGGGGTTGATTATGACCAGTCCATGGTGAATGTATTGTAAAATAACATCTTAGATTCAATGTTCTTGTTTTTCTTTTTCGGTATGCGAGATTCAATAGTGTTCCAGAGCACAATCAAATAGGTTCCGATCAAATTTTTGTAATCACAATACTGTGATAACAAAAGCAGATAGAGAATTTTGAACAAATTGTGACTGGGTCATGTACCAGCTGAAATTCTCTGTTCGATAACCTCCCTGCAACACCATAGAATCTCGCCTTTCAAAAAGATATACGAGAATACTGAACAAGAGATGTTATTTTCACTTGGGTGATTTGAACTTCGAGTGGTCAAGATTTTGCAGTAACTAGTTTACAAAATCTCTTTCCATTGTTCTACATGTAAGTGTGTCGTAATCAGGGACCAATACTATAAAACTTTTATAATTGTATTTCTCAAATTGTATTTTCTACAAGTGAACATAAATGACGTCGGAAATGAAAAAGATATCTTTGAAAATGCTAAAGGATTATTTCAATTAGTTATTTCCATAAATAGAAAATACAATTCTGAAAAATACAACTGTAAAAGTTTATAGTATTGGCCCCAAAATGCGATCTGATCACAAAAAAAACTGTTTTTGTGATCAGAGTACTGTATATAATAGGAGTGGGTTATAATCTGTGGTGATAGGCATATATTACACTCAATGCCACTGCAGATTTGGAGTGTTGGCCATATGGTTGACTATCACCAGAAGTGACCAATACTCAATACTGGCTGTGGAAGTAACATGCTTGTTCGATATTTTTCTGAAACAAAATGGCTGTAACACAAAAGAAGCAATACAGTAGAACCCTGTTAACCCTTTATCCAATACACAGGATATGAAAATTTATTATTTAGGCTTTCCCACACCCAGTTTGGGAAAGACCCTTGTTATTCTTCTTTTTCAAAATTTTTCTTCCCTATTTTTTTTTAGGCTTTCCTAACCCCAGTTTGAAATAGATAGATGAAACAATGATTGTGGAAGAAACTTACTGTTTACTTTTTAATCTCGGATTTAACCCTCAAGCACAATGAGGGCGAGAATAAGAGAACTGTTTGAAAATGTCAAAATTAGCCAACTTTGGTTGCTTTTTTATCATTTTGGAAAGAGTTAATTTCAAACAGTTTTCATGTACGTATTTACAATTGATTACAGAACATATTTGCTGTTGTAAGTTTCGTTAAAAAGTTTAACCCTATCCCATTCTGGTTGCATAAAAGTAAATACCGTCCAAAAAAACTCCAATTTTTCCAGAATTTGGTAAGTTTAGGTGACGATTTAGTTCATTTTTAATTGATTGAGCACTGAATGTTTTCTATAGCTGTATGCAGCAGTCAAAGTATGACAAATTTTGTTTTATATGTTATTATTAAAAGTTTAACCCTTGGCAGATTTGAGACTTGCCATAAGGGTACTGTCAGAACAATTGTTATTTTCGACAACTTTCACATGCGATTTCTCAGCACTGGAGCCATATTTTCTCAAAACGTTTCCCATAAGAAGATAGGGCATTCATCCAAGAATAATTGTGCTGTTATATGTTTTATTCCAAGTTTTAATTCTCACCCAGTTGTCAGGCCTTGAATTGGAGTACCCTCAACTTGTACATGTTCATTCAAATACCAAGATTCAAGATTCCTCTGTGTCTCTTATCAGATACTCAGTCTGTGACTTATGTTCACACATTTAGAGCATAATATGATACACTAAAATCACCACACAAATATTTCAAAATTAACCGCTACTGAACACAAATGATATGAATATAGAATTTTATCTTCTAGATGGACTAACTTCAAGGGCAAATTTCTCTAATTGCAAGGTTGTTGTAACAATTATTTTTGTATGCATAGATGCAACAATGCTTGAGAAGAAAGTTACTGTTTAGTTTTAATCTCATCTTCAATCCTCAAGCACAATAAGGGTAAGAGTCCATTCGAAAATGCAAAAATTAGCTAACTTAGGTCGCATTTTCCTGTCATTTTGGAAAGGGTTAATTTTAAACACTTTGGTAGGGATGCTTAATGAACAAATCTGCTGCTCATTTCCTCTAATTGCAAGGTTGTAGCAATTATTTTGGTATGGATAGATGCAACAATGATAAACAGAAGAAAGTTAGTGTTTACTTTTTAATCTCAAGTTTTAACTCCCAAGCACAATGAGGGCGAGAATAAGAGTACCGCTATAGAATGCCAAAATTAGCCAACTTCGGATGCTTTTTGTCTATCATTTTGAAAATGGTTAATTTCAAACACTTTGCTTTGCTATATATTGTCTGCATTTTCACACTGGAAAGTTGGGAAAGCCCGCAAATTACAATTCTCTAGTTTTAATTTTTTTTTTCCGCAGTGAATTTTGTCTGTTGCACTGCTCAAAAACAAGCTGAACGATTTTGACCAAATTTGGCGTACTTATGTAATGTCATAAAATCTAGTGAAATGCGGTATCATTCAAAATTTTAACATTTTTTGAAAGTCTCAAAATTGTTTACAGTTATTTAGCTCAAATTTTCCACATATTTAGAGCATAATATGATACACCACAATCACCACTCAAATCTTTCAACATTAACCCCCATTGGCCACAAATGACATGAATATAGATTTTTTCTTCTAAATTGACCAACTTCAAGGGCAAATTTCTCTAATTACAAGGTTGTAACAATTATTTTGGTATGGATAGATGCAACAAGTATAGTGGAAGAAAGTTACGATTTACTTTTTAATCTCAGATTTAACCCTCAAGTACAATGAGGGCGAGAATAAGCATACCGTTTAAAAATGCCAAAATTAGCCATCTTTGGTTGCTTTTTCTATCATTTTTTGGAAAGGGTTAATTTCAAACACTTTTCATGTACGTATTCACAACTGACTACCGAGCATATTTGCTGTTGCAAGTTTGGTTGTAAAGTTTAACCCTATCCCATTCTGGTTGCATAAAAGTAGGTACCGTCCAAAAAAACTCCAATTTTTTCAGAATTTGGCAAGTTTAGGTGACAATTTACTACATTTTTAATTGATTGAGTTCTGAATGTTTTCTATAGCTGCATGCAGCAGTCAAAGTATGACAAATTTTGATCTATATGTTATTATTAAAAGTTTAACTCTTGGCAGATTTGAGACTTCCCATAAGGATACTGTCAGAATATTTGTTATTTTCGCCAAAATTTACATGCAATTTCTCAGCACTGGAGCCATATTTTCTCAAAACATTTCCCATGAGAAGATAGGGCATTCATCGAAGAACAATTTTGCTGTTATATGTTTTACAAGTTTTAACCCTCACCCAGTTGTCGTGCCATGACTTGGAGCATCCTCAACTTGCACATTTTCATTCATTTATTTATTTATTGGGGTTTAAGGTCACATATTTATGCACAATGGCTAATCATGACCACAACATGAGTATCAACTCAAGACCAGGGGTGAGCATTAAAAAGCCATGTTGCCCATTTTAGAGAGGGTTTGCACCTCCCAAGCATTGGTGACTGGGTCCTATTTTATCAGTAAAACAGAGCCTGTTTACTGCAGTGAACAGGCACTGCTTCACTTCCCGGGGTTCCCCTGGGGAACATGTTCATTCAAATACCAAGATTCAAGATTCCTCCATGTCTCTTATTAGACACTCAGTCTATGATTGATGTTCACACATTTAGAGCATAATATTATACACTATGATGCCACACAAATATTTTAAAATTAACCCCTATTGGCCACAAATGGTATAAATATAGCATTTTATCTTCGAGATTGATTAACTTCAAGCGCTAATTTCTCTAATTGCAATGTTGTTGTAACAATTATATTTGTATGCATAGATGCAACAATGCTTGCAGAAGAAAGTTACTGTTTTTAATCTCATCTTTAACCCTCAAGCACAATGAGGGTAAGAGTTCCATTCGAAAAAGATAAAATTAACTAACTTCGATTATATTTTCCTGTCATTTTGGAAAGGGTTAATTTTAAACACTTTGTTTTGCTATAGGTAGAGATGCTTAATGAACAAATCCGTTGCTGTATGTTATGCTTTGGGCTTAATCCAACATATGCTTTGGCCACATAAAGAATAGTACTGTCCAACAAAAATTGATTTTCAGTGAATTTTTCAAACATCTGTACTCAATTCCTCTAATTGCAAGGTTGTTGTAGCAATTATTTTGGTATGGATAGATGTAACAATGATTGCAGAAAAAAGTTACTGTTTACTTTTTAATTTCAAGATTTAACCCCCAAGCACAATGAGGGTGAGAATAAGAGTACTGTTATAGAATGCCAAAAATAGCCAACTTTGGATGCTTTTTGTCTTATCATTTTGGAAATGGATAATTTCAAACACTTTGCTTTGCTATATGAAGTCTGCATTTTCACACTGTAAAGTTGTGATAGCCCGTAATTTGTACAACAAATTACAATTCTCTAGTTTAATTATTGTATTTTCAAATTTTTCTGAACAAACTTATTATGTGACCCCTCATTGGAACAAGCACGATAAGCTCGTTCCAATGATGGGTCATGTGATATAGTTTTGCTGAAATGTTTTTACAAATATTTTTTTGCTTAATTTGCAAATTACGTGGGCTGATGTAGTCTATTCTGGTCAAAGGGTTAATTGAAAAGTCAATTTGCCTGTGAAAATATTCAGTTAATAGGAGTATTCATTTCACAGGAATTTGGTAATTTTTTTTGTGTTAAAATGAGCACTTTTTTCTATTTAATTGTGTTGTCTGAGTAATTCTTTTTTTTTTAATCAATTAACAGGAGATAACTGTAACATATATGCACTAACCAGGCCAAGTTTGCATTGAAGGTATGGAAATGGTTTGATGTTTGCAAATTATATTCAATTAACAGGGTTAATCAATTAAGAAATGTACAATTAAGTGAGCTCCACTGTACATTCTGAGCAAGTAAAAATAATCCATGCAACCATTATTATCTTTATGACAAAGGCAATCTTCCAACAGAAGCCATTAAAATGTACAGATATATATTTGTTGTGACATATACAAACCAGGGCTTAATATTCAGATGAGAACCAGAGAATCACACAATTGATTCTTGCAAGGAAAACAATGAGAAACAACTTGGCTTCTCACAAAATGTTTCATTTGATTCTTGTCATAGATTCTGTAAGTTTCCTCAAATACCTGGCATATTCCATGTATTGTTTGCTTTGGTGTATACAGGCAACCAAGACCTAAGTAGAAAACACAGTCAGGGTACTGTAATTTTCATCAGCAAGGCCATTGACAGAATGTGGAGAGTGGATTACAAATAAAACACCACTGAAGTGAAAACTCCATTCATATAAAATGGTCAGGTATTTTGCACATGAATGCAAAACAAAGTCTCTGCTAATGGATCTCCAGATTAAACCCTCAGGTCCATTGCCCGATTCCTCATTTAGGATTTTTACGATTTTTCAAAGAAAATGACTTGGCGGGGTGGAAACTCCACTTCCTGGGTGTTTTAGTGGTAATCCAATCACCATATACTGCATGTTGGAACATGAGTTCTACAGGTATGACAAGAAAACTCATCAAAGTGTTAATTGGTAGAATGCTGGAATCCCACATTTCAGCTGTATTCTGGTGTGTAGGTACCACATTTTAAAGGCTTCATTTTCTGTGGATGTGCCTCATAATATCCTTGAGGTAAAATCATTTATTCTATATAGAATTGCATTGTTAAAATTTATGGGAGAGTGTCTATAGGCCATATATAGACATTTTCCCATTAACTGTAGCAAGACAAACACATGCGAACAAATTCTGACACCAAGAAATAATTTAGCACTTTACCAGTAAAAATCTTTTAAATAAACAAGATGCCCCAAGGGGCCTTAATCATTCATCTGATAAACTGGTTCAAAAAAGTATTTTGGGTTATATTCAGTTAGTTATGGTTCATCAACACTACAGAGGAATGAAATCAGGAAATTATCCGGAACTCTAGTGTCCATGCCAGATGATTATTATCATAGGTTTTCCTGACTGCTTCCAATTCTATCAGCTGTAGACAAGCACTGCCAAACTTCCAAGGGTTGTTATGTCACTGCAGTTTCAAGGAAAATTTTATGGAAAAAACACTAAGGAATGGCTGTTTACAGCCTTGAACCTAGCCCCCCCCCCCCCCCCCCCCACCACACACACCTCCTGAGACCCTAAATATTAAGCTAGGGACTCAATGTTATATACCAAATATGAAAGGATTCTGACCAGTGGATCTGAAGAAGAAGATTTTTAAAGAAATCGCCTAATATTGCACTAAGTTAAACTTCAGGTTTGTTCAATAGAGCCCAGATATTAACCCAGGGACCCAATTTGAACAAATTTCAATCTGACACACCCCCCCCCCCCCCCCCAAGAGATGTTGTATACCAAATATGAAACCATTCTGATTGGTGGATCTGAAGAAGAGGATTTTTTAAAAGAAATTCCCTCATATTGCACTAAGTTAAAAATAGGGAACCCAATTATTAAACCAGGTACTCGATTTGAACAAACCTGAATCTGACCTACCTGGAGATGTTGTATACCAAATATGAAAGAATTCTGATTGGTGAATCTGAAGAAGATTTTTAAAGAAATTTCCTCAAATTGTACTAAGTTAAACTTTGGGCTCCAATACAGAGACCAAAATATTAACCCAGGGACCGATTTGAACAAACTTGAATCTGACCTCCCTGGAGATGCTGTATACCAAATATGAAAGCATTCTGACTGGTGGAGCTGAAGAAGATATTTAAAGAAATTTCCTCATATTACACCAAGTTAAAATTCAGGCTCCCATAGGGAGACCAAATATTAATGCAGGAACTCAATTTGAACAAACTTGAATCTGACTTCCCTAAAGATGTTGTATACCAAATATCAAAAGATACTAAATGATGTTCTGGAGAAGAAGTTTTTTTTTTTAATTTGGGAAAACAATTTATGGGTGCTATCAGAGAAATGCCCCTTATGGTGCCCCTGTGGGCATAGTAACTTTATTTGAACAAAATTGAATTGACATATGATAAGATACATGTATATCAAATTTGGTTCAATTTGGCTCAGTGGTTTATGAGGAGAAGTCAATAATGTAATGTTCACGCCAGATGGATGGACGGACGGACAGATAGACGAAGGACATCAGACCAAAGGTGATCACTTAAGCTCCACCTTACTTTCAGTCAGGTGAGCTAATAAAATGAGGTTTGTTTTTTTACTATGGAATATGCACTGGTAGCATTCATAAGGATATAACAGTACTCCAAAATCTGAAACTATTTAAGAACTGAAAACTGACTGACGAGTTAATGAGAATCAAAACAAATTCAGGGCTCGCTTTAACTGGAATCGCATAGCATTTTGCTTGTCAATCTCCGAATTGTTATTCAAGATATAGATCAATATGGCATCAAAAGTGTTTAATCTCAGACCTCCACCTTCTGCAACAGCCACATCCAGCAGCCAAGCCTAGAAATATGCAGACTGTCATCTGCAGAATGAGGTCCCCAGAGGGTGAATTTATTGATGCTACCCTGCACTGCAGGGGAGCATTACTAATTTACCCTCTGTGAACTTCAATCTGGATGAAGGTCTTGGACCCAAACAGAAAGAGGTACCCATAGGACAAATTGGAGGATTTCTAGTCCATGGTATGCCATAACCTCAAATTCCCCCTTCTGGGGACCTCATTTTGCAAATGACAGATTGCTTATTTCCAGGCTTGCAGTCATCGCTATTCTCAAAAACATGCCATTTAGATTTGATTAATTATCCAATTTCAGCCTCCACATCATAGCTTATCCCCTCATTAAAAAAAGCTTCTTGGCCACATCCCAATTGGGGATGGGGGGAGGGGGGGCAGAAGTTATGTGTTGGGGGCAAAAATGAACATTTTCTGTTATTGAAAAAATTTATGTTCTGTCAGATAAAAGGTTGAAGCAAAATCATAAAAATCAAAACTGGAATTCTTCCAGTACATGAGTTTAACCCTCTACAGGATGATGTTGAAATATAAAAATTTTAACCAACCAATTTTTCCCATAATGCAACTACAGCAGTTAAGAATTTAATCAATTCAGTCTTGATAGATCTCCTCAAGTTCTGTCAATAGCAATGAATTCATTAAATTCCTCAGGGCATTATGGCAAAAAATTGCTGGATGAAATTTTTCAGTATTTTTACATCAGTGTGCAGAGGATCTGTACCAGCTGCATTCAAACACTTGGGTGTGTAAGAAGGTAATTAACCTGTATAATGTTGGCTTCTATATCCACAGTGTACTGCTTTGGCAAGGTAGGAAGCTTTGGTACTTCACCAGTGAACTGAGGTACCGTTCTATTCTCACACATGGACCATCCTGGAGTTACTGTTGGTGATTCACCTGTCACCAGAACTGACAGGAGAAGTATGATATATCCCAGGCATATGCCTGTCATTGTGTTCTGGAAAAAAAAACATATATATAAATATATATCATAACCCTTTACATAACAAATTGGTCATAACCGCCTGCATAATTTACAAATTATGCAGTTGAAAAAATGTATTTTTCAAAAGTTTTTTAAAATGAAAGTGTCAATGACACTGTAGCTCAACTTGTGTAAGATGTACATGCATAGCATATGACACAGCAATGACACATATCTAGGTAAAGACCTGATAACAAAGGTACATGTAAAGTACTGTAAAGGTCTGTACATAAATACTGACCGTAGCCTGTAACAGTTATTTATTTATTTAGTGGTGTTTAAGATCACTTATTTTTGCACAATGGCTAATCATGACCACTATCCTGTAACAAATGTACATGTAAAGTATTGTAAAGGTGGGTGACAGTTAGATACCTCTAGCCAGAGCCGTACTGAAATGTGCACTTACTGTAAAAAAGTAGCACTGAATAAATCAAAATTTGTCTAATTGGCCACAGGTGGCCATCTTGAAATTTTGGACTGCACCCAAAAACACTTATTCTCATCCCAAGGTGATAACAAAGGTACCCAAGAAGTTTTGTGAAGATCGGTTCATAAATACAGCCCCCTAGCCCGAGGCATATTGACATGTGTATTCACTGTGTGTAAGCAGCACTGAGTAAATCAAAGTTCATCTAATTTGCATAATTTTTGCACGAGAAAAAAACCTGTATTATATGTGATGTATTCCATGTTACAGTTCTTCAGTTACTGAACATTCATTCAAAAATTTATTCAAATCAAAACCTTCATATAGAAGTTCTGAACAAAAAACTGATTGCACCTAATTTCGGTACAAAATGGCCACAGGCAGCCATCTTGAATTTGGGAGTGCACCCAAAAATTCTCGTTCTCATCCCAAGGTGATAACAAAGGTATCCAAGAAGTTTCATGAAATTAGGTTCATAAATACAGCCCCTAGCCCGAGCCGTATTGACATGTGCACATTCTGTGTAAAAATAGCACTGAATAAATCGAAATTCATTTAATTTGCATAATTTCAGCACGAGAGAAAAACCTGTATTATATGTGATGTATTCCATGTTACTAAACATTCACACAAAAATTTGTTCAAATCAGAACTTTCATGCAGAAGTTCTGTACAAAAAACCGATTGCACTAATTTCGGTACAAAATGGCTGCTGGCGGCCATCTTGAATTTCGGACCGCACCCAAAACACTCGTTCTCGTACAAAGGTACTCAAGAATTTTCGTAAAGATTGGTTCACAAATACAGCCTCTAGCCCGAGCCGTATTGGCATTTGCAGTTACAGTGCTAAAAGTAACACTAAATAGATCAAAGTTAGTCTAATTGGCATAATTTATGCATGAGAAAAAAACCTGTATTATGTGATGTATCCCATGGTACTAAACATTCATACAAAAAATTATTCAAATCAGCGCTTTCATATGGAAGTTCTGAGCAAAAATCTGATTGCACCTAATTTTGTACAAAATGGCTGCCTGCGGCTATCTTGAATTTCAGACCGGACGCAAAAACACTCGTTCTCGTCCCACGGTGATAACAAAGGTACCCAAGAAGTTTCGTAAAGATCAGTTCATAAATACGGCCTCTAGCCCAAGCCGTATTAGCATTTGCACTTACAGTGCTGAAAGTAACACTAAATAAATCAAAGTTAGTCTAATTTGCATAATTTATGCATGAGAAAAACCTGTATTATATGTGATGTATCCCATGGTACTAAACATTCATACAAAAAATTATTCGAATCAGAGTTTTCATATGGAAGTTCTGCACAAAAATCTGATTGCACCTAATATTGTACAAAATGGCTGCCAGCGGCCATCTTGAATTTCAGACTGGACCCCAAAACACTCGTTCTCGTCCCTAGGTGATAACAAAGGTACCCAAGACGTTTCGTAAAGATCGGTTCATAAATATGGCCTCTAGCCCCAGCTGTGTTGACGGCATGACGGACCATGACAATACCTCAAATTTGACTTCACCAAAGTTGTGTTAAAAACCATAACAAGTAACCCCTCATTGGAACAAGCTCTGAGAGCTCATTCCAATGGGGGGGGGGGGGGGGGGGGGCATCAGATGATATGGTTTTGTTAAAAAAAATTGAACAATTGTTTTAAAAAAATAATTAAAATAATTAATTTTTGATATCCTGTATGTTTGGGTAAATGTTCAAGAGGAAGAGAGAAATGAATGACATACAAGTATATAAAATTAATTATTTGGAGTTTGAACATACCCAAATTATTTCATTCAAACAAAAAGTTGTAAACATATTATCTTGTTCCAATTTCCATTCATCCAAGTCATGATTTCAACATGGTTTGATCCCAACCTTGGGTAACTGCATTGTGTCCTTAGGCAAGGCACTTAATCCCGATTGTCCATGTGGTGCACAGTGGCACTGTGTATAGAGGCATACAGCAAGTCAATACTGCATGTTGATGGCACGTCGATGATCCACTTTTCTTCAAGCAATGCAGCTTGTGTGGAGTTGGTATGTTTGGGAGTCCGAGAGTTTCTCGCCATTGTCGGAGGTTCTCTCTGGGTACTCGGGCTTCTTCCACCCATAAACTGTCTAATACGAGGTGACTCTGTCTGTTGAAAGTGTCATTAAAACCATGTTATGTGAATGTACATTTCATAAATTGCGAAATGAATTGTGTTTAACTGTGAAAACTCCCGAGAGCATAAAGATTTTGCTTTCCATTTATAAATGATCAAATATTTAATTATCCACCCTCGTTTATATGGGAAGATTGTGCAATGTGTTGCTGCATGCTAATTGTGACATGTGGTGATGCCTGTTAAAATGTTTATGATATTTGCCCACCAACTCACAGACATGGAAATAACCTGTTTAGGTTACAAGAGTGTTAGGTCAGTTGTAAAATATGCAAATGGACTACAGGTTACGACAAAGTAATACAAAATAACTTTACATAGTAAATTACTGATCATGCACGTTTTATGAGAAAGACTTGACAATCTTTCGGAACTATTAACTCTTAGGTGGAGTAGTTCATGCACATATGAACTGAACGATATGCTGTCTCCATCTCAAAAGAATTTCTGCCAAAATAAATAGCAACAACTAACATGCGATCTCGCTTTGGCGAGATCGCATGTTAGTTGTTGATATTTATTCAGTAGAAATCCTGTTAGGATGTTAAAACAACATGACTGTCATAGTTAAAACAGAGATGGCGGAGAAGCATCACAACATCCTTTTTTCTATAGGTTGCCACCATGCTATATAACGTAACCGACCAACGGGTTATGATATAAGCAATGAAATATTAACCCATGGCCGGGCCCCTAGGCTTTTAGGTACTTCAGGATGGGGACCCTTCCGACACTTCAATCTTTCACCCCACTACAGTTGACAGACTGACCCTGGTACAGTAGGCACTATGCCGCAGTACATGGCCCTATATCCATTTTGTGGGTCTCCTAAAGAATTCTACTAGCAACTTGACAGATTATTTTAATAAACATAAAAATAATGTACTGCATATAAAAATATATATAGTATACTTATAAAAGTATATATATGTATAAATGCATATGCACATGTATCGCTACGGAGCAGAGAGCCATTAACCATTGGACCCCTAAGGCACTGGTAACAGTGCCTCAGCAACAAAATTGGCAGGCCTTGTCCCTGTGGGGCCCCTTGGCTACAGCTTCGTCAGCCTGAGACTGAATAATACTGCCCTGGATATAAGCCAATTATCTCCAGGCCTGCACTCAAAAAAAATAATCATGTCACTAGGAGTTAGACTTAAAATAGGTTGTTTGGCGCAGTTTAGTGAGATCGGTCCACGATAAGGAGAAGCATAGCTTGTTGAGTGTTCTATTCTACATAGCAGTGTCAGTAGAGACAATGACATTGATCAAGCACACCAGATGTTAACAAACATCTTGTTTGGCAGAGCTCAATGAAGTCTGTCAAACTCGATACAAATGGATAAATTTGGGAAACTTTTGCTGCTGCCCACTTTGAAGAGCATGTTGGTGATAGGGTCCAATTTTACCAGAAAAGCAGAACTTATTTACTTGAGTAAATAAGTATTATTCCTACCAACTATTCAAAATATTTGTAGTAATTTAATTAACTCCTAAGGACCTAATTTTGACTCGGACAAGCTACATGAAAGTAGCCTTGTCAAAAGATGCCCCATTGCATGTCATATTAGAAAGGCATCACAACACCAATAACCAAGATTATGCTAACATTGTTTAAGATTTCCCAAGAACATGAGTTATTGCTTTTGTAGCAGGCTCAAAGCTTGGATCTGAAACTTTTCCTACATGATGGGGCAAGAGTTAACATTTTTCAACAGTGATCCAGGGGCGTTGACCACAGGTACAAACTTGAAACCTACATGTAACTCAATATATTTCTTCAACACAGCAATAAATGAACAGTTTGTAAACATTAATTTATCAGTATTATTATAACCCTTTACCCCAATGTAACGGCCAAAACCGGCCAGCGTTATTCGCAAAAATTGCCATTCAATTTTCACTATTTTTTTCTTTTTTGTCTCACAAACATAGCTTATGACCCATCATTGGAAAGAGCTGATTAAGCTCATTCCGGTGGAGGTCATCAGCTATGTTTTTGATGCAAAAAACTATAACAAAATTAGTTATTCAATAATTTTGTATGCAAGTGTCAACTGCTTTTCATGTTAGGTAAAGGGTTAAAGAATTACTTTCGTATTTGAAATATACATGTTTGGGCTTTTGTGTAACGAAAATGGTGATTTTACCAAATGGTCAACATTTTTTCAATTAGGCGGCTTTCTGAGAAAATGTTGTTCAAGTGACGGTTATGGGGCCCTATTATAATATCAGAATTGATATGTCCTTGATTAATAATTATAAACAAATAATATTTGCCTAAATTATTTTAAATGAGATTATGCTGACTTTATCTGGGTTGATAGCTTGTTTGCACTGTGTGACCTCTGAATGTACCTATTGCACATTTACAAATAGTTTTACACAGAATCTATTTTTAGCTCACTGATTGTTTAATTGGATCACGCGTGTTTACATGTACTTCAAATTAGACAGAATTATCTAGAAACTTAATAAGGTGATCTAATTCGGTGAATAGGGAATTGGCGGAACAAAAGAACTTTGTAGAAATTTCTCTTTCTGGAATTTTTCATCAGATGACTACATAAAACAAACTCCACTTATTTTATCTCAGTCATTCATTTCATGGTTTCATCTCAAATACACAGCAGTGAAAAGTGCATTTTCTACATGTATACTGATTGGTGTTTATGCTCACATACTTCTGCACAATGGCTAAATCACAACATGGAAATAGAGTCAACTTCAGCCAATCATTTATACCCATGTTGCCCATTTTAGAGGACTTGCACCCCAGGCATTGATAACCGGGTCCTATTTTACCAGTAATGCGGTGCTTGTTTACCACATAAGTGGAGGGTGGTGTGAATCCCCCATCCCCACTAGCTTTGGGCCTGTCTTGTAGACAACCCACTCTGTGGAAGTATTAAGATGACAAATGGTGATATATATGAAAAAACAAACATTTAACTAAAATGCTCAGTCATTCTTAAAAAGAATGTACAATCACTATCCGTGGTAGTTATTCTTTTGGTTAACAGCAATGGTGAAACAAAGGGAGTTGTTGGCAGTGTGTTTTAAGTAATAATAGGATCTCCCCTACTCAAAACAGTGAGCACATGCCTATTCAGCACCTAAATTCCATTCAGCATTGCATGAATCCAAATGAGAATCCTGTAATACATCACTATGGGATGTCCAACAGTTTGTGAGAATCTTTATGAGAATTAGATTCTAGATTCTCACTGAATTTTACGCCCAGCCAATAGTTGAAAAAAAAAGGTATTAAGTCATTGATCGAAGCTGGAATGACTTATTGCGATCTTTTGTCTATTTTTCTTTTTTCAATTTTTTTTTCCTTCAGTGAACCACAGCTGCATTTCTAAAGCTGTAGTCACCAAATTTGGTACAAATAGAAATGACTATTTCTAGTTAAACTTAATCATCTTAGATTTTTGATATTCGAACTTTACCCAAAACAAGGACACATTTAACTTTTTGCCTCTATCTTTTGATATCTACATCTGTATCCTGCCTGCCTTTTTCAAATTTTGTACATTTAATCTCAGACATGTTAACCTCCAGAATAATTTTTCAGGGAACCTGAGGGTGATTTTCAGGGAAATGGGATGGATTTCAGGGAAAAGTTCGCGCGGGGAACAAAATAAAAGAAAAAACTTGTGAATTTTCAGCTCATGGACCACTATTAACACCAGATTATATCCAGAACTAGTTGTCAACTTTGCTGATGCATTTATGCTATGTTAAAAAATCATAAAATAACTGTTGATTCCCCCCTCTGGATCCTCTTCTTCATGAGCCCCCCCCCCCCCCCCCCCCCCCACCACCACCCACCCACACTGTCCCACAGAGCACCCCCACCTGTGGTTTGCTCTTATCAAAGTCTAGACTAGCTAATAATTTCCCAAGTCTGGAAATGTTAACAGGAAAGATGTCCTAATGTTCAGTTACTTCAAGAACATTAATACTTGGAAAGTGTCTTGATCAAACTTCATGCATGTGGGACGTTTGTGCCCTACACAAAACCTTTCTTTTCATCATTGAAGCATTTTTTTTAATTCCATTCGAAATTTTCTGGGAACAGATGGCCAACAGTTAACAGTTCTGTAGTCAGCACATCAGAATAAATATAGTGTTAGAAAATAAGTCCATTGTGTTTAAATATGCAGTCATGATTTTTCGGCATCCTAAGCGACTTTAACCTACTTTTAAACTGTGCTAAGGTTCCGCTCCACAGTTTCGCACTATTGCACAGGGGTGAAATTCTAAACAAAGGGTGTATGTTGAAACTAAGGCCATGTAAAATAGAGATATATTTTTAGTATCAGATATATGATTACATTAGGCTTTTTGTTGGACAAGAGAATTTGAAGTTTTGGTCCCAAAGTTGGAGTCTGATTTATAGGGGTAAATTACCAGATGAATTATGGGAAACAGTGGCTTCGAAAAATTGGCTATTTTTTTAAATGTAATTTTTACACGGGTTTGTTACCAGACAGGTAACTAAAAAATGAGACGGAAACATATAATTTTTTTTTTGCATTTTAGAAACAACTGATGCTCTGCTCCAGGGGTGGGTAGGTGGGGTTGGTGGGAAAATTCTGCTTTTGAGGCTGCTGGGTGGCTGAAAATGACTGGTTTCGGTATTTTTTCGGGCAATTTTTCAGGTTGAAGTCTTGCCTTTGACAATAAATAATTCCACCCACATTCAGATTGTTTATTTCTACTTAGTCAGATAGTGTTATATGTTTTTTGTGGATTTGGGAAATGTAATACATGTAATGGGTTAGATAACTAAGTTACAGGATATTTGCATTTGAAGAGAGTGTATGGCATGTCACATTTGGAAATGCCTGGAAAACTGTGGAGCGGAACCTTAAAGAGCATTCTGCCGACGGTGTCAATTCTTGAACCAGGAAGTTCCTTATTTGTGTTTGAGTTATAAATACACCATTTTTCAAAAAACATTTCATTATTTCTGGTCTGTGTGCTATTGTTAGTAGTAGTTCACATTCAGCAAGTGATATCTCAGCACAACTGGAAGGAAATAAGTGGAAATTTTGAGAAATTTATTGATGTAGCCTAATTTCGCACTTGTTTTGAATTTTCGTCAAGATTTCAAAAACATTAAGGTAGAGCACTGCCTTTCCTAAACACCGAGCCTTGTATTTATGACAAATTTGTGCAGTTATGGACAGTCTGGTTGTTACTGTTGACCAGAGATTTGCAGTTATGGTGTCTACTTTTTCATTTTGGTCATTGGTGTCATGTCTGTGTGTCATCCGTCCGTCAAGCTGTTCACGCTTTCATATCTAGAGAGCAACACCCACCCCCCAAAAGCTATGGTTATTAGTGTTTATTGTTTTACATTTTGATTGTATTTAACAGTGCTATTGGCAGGACATGGGTAGTCAATGTGGCTGGTGGTAATAACAAAAATACTTTCTGAAGTGGCTCAGAGAAATGGGGAGGGGGTGGGGGCTGTTGAGATGGTGTGGTGTGGTTGTGAAAATCGGGGTAAAATGGCTGAAAAAGCTATGCGGCAATCAGAAAGGACATGCTGTATCTTTTTACTGATTGAAAATAGAGACTTGTGGTTTTTGTTCATTCAACTCAGGATAGACTCCAGATTATTTTGCCTGAGTGAAATCCAAGGGGAGATCACTCTTGTTTTCTCTTTAAGGTTCCGCTCCACAGTTTCGCACTATTGCACAGGGGTGAAATTCTAAACAAAGGGTGTATGTTGAAACTAAGGCCATGTAAAATAGAGATATATTTTTAGTATCAGATATATGATTACATTAGGCTTTTTGTTGGACAAGAGAATTTGAAGTTTTGGTCCCAAAGTTGGAGTCTGATTTATAGGGGTAAATTACCAGATGAATTATGGGAAACAGTGGCTTCGAAAAATTGGCTATTTTTTTAAATGTAATTTTTACACGGGTTTGTTACCAGACAGGTAACTAAAAAATGAGACGGAAACATATAATTTTTTTTTTGCATTTTAGAAACAACTGATGCTCTGCTCCAGGGGTGGGTAGGTGGGGTTGGTGGGAAAATTCTGCTTTTGAGGCTGCTGGGTGGCTGAAAATGACTGGTTTCGGTATTTTTTCGGGCAATTTTTCAGGTTGAAGTCTTGCCTTTGACAATAAATAATTCCACCCACATTCAGATTGTTTATTTCTACTTAGTCAGATAGTGTTATATGTTTTTTGTGGATTTGGGAAATGTAATACATGTAATGGGTTAGATAACTAAGTTACAGGATATTTGCATTTGAAGAGAGTGTATGGCATGTCACATTTGGAAATGCCTGGAAAACTGTGGAGCGGAACCTAAATAGTTGTTGTTTACGTTTTGAATTTGGAAAAGGGATGAGAATTAAAGCTATTCTATGAAGGAATAAATAAATATATATTATTTAATTCCTTTTCATATATTTTAATTTCCAAAAACTGCATTTAAATGAAGGTGGAGTTTTAAATTTTTTGAAAGTAAGTCACCTATTTTCACTTCAACACTCGCACGTTGATCACGAATCTCAGCGGAAAAAACACAGAAATAAACATGAACAGAGTTGAAATAAATATCATAAAATACTCTTTTCTTAAATAAATTTAACTTAAATCCATATTTTACTGCTTCGTGAGTTTTTACCAGAGTTTGAAATGCATGTGATTTGACTCCGAACGTTTTTCATAAGTTACAATGGGAACGAAATATTTGACTGTCGTTTTCCGGGATTTTTGGTCCAAAACTGATTCCCGCCCGGGAGGCCGGGAACTACACTGAAATTCCGGGATTTTCCCGGCCATTCCGGGAGAGTTAACATGTCTGTTTAATCTTCAACAGAAACCATATCTAAAAAATATGGGGCCATGGGAAATTCTGATGGCACTCACCAAATTTTTAGGATGAAGTTACAGAAGTTGGCAACAACAAAAAATTGGCTGATGTTCATCAAATTTTAGTTTGTTGTCGAGATAAAAAAAATTAAGGGGAAGATGTTTTCTTGTTTTTTTATTTATCTCCATTTTTGACATTTTTACATTATTTCAAAAACGTCAAAATTTTTTACTAAAACCCCCATTTTTGTGGGTCCATTTGCGACGTATCTATGTGGGATACAGTTCTGAAACTTTACACAAATATTTCGGTGCGACTGCAGATGTTCATCATTATTTTTTTCATTTTGATATGAGATTCTATCCTTTTTTTAAATTTGGGGAATATAATATCCACAAAACACCATACCTAACAATGTTGGGCTGTCCTACAAAATTCTCACCCATTATGGTTGTACTCTGGGGGGGTCATGCCATAGGGGGTCATAGGGTCAAAAATTAAAATGCGTCAAGATTTTTTAAAATTTTTACTATGTTATAGAACTCAAAAATAGGAGATAGCTGTTTTTTTGTTTTTCGATTTAATGCCATTTTGATGTTTTTACGTCACATGGAAGTGTAGCCCTTTTTTTACATTCTTCATTAAAAGCCCCACTTTCTTGAGTCCAATTGAGCCTTATTTATGAAATTTACAGCACAAATTTCTGGTTATGTGCAGTTGTTAACCATTCTTTTTCTATTTTAATTTGAGATACCAGATGCCAGCGATGCCAGCGATGCCAATTGTATGCTTTTTTTCTATACCATATATTTTTAACCTCATTTTAAGTCCTAGCTTTTTGAAGTTTTGGGAATATAATCTCCACAAAAAATATATCTAAAAATATTGTGGTGTCCATGGAAATCCTCAACCATCAAAGTCGAACTCAAGAGTGATGACCTAGAAGGTCATAGGCTCAAAAATTAATATGTATCAGATTTTTCTGAAATTTTAATATATTGTAGAGCTAAAAAAAATAAGAGAGAATTGTTTTTTTATTTTCTGATTTGGTGCCATTTTAAACTTTTTATGTCACTTCAAGGTTTTTAACATATTTTTGATATATTTCATTGAAAATGCCGTCTTCTGATTCATGTAACTCCATATTTATAAAAGATAGAGCTACCAATGAACTTTGCACACTATTTTCTACTCATCTGAAATTGTTCAATGTTATTTTGAAATTTAAAATTTTTCATTTTTTTCTATATTTTTTATTTTCAAGCTTATTAAATTTAAGGCCAAGGCTTTCGAAATTTTGGGACTGTAATCTCCTCAAAAAACTGTATCTATAAATGTGATAACATCCCAGGAAATTCTCAAGTTTCATACCTAAATGGTGAGTTGAGGTCATACGTGGGGAGGGAGGAGCGGGGAGTGCGGGGGGGGGGGGGTAAAAAAATTAAAACACAGATTTTTCTGAAATTTTAATATGTTGTAGAGCTCAAAGAAATAAGAGATTACTGTGTTTTGTTTTTCAATTGGGCATCTTATTGACATTTTTATGTCATTTCAAATTTTGGAGTATTTCTGACATATTTCATTTATGAAAGTTTCAATGACACTGTAGCTTAACTTAACTGTTTGTAGCTTTTGATGAAAAGGATAATGTTCAATTTTTATGAAAGGATTATGAAATAAGACAAGAATTGTGATAACTGAGAATATGTTAATTTCTGTTCCCTACATGCTATGTTTTCAATTTGAGGTGTAGACTGTACTAAAGAATTGAGGCCTGGGTTAATGTGGCCCTCACAGTTAATGTCTATAAGCCAAAATTACCAAGTTGCAGTAAAATTATTCCAAAAGGAGTCATCCTACCAAGATACAATGAAATCTCTTCATAAATATAAACTTGTAGACTTTGTTAAAGGAATCTAGGTCACATGATGGTCCGGCAGTCAGGGTTGACCAATCTTGATCAAAATAGGATAGTCTCATCTAGATATCATACCAAGTTACAGTGAAATCCCTTCATACAAACAACCTGTAGACAGTGCTAAAGGAATCTAGGCCACATGACCAGGCGCCAGTAATGGCCGATCATTTGTGAAAATAGGAAGTCTCATCTGGACATCATACCGAGTTATCCTTCCACGTTACAATGAAATTGCTTCATAAATATGAACTGGAGACTCTGCTAAACAAATCTAGGTCACATGCCTCTACAGCCATCATGGTTGACCGATCACGGTTAAAATATGATGTTCTCATCTAGACATTAAACAGACTCATCCTACAAATTTACATTAGAATTCCTTCATACATGCGAGCTGTATACAGTGATAAAGGAATTGTGCCTGTGTGGCCACCACAGTTGACCGATCGTGACCAAAAGGGGACTTTCTCATATAGACATTATATGGAGTCATCCTACCAAGTTACAATGAAATCCCTCCATAAATCTGACTAGTAAACTGTGCTAAAGGTTTTCAGGTTTGGGGCTCAGGCAGTCATCAAGGTTGACAGATCATGACCAAATGGGGAAGTTCTCATCTAGATGTCATACAGAGCCATCCTACCAAGTTACAACTAAGTTACAATGAAATCCCTCCATTTTAAATACAACCTGTAGACTGTGCTACAAGTTTTTGGGTTTCGGGCTTGGTCAGCCATCACAGTTGACAGATCATGACCAAAAGGGGCATTCTCATCTAGACATTACACAGTCATCCTACCAAGTTTCAATTAAATCCCTTCTTAAATATGACCTGTAGACTGTGCTAAAGGTTTTCAGGTTTTTGAGCTCATGCAGCCATCATGGTTGTACGACTGCAACCAAAAAGGGATATTTTCATCTAGACATGACCTCGAATCTGTATGAAATTTTGTGATGATAGGAAAAGATCTGCGGGGTGTAGCCTGTGCTAAAGAAAATGTGAACAGACTGACAGATTAACAGACTCACAGACATCTGCAAGTGTGATGGCAACAGCTTATCTTAACTTTGTCATGTTAAGCTAAAAATGAGTGGAGGGCTATGCTTCAAAGATGCTTTATTGAATGGTTTAGTACATTAAAAGGAGGCAGACACCTTCTATTCATTGTTTGGGCATTTGGCATCGAAAAATTTAAGAACCTTAGTGAGCACGCTCACATACCTCACGCACCCCGATATTTCAAGCTCTAATCATTTTTTAAAAATAAACATAGATTCTAGGAATACTGCAGAAAACAGTGTTCTGTAGTTTCAACGGTATTGAAAGAATTCAAGCAGAGAAAAAGCCTGGAAAACTGTAATTTTGATGAACTTTTCAAAGTCTATGGGGGCTGTAATTTTGGTAAAAATCAGTGCAGCGGAACAAAACCCAAACTTGTTCTGTAGGCCACCATGTTAGACTAACATATCAAAAATCAGCTCAATATCTGGAAGCGTGTGGGAAAAAAGTCCGGAAAACTGTAATTTTGATGAACTTTTCAAAGTTCAAGGGCTGTAATTTTGGTAAAAATCAGTGGAGCGGAACAACATACAAACTTGATCTGTAGGCCACCATGTTAGACTAAAATACCAAAAATCAGCTCAATATCTGGAAGTGTGTAGAAAAAAAGTCTGGAAAACTGTAATTTTGATGAATTTTTCAGAGTCCAAGGGCCGTAATTTCGGTAAAAATCAGTGGAGCAGAAAAAAATGCAAACTTGATCTGTAGGCCACCATGTTAGACTCACATACCAAAAATCAGCTCAATATCTGGAAGCGTGTAGAAAAAAAGTCCGGAAAACTGTAATTTTGATGAATTTTTCAGAGTCCAAGGGCCGTAATTTCGGTAAAAATCAGTGGAGTGGAAAAAAATGCAAATGTGATCTGTAGGCCACCATGTTAGACTCACATACCAAAAATCAGCTCAATATCTGGAAGCGTGTAGACAGAAAGTCCGGAAAACTGTAATTTTGATGAATTTTTCTGAGTCCAAGGGCCGTAATTTCGGTAAAAATCAGTGGAGCAGAAAAATGCAAACTTGATCTGTAGGCCACCATGTTAGACTCACATACCAAAAATCAGCTCAATATCTGGAAGCGTGTAGAAAAAAAGTCCAGAAAACAAGTAGGACTGAGGGACGGACCAGTCAAAAACATTATACCCCAGCAACTTCGTTGCGTGGGGTATAAAAATGTTATCAAATACAATTTTTCAACTCATTGGTTCAGGCCAAGAACTTGTCATGTTTGGGTTTTTTCACAGAAACAGTAAAACTTTTCAGACATTACATATCAAATCTTGCAGTTTAGAAATAAAGTGTTACTTTATTACCAAAAATACCATTATTACAATGTAAGTGGCACATTTGACCGGACTGGTCAAGAAAACTTGGTACACGGTTGTTTGGTACAATTTAAGCTGGAAATGGATCTCTGAATGCCTATTCACTGTTGGGACTGACATGATAGCATTCAAGGTTATACACAAAAGATCAAGTTTGTATTTTGCACACAAGACACCCTAAAGGACAACTTTTTCAGTATTTATTTATTTATTTATTGGTGTTTAAGGTCACATACTTATGCACAATGGCTAATCGTGACCGTGACAGTTTTACGGGTGGAGGAAGCCGGAGTACCCGGAGAGAACCACCGAGCAGCTGTCAGCTCTCCAACGTCTTAACTCTGAACTCTGCACCGCAGCACAGGCAGGGTTAGATTGGTTGAAGACATGCGCACCATCGACGTGCAGTACGCCTCAGTACACAGCATCATCGTGCCCCCATGTAGGCAATCGGGGTGAAGTGTCTTGCCCAAGGACACAACGCGGTTGCCGCAGGTGGGATTCGAACCGAGGACCTCTCGGCTTGCAGCCTGCACCTCTACCAACTGAGCCACCGCGCCCCCTAACTTTTTCAGTAAAATCTAATATTGACAAATCTAATGTTAACTCATATTTGATACTGTTGATCCCACTTAATTATATATCTCTTAATTGAACAACCCTGTTAACTGAATATTAATTTCAAATACTGATCCATTTACCATACTCTCAGTTCAAATTTGACTGTTAACCCTTTATCTAACATGAAAAGCAGACAACACTTGCAAAAAAATTCTTGAATGAAAGTGTCAATGACACTGTAGCTCAACTTGTTTAAGACATGTACATGTATAGTATGTGACACAGCAATGACAAACATCTAGGTAATGACCTGATAACAAAGGTACATGTAAAGTATTGTAACAGTACATAAATGCTGACCGTAGCCTATAACAAGTGTGTAGGTAAAGTACTGTAAAGGTGGGCGACAGTTAGATGTTAAACTAGAAAAGAAATCTTTGAGTCCCAGAGTGGGTCTGACTGAACCCAAAAATATTTGTTCTAATAGCACAGTGATAACAAAGGCACCCCAAAACACTCATTCCTGTCACAAGGTGATAACAAAGGTACCCCAAGAAGTTTTGTGAAGATCAGTTCATAAATACAGACTCTAGCCCAAGCCGTATTGACATGTGCATTTACTGTGTATAAGTAGCACTGAACAAATCAAAGTTCATCTAATTTGCATAATTTCTGCACGAGAAAAAAACCTGTATTATATGTGATGTGTTCCATGTTACTAAACATTCCTACAAAAATTTATTCAAATCAGAACTTTCATACAGAAGTTCTGTACAAAAAACTGATTGCACTAATTTTGGTACAAAAAGGTTACTGGTGGGCCATCTTGAATTTAGGACCGCACCCAAAAACAATCGTTCTCATCACACGGTGATAACAAAGGTACCCAAGAAGTTTTGTAAAGATCGGTTCATAAATACGGCCTCTAGCCTAAACCGTATAGAAGTTGTGTACAAAAAACTGACTGGACCTAATTTTGGTACAAAACGGCCACTGGCAGCCATCTTGAATTTTGGACCGCACCCAGAAACACTCGTTCTCATCCCAAGGTGATAACAAAGGTACTCAAGACGTTTCATGAAGATCGGTTCATAAATACCGAATCTAGCCCAGATGGTATTGACATGTGCACTTACTGTGTATAAGTAGCACTGAATAAATCAAAGTTCATCTAATTTGCATAATTTTTGCACGAGAAAAAAACCTGTATTATATGTGATGGCCAGCAGCCATCTTGAATTTCAGACTGCACCCAAAAACACTCGTTCTTGTCCCAAGGTGATAACAAAGATGCCCAAGAAGTTTCGTAAAGATCGGTTCATAAATACGGCCTCTAGCCCGAGCCGTACTGGCATTTGCACTTAAGTAACACCAAATAAATCAAAGTTAGTCTAATTGGCATAATTTACGCACGAGAAAAAAAACCTGTATTATATGTGATGGATCCCATGGTACTAAACTTTCATACAAACAAATTATTCTAAACGGAGCTTTCATATGGAAGTTCTGTGCAAAAATCTGATTGCACCTAATTTTGGTACAAAATGGCTGCCAGCGGCCGTCTTAAATTTCGGACCAGACCCCAAAACGCTCGTTCTCGTCTCACGATGATAACAAAGGTACCCAAGAAGTTTTGTGAAGATCGGTTCATAAATATGGCCTCTAGCCCGAGCCGTGTGTATGGCGCGACCGCCGGACAGACAGACGATGGGCCATGGTAATACCTCAAATTTGGCTTCACCAAAGTTGAGCTAATAACTAATTTTTTTCCATTTTTGTCTCAAAAACATAGATTATGACCCCTTGTTGGAACGAGCTCAACAAGCTCGTTCTAACGAGGGTTCATAACCAATGTTTTTGAGACAAAAATGAAAAAAATTCTGAAAATTATTTGGCGATATTTCAGAATAGCGCCCACCGGTTTTGGACGTTACATTGGGTAAAGGGTTAATTTGTGATAGAGTAAACTCTTAACAACCAAATCCAGATTTATTCTGATAAACACTGAATTCCTTTTGTTTTTAGACCTTTTTGGTCCCAGTACACAGGGCTTGCCTTGAGTCGGGGCTCATCAGCCCAAGCCCCGAGGAGCATTTGCTGGGGGCTTTTTTTCAAGCCCCGACATTTTCCACAAAAAAGCACTAACAATAATGGGCAAAATGGAAAATCAGCCCCGAAAAGGCCCCGACCTCAATATGTGGGGCACTTTTTTCAGGCCCCGACCATTTAACTCAAGGCGAGCCCTGAGTACATCAAATATGGACATTTAATGCTAAACCCACTGAGTATTTCCAAAATATTTTTCATCAAATCTAGTGATGGCAAAATTTAAATACAGAAATCATCGGTGATAAAATTCCTTCAATTCAATTCACAGGGGCAAAATTTGATTAAATATGTCCCAATTATATTTATTTTGGTGGCAACAGAAATCCTGATCTGGACAGAAATATTCGTCATCGGTATGCAAAGGGGTTAATCTATTATATCTCCATGAGCTCTGTCACACAAGATGTAATAAAATACAGTACAGCCGCTGTGAACTGGTCACTTTCCACAGGTGAACAATATATCTATGTATGCAATAATATTAGATTCTAAACACTAATTATAAGAATAACCATCAAAAATTTAATTAATGAAGCACCGGGTACAACCCGGTGCTTCATTGATTAAAATTTTGCTGATGATGGTTTTTATTACCTGGTGAATGCATATATGGACATCACTGCCCACATGTGGATTATGACCAGTCTGTGGCGACTGTACTGTAAATGCTCAGTTTAGAACTAGAATACAGAAAAATAACCAAATTCCTGTTAATTGAATACTCCTGTAAGTTGAATATTTTTTTACTGGCAAAGGGCTATTCACTTATATGTAACAGGGTTCTACTGTATTCTGTTCTAGAAATAGTGTGGCCATAAAGGTGTGAAAAAGTGGAGGATTCTGGTGTTATCAGTACAAGTTTTTTCAACAGACCAGAATATTCTTTTATTTCAATCAACAGGTCTCAACTCTACTGAAGGAATACAAGTTTCTAATTCCAATCTATTTCTCATAAATAATAAAGAGATTTTTTTTTTATTGAGGTTTAAAAATACTTTTGACAGTCAGGGTCACCTCATGTCGGAGAGTTTTACGGGTGGAGGAAGCTGGTGTATGTTTAGAGAATCACTGAGCAGTGATGAGCAACTGTCAGACTCACAAACGCATTAGCTCCGCACAAGCAGGGTTAGCATTGGTTGTAGACAAGTGCACCATCGATGTGCAGTACGCCTTAGTACACAGCACCACTGTGCTCCCATGTGGGCAATTGGGATTAAGTGCCTTGCCAAGGGACACAATGCAGTTACCCCTGGTGGGGATCGAACTGTGGAGCTTTTGGTTTGAAGTCCAATGCCATAACCACTAAACCACAGCACACCCAATAATAAAGAGATTGGTGTTCAAAATTTATAAGCAGTTAGCAGGTTTTTCTATTGAACATATCCAGTTAAGTGAATTCCACTCTTTTTACTGAAACATTATCCACATTGTAGAGCTCTGAAAGTACTCACTAATGCCCCATACAAAGATCAAGTAATTGGCCTCATACAAAACATTTTCATACACTATATGAAATATACTTCAGAGGTGCAGCATAAATTAATGTAATCATTGGCTTCAACTGATCTTCTGTGCAAGCAAAATACTCAGGTTTTATCTGTGTTTCCATTATTTACCATTTTTCAGAGTTGCGGACCATCATATCCAATTCCTTTATTATACTGTACCTCCCAGGTATGCGATAGATATCTGCAACTTTCTCAGTCCAAATTCAGGAATTTCCTGGGATATGAATTTCAAAATTTGGGCTGTAAAAGTTTCCAACTGGTCGAATGTCTGCATGATATGAGTCTATTTATTTATTGCTGTTTAAGGCCACTTTCAACATCTAAGGCTATCGTGACCACAACATTAGTATTCAGTCAAATTTATCCAAACATTTAAACCTATGCTGCCCATTTTAGAGAACTTCCATACCAGGCATTGGTTATCAGGTCCTATTTTACCAGTAAAACATTAGCGAAAGGTTTGACATTTTATGGATACAGTCCAACAAAGTAGATCTTCTGTTTCTCAGGCCACTTTTTATAAAATGTAGGCTGGTGTTTTTTTTCATTTTTGTAATTATTCCTTTGCCATCAAAACTTCATATTCTTGGTTTGTTTTATGTTTTAGGCCTCATACAGTTAAAACTAGAAGTCCTGTCATGAAATGACCACAAATAGCATGTCGATCTCCACATTAATCTATGCGTTACGACCAAAGTAAGCCTATCAAATTCTGTACATATGGCCTGTGCACAAGCAATGTTTCAGTCAATGGACCTCCGGGTAACTCAGAGGTCCATTGGCAGAAACATTGACTGTGTTTGCTATGAGTAACCAGGGGAACCTGCCGTGCTTTGGATGCCATTCGATATGGCAACTGTGCACAAAACCTACGCGCAATTGAGCCTAGATAAGTGCACAGTTCATGACAGGGCTTCTAGTTTTAACTGTAATCTACAGGATAGCATGGGGGGTGTATTTTGTCCCTTGAGTGCAAGAAGGCTCAGCAATGCTTTATCGCAATGTTGAAGCATTGCAAAGGGGCATTGTGCTGATTTGGTAGAGGTGCCACAGGTTCGAATCCCACCTGTGGCAACTGTGTTGTGTCTTTGGGCAACACACTTCACCCCCATCGCCCACATGGGTGGCTGGGGGCATGATGGCATTGTGTACTGTACTAAGACTTACTGCACATTGATGGGGCACTTGTCTTCAACAAATCCTGCTTCTGTGGAGTTAGTATGTTGGGATGCATGACAGTTTCTTGCCATTGCTAGGTGGTTCTCTCCAGATACTTTGGCTTCCTCCACCCATAAAACTGTCCGACATGAGGTGACTCTGGCTGTCAAAAGTGTTGTTAACCCCAATAAATAAATCAATCAATAAAGCACTGCAAAGCCATGTTGGACTCAAGGGACAAATTTATTAATTTTATTAACTTAGGTAAAATATCAGTCATAAACCATTTAAGTTTTATTTTTTTAAGTTTGCATTGGTTATAAAAAGAGAACATGCAGCTGGGAAAATGACCATATGGGAGGGCCTGAGAAACTGATTTTTAACCTTTTTAGGTCTAACAAACTTACCATCATGGAGCTCTTCAATTTTGTCTGTAAATGACTGATTGCTTTTATTTTGATTCAATAGAAAATCTGTGTTGCTAGGCTAGTTCTGGGCAAGGCTGGGGCCCCCCCAAATTCCTGAGTCACTCACTGATCTTCAGAACTGGATTCTTGGAATGTCAGCAAAAACTCACACTGCACCCCCCCCCCCCCCCCCCCCCCCCACACTACCCCAGATGACATGTAGTCACAGGGTAATCACTTTGACTTCATCAAACATCATACTGTATCAACTTTCCAATCTTGGCTTCTTTTTTGGTGTCAATAATAACTAAAACATGTTGAAAATATTCAATTTACATTGCCATGAAATATGTTTACATCATCAACACATTCATTTTTCAAAGACATTAAAGTAAACTCTTCAAAAAATAATCAGCAATTGTGAGGCAACAAGAATTTGAAAACATTTGAGAAAATTGTTGTTAATCATTGTTTATTTATAGTAACTTCTGCCTGCCCCTCTCCCCAAGAATGGTGGTGGTGGAGACACTTTTATATATGTAACCAATGAGCATTCCAGCAATCTAGTTGTATAGAGATCAGTGGGTTTACTAAGCTGATGTACTCACCCCCTTCAGCAGTTCTGTTAGTCTCTGTAAAACTCTACACTATACTTAAAGTTACTCTTTGGACAATTTATTTATCGGTGTTTAAGGTAATATACTTCTGCACAATGGCCAATCCTGACCACAATATGTAGATAAAGTCAACGTCAGTCAATCATTTATACCACATCTTGCCTATTTTAGAGCATTAGTGACTGAGTCCTATTTTAACAGTGAAATAGAGCTTGTTTACCACAGTAAACAAGCACTGCTTCACTTCCCACTGGGGTACAGCTTGGACAAGCAAAAGTTAAAGTTCAGATGGACAGACATATAGGCTAACATAGCCATATCATAATTGACCCATTTCTGAGTGGCCATGTAAATTTATTTATTTATTTATTCGGGTTTAACAACACTTCTGACAGCCACGGTCAACTCATGTCGGACAGCTTTATGGGTGGAAGCTACAGTACCCAGAGAGAACCATCAAGCAGTGGCAAGCAAATGTCGGAATCCCCAACGTACTAACTTCACACAAGTAGGGTTTGCATCAATTGAAGACAAGTGCAACACCTTAGTACACAGTGGCACCGCCCCCCACCCCCATGTTGGTGCATTGCCCATGGACACAACACAGTTACTCATAGCAGGGATTGAACTGTGGACCTTTCGGTTCAAAGTCCAATATCATACCCACTGACAAACCTGAATATGAGCAACCTGTCATTTGCAAAATGGGGTCCCCAGAGGGTGAATTTGCTGATGCTATCCCATACAGTGGGCCAATTTATCCTCTAGGTACATCTTTCTGTTTTGGCTTGAGACCTTGATTCAGATTGACATTCACAGAGGGTAAATTTTGTGATGCTACCCTGCTGTGCAGGGTAGCATCACCATATTCATCCTCTGGAGACCTCATTTTGCAGATGACAGTCTGCTTATTTTCAGGCTTGCCCACTGAGCCACCATGCTCCAGGCCATGTAAATGCATTGCATCTCAAACCTGTTTATTTTTTCCCCATTCAATCTTGATCTTGCAATATTTGTTTGATGAAATCTGTGTCCAACAGTCTAAACTGGTTGCAATAAGATTGCAGTCCCACCAAGAAAGAGAATATTTTTGAGATCGATAAAAGTACAGCATATTATTGCACGTACATATACAGTGGAACCATAACTGACTACCAACTTTGCCAGTGAAACAATACTCATTTAACATGAGCTTTCAATTAACAGGAATTTGTTCATTTTTCTGTATTTTACTGATACACTGAGCATTTATTCTATCATAGAGCACATGGAGCTCTATCAAACAAGATAAAATAGAATAAATGACAAGTTTATCTTTAGAATACAGGGAAGTGACACAATCCCTGTTAACTGAATACTCCTGTTATTTGAATAATTTTCATTGGCAAAGTAGTTTTTCAATTAACAGGGTTCTACTGTATTACGATTTGCATTAAATATGGAACAGAGCTTCAGATAAGGTACAATACTATGATCACAAAAGCAGACAGAAAATTTTGAATCGATCGCAACCCAGTCGCAAAAAGGGTCAGAATTTTCTGTTTGCTTTCCTATAGCAATTTCCCCTCCAACAGATTCCAGCATGGCTGCTTGTACCTTCCCAACTGACTCAAAAGAATCACATTACACACGTACACACCCTGATATCGACTCCAGAACAGCTAGCCTATAAACACAAACATGCAGTCAGGCCAAGTCGATACGGACAGGAAATAGTGATCAACAGCATAAGCTTAGTTCAGCACCCAACTACTCATCTCCTTCTTCTCAGAACAAATGCCAGTATGGCTGCTGGGTGCGGCTCATGCCTTGATCCTAACCTTACCAACTCATTTATAATCATAGCTGCAAACTCTAATCTACACCAAAACCATCTGTACATTATAAAAGAAATGGATTCTCTAGATTCCTTTAAATTGGGTATCAAGTATTTTGCATTTTACAATTCAGTACAGCCACACACCACCATGTGTGGATTTAAGGCTATAAAATCAAATGTATTGAAATAATTTGGGGGCAAAAAAACCTATATGTACATATCCCATTTGGTTAATTTTGATCCACTTGTTTTGCAAGAAAAACATATTGTATGCACTTCACAAAAATGCAAGTTATCTCCCCTATTACCCCCCTATGGGAGCCTGAAATAGAGTATGAAACATATAACTGATGCACTCACATTTGATGTAGTGTGAAAAACCAAGTCACAACAAAACAAAAATAAATTACAATTTTGCATTTTGGAGCCTAAAGGCAACTTTTAGGCTACCAAAATTAGTTCAAATATGGATGCAGAAACTTTATTGAACAAACTTGAATGTATATCAGTGAAATATGCTACTTGCCAAAAATTAACACTTTCTTTACGATGACAAACTGTTTGAATTTCACAAACATTGCTGTTCGGGAGCATCAAAATCAAGCATGGCACACATATTTGATGCAGTAACATTTGCTGCAGTGTAAATAACCAAATTGTTAGGCTATTGGGAACCTACAATACAGCAATAGGACTGCATTTGGGAAAAGGACAACACTGTCTGCATTTTTTATTGAAGATGGTTTCCATGCTCGACAGACATTGCGCAAATCACTCGATACCACTAATTTCCATCGAAAAAAATCGTAATTCTAAGAAATTTCAACAGGTATCATGATACCTTGCACTGAATATGGCAACTGTGCAATCTCTGTCTTATTACAGTATACTGTATGAAGGCAATCTTTTTCATTATTTGATTTTAGACGACATTGTTTTTAAATGCTTTTTCCATCCGATGACGTCGCCGGAAATCGAAAGTATATTCATACGTAAACAAAAGCAAAGGCTTTGGAATTTACTCCAATGCAGCTCTGTTGTCGTGTTTTGGAGAATTTTGATCCCCTAGCTTTGTTCTTGGATATGTAAAGCACATTTGACCACGAGTTGTTTTCGTGAAATATTATTATATTATCAGTTCTGGTACGAATACAGCAGCAGACTTCCAGGATCCAGTAGTGCCTACAGTCGACTCTGATTGCACATGTGTTTCATGTTCTATACACCTCAATCTTCATTTTGATGTACATTTTGTGTACATTTAATTTGAATTGAAGGAATATCAGAGGTGATAATTTCAAAATAAACAAAATTCCATTACTAATATAGGCTATAGCCCCTTAATTGGTGGTGAAAAGTTCTTTAAAAACATTTAAAAAGATGAATAAAATCATCGTCGTAACGACCCTGTGCGCATGGGAATTGGGGCGGAACGCCCCTACATTGGGGGGGGGGGTAAACACCCCGACATTGCTTGTTGTGCCAACGCATTTCAAGCCCTTATCCAGTTAAGGATTATGTTTTCTGATTTATAACATTCAACTTCAAGACTTCATTCCATTCTATAAGCTTTATTTGCTCAGTCCAAGAATGTCACATTGTCTCAATCCGGAACAAACAATTGCAAGCGCAATCGACTGTGACTGCTGAGGGCGATAAAATTTTATTTAAAAAATTGTAATGAAAACAAAGATCGCAACATACAGGCTAATGTTTAGAACAATAGTCAATTAACAAATGGAGATTTTCAAGTCATATGCCTATGACAGTTTTTCAGATCGGCTAAGCATTATATAAACAAACACCTGTATATTAATTAAGGTGTCTTCCGCTTGTAATCAACCCCTTCGTCATGGATATTCACGCAGGACAAAACGGCTACCCTTTAGTTTCAATTGGTATTTCGGACGATTTTTTGAGGCACGTGCAAGTGAACATTGGAGCGACAGCGGTTACTTTTTCAGCGAAAACGAGGGGAGCATTGACGGAGTGATTCTGTAGAATCACAGGTTTTTCCTCGCGTACACAAACATTTAGCCCTTTGAAGGAATTTTTTTGAATAATAGTCTACCGCTTTGAAACTCCCCACCGTGAAATTTGCCTTGTTTAGATGTATGACAGGGTGGTGATAGATCGTTTTTTATTTTCTTCCCAATACTTTCAGAGAGGCGTTGGTGACAATGCTCAGATTAACTTTGTCAGTCAGGAAAATTTCTCAGTAATGGACTCTACTCGCGTATCTGCGCTCCAACTGTTGGAAACTACCATGGGTGGAATGGCAGTAGAGTGTTTGTATGGCGGAATCATTGCAAGCAGGTGTATGCTCTCTTGTATATCTGATGGAGGTCTCCCTGGCAATAGCCACACAACAGAAAGGGGTTAACAAACCAGACTCATACTGTGGAGGTTGTCTATGAGTTTACTACAACCAAGTTACAGCTGTATTCAAATTAAATTAGATTTTCTAGAGAAATTGGCGTGAAAGTTCCCCAAAGCTGCGAACAAAACTTATGACAAACTCATACTTATTTACAACTACCCGAGGTCCCCGTGCTGTTCACTATTACTCCACTAGGTCTTCGGTTCCCAGAGTTACTGTGGCGGGAGGTTTTACCATTAAGGCAACATCAAACGCAATCGGGATCATCCCATGTCCCTTTTCTGGCAAAATTACCTCATGTGACAAATTTCAGCTCAATATCTGTAAATGTAGCCGACGTTGTTTGAAAGGTTGATTAATTGTAGGGCTAAAATAACTATGTACCTAACATCCCCCTCCATGTTAGTCCTAATAAAAAACACCCCCCTAGTTACAAAATTACAGCTCCATATCACTGAACATTTAGGTTTGCATACCTGCATACCGGTGTCGAAACCCTTCAAAACTCATTTTAAGGCAGAAAACCGTCACTATAGAATGCACCATAACCGGGATCATAATGATAAAGATCAAATGGAGACTTTCTTCTTTTTCTATAAAATCGTTCAGGAGGGTGGGGGTGGGGGGGGGGGTGGGGGCTTGCAAATACAATTCATCTGTATTGCTTGTATCACACCTAGAATGCGATAGCCTTTGACTGAAACCAATTTTGGAGTTCACGCTTTCAAAATTAACTGTAGAAATAAATATATCAGACAGTATAAATGTGGAGAAAGTGACAAGTTCCAGTTCAGCATTTAGCAAAGGGAACCGCAAGATAAATAGATGAACATTTTACAATGCATCACTATTGGTATTGAGAGGTCAAGAATATTAATGAATATCATGTTGAGTTGAGTTTCATGTATTGAAACTGAAAGCCCCAAATCTTGGCCTACTGTCTTAAAAATGCCATTGGTGCAGGTATAGTGTACAACACTTTTTCAAATTCCATTCAAGCGCATACATGGAAAATATTGACAGTGGCCAGCAGATACGTAGATATTGGATTTGAGTAAAGTATGTGGTCAGTTTGGTAGTTCGATATTTGTTTTATTTCTGCCAGAAACCACATTGCGCTTTCAATATCACACCGAATGGGGCAATTTTTTTATTGGTCATTTCAAGGAAAATACGATTATACTAAGGAGTTGGCAAAAAGTTGTTAGAAGGATAATTCGTATACACTAACGTAGATAACATTTTTAAATTGAATATGAATTGCAACTGCTAAGAGAGGAACAATTTCCGTTGGCACATTGTTTGCAGGGTGGGTAATCTGGTGATGGCAAATTACCAGGACGGGCAATACCTCTAGTCGACTAATTGTTTGAACACTAAAAGTGATCCCCACCCTAAATGGGGTAAAAGAGTCATAAAGCGTATGCTGCATTTCCATTTTTGCATCGAATCACTTGAAAACCCCAATTGTCATTTTAAAGCAGCAAAACATCATTCAAACGGACCTTCAATCTGAGGTCAGGGGGTCATAAGGGTCATATGATGACTTTTCTTTTTATAAAATCACTTAAAATCCTTCAAAGCACATGTTAAAGCAGAAAAAACACCACACAAATTGACCCTCGCCTAACTGGTGTCAAGGAGTCCAAAGGTCATGGTGATTTTTTTTTCCATAAAATCCATTGAAATACATCAAAACTCATTTTAGAGCAGAAAAACGTTATTCATCCCTCTGACACGGGATCAAGGGGTTATAAGGATGATATGGCGAGTTTCTTCTTTTTTGTCAAAAAATCACTCAAAACTCATTTTAAAGCAGAAAAACATCACCCAACGTGACCCTCGCCCTAACTGGTGTCAAGAGGTCATAAGGGTCATGATGAATTTCTTTCTTCTTCAGAATCACTTGAAATGTGTCAAAACTCATTTTAAAGCAGGAAAACATCATCCAAAAAGACCCCCCCCCCCCCCCACCCAACCGAGGGTCAAGGGGTCATATTGTGATTTTTGGCAGAAAGCACATGAAATCCGCCAAAACTCATTTTAAAGCACAAAAAAATCCACCCAAATTGCCCCTTACACTAACTGGGTTAAAGGACCATAATGCCCATGCTAAATTTCCTCTTTTCTGCATAAAATCACTTGAACTCCTTCAAAAATCATTTTAAAGCAAAAATCGTCATTCAAATAGACCATCTCCCAACTTGGAGGACAAGTGGTCATCAGGGTTATGTGGTGATATTCTTTGTTTGCAAAAAAACATTCAAAATCCTTCAATAGCCATTTTAAAAAGAAAAAAAAATATCATCAAATGGACCTTCCCTTAATTCGGGGTGATGGGGTCATATGGCAACCTTTTTTTTTCTTTTGCATGAAATCACTCAAAATCCGTTAAAACTCATTTTAAAGCAGAAAACAGCACTCCAATTGGCACCCCACCCTAACCGGGTGAAGGGATCATAAGACTAATATGGAGATTTCTTTTTTCATAAAATCATTCAAAACTCATTTTAAAGCAGAAAAATATCACAAACATGCACTCTCACCCTAATCCGTGGGCAAGGGGTCATATGAGATGGGGCAGGGGGTGCAAATACTAGTTCTCCGCAATGTTTGCTTCGCACCCCAAGGGCAATAGCCTTTGACTTGACAGGCATTATTAATCACGGGACAGCAAAAACGTTTCTCTATTAACTAAAATCTTAGCACTTCTCCAAAGCAGTTTAAAGCGCACCGTATTCGGGTCATTGAGTACAAACCAATTCTCTGAACTTGAAAATTTTTGTTTCATTTGTCCACCAACTATTATCTATGCCCCTCAAACTGAGCCTAAAGGGGATAGCACTGCATCTTTGGATATATGTCATTCCACTATGATCATGGAGTAGAGTGATGTAACATATGTTAACCCATCATTTGTCAGTTATGAGATCTAGGATTTTAAAAATGATCGCGATTTGCAGCCATTTTGGACTCATTGTTTAGTTTAAACAGTATTTATTCCAGATCATAGATGCACACAATTACAATGCAGACGCTGATTTACAAAATCACGGAAAAGGATTCAGCGTCAAGCTTCAGGCTTATGTTAGCTGGTTCCTTGAAACAAATCACACAGTACAAAGTTAAGGCGACATTTTCAATCTGGATCGTAGGATTATCCAAAGTTAGAATTGCTCTTTTGTTCAGAAGAAGAGTAGAAATGTAGAGACAGTCATAGAGAATCGGTAACCAGGAGGGGCTGATATGATGAACTCCAATTTATTTATTTATTTATTTATTTATTTATTTATTTATTTATTTATTTATTTATTTATTTATTTATTGGTGTTTAAGGTCGCATATTTTTGCACAATGGCTAATCATGACCACAACATGAGTATCAACTAAGACCAGGGGTGAGCGTTAATAAGCCATGTTGCCCATTTTAGAGAGGGTCTGCACCTCCCAAGCATTGGCCACTGGGTCCTATTTTACCAGTAAAACAGAGTCTGTTTACTGCTGTGAGCAGGCACTGCTTCACTTCCCGGGGTTCCCGCGGGGATAAATGACCATCAGTGTCAGGACAATACACTCATGGGTCTTAGCATCTTATGTAATTTTTTGCTTGTTAACGCTTTGACTATACACAACACATCCGTTTAGCAATATATCTGTATCAAGAAAATGAGATATCTCACCTTAGGTGCCCGTTCTTTCTCGGCTGAAAGATGGGCAGTGGAATAAATAGTGGTCATTTGTTTCCCGAGCTCCACCTACACAAAGAGGGAATAAACGAGGATGGTTTTTGAAAAGGTGATCGTTATGATTACAGCATTGTGGAGAAAATTGAATTTTTGTGGCATTTATGATAATGATACATTACTATTCAGTCCATTACTGGTGTTCTGCTGATTCATAGTCCCGAGATTGTAGGCCAAAGTGTCCGATTTTCAGGCCCATTTTTGATGTTTTGGGCAATTTCGGCAGAAAAAATAATTTTGGCGAACGTTTTTAGGTAATTAAGTAATAAAGTGTCAATGACACTGTAGCTCAACTTGTTAAGACATGTACATGTATAGTATGTGACACAGCAATGACAAACATCTAGGTAATGACCTGATAACGAAGGTACATATAAAGTATTGTATATAAATACTGACCGTAGCCTGTAACAAATGTATAGGTAAAGTATTGTAAAGGCGGGTGACAGTCTGATGCTAAACTAGAAAAGAAATCTTTGAGTCCCAGAGTGGGTGTGACTGAACCCCAAATATTTGTTCTCATAGCACAGTGATAACAAAGGCACCCCAAAACACACTCGTTCCTGTCCCAATTTGAAAACAAAGGTACCCAAGAAGTTTCGCGAAGATCAGTTCATAAATACGAGCTGTATAGAAGTTGTGACAAAAACAAAAAACTGATTGGACCTAATTTCGGTACAAAATGGCAACTGGCAGCCATCTTGAATTTTGGAGCGCACCCAGAAACACTCGTTCTCGTCCCAAGGTGATAACAAAGGTACCCACAAGAAGTTTCGTGAAGATCGGTTGATAAATACAGCCTCTAGCCCGAGCTGTATTGACATGTGCACTTACAGTGTATAAGTAGCACTGAATAAATCAAGGTTCATCTAATTTGCATAATTTCTGCACGAGAAAAAAACCCGTATTATATGTGATGTATTCCATGTTACTTACTAAACATTCATACAAAAATTTATTCAAATCAGAACTTTCATAAAGAAGTTCTGTACAAAAGACTGATTGCACTAATTTTGGTACAAAATGGCTGCTGGTGGCCATCGTGAATTTCGGACCACACCCCCAAAACACCCGTTCTCACCCCACGGTGGTAACAAAGGTACCCAAGAAGTTTCGTAAAGATCGGTTCATAATTACGGCCTCTAGCCTTTGTCGTATAGAAGTATTGTACAAAAAAAATTATTAGACCTAATTTCGGTACAAAATGGCCAATGGCAGGCAGCTTGAATTTTGGACCGCACCCAGAAACACTCGTTCTCGTCCCAAGGTGATAACAAAGGTACCCAAGACGTTTCGTGAAGATCGGTTCATAAATACAGACTCTAGCCCGAGCCGTATTGACATGTGTACTTACTGTGTGTAAGTAGCACTGAAAAAATCAAAGTTCATCTAATTTGCATAATTTTTGCACGAGAAAAAAAACCCGTATTATATGTGATGTATCCCATGGTACTAAACATTCACACGAAAATTTATTCAAATCAGCGCTTTCATATGGAAGTTCTGTGCAAAAATCTGATTGCACCTAATTTTGTACAAAATGGCTGCCATCGGCCATCTTGAATTTCAGACCGGACCCAAAACACTCGTTCTCGTCCCACGGTGATACCAAAGGTACCCATGAAGTTTCGTAAAGATCGGTTAATAAATACGGCCTCTAGTCCGAGCCGTATTGGCATTAACACTTACAGTGCTGAAAGTAACACTAAATACATCAAAGTTAGTCTAATTTGCATAATTTACACACGAGAAAAAAACCCGTATTATATGTGATGTATCCCATGGTACTAAACATTCATACAAACAAATATTCAAATCAACGCTTTCATATGGAAGTTCTGTGCAAAAATCTGATTGCACCTAATTTTGTACAAAATGGCTGTCAGAGGCCAACTTGAATTTCGGATCGGACCCCAAAACACTCGTTCTCGTCCCACGGTCATAACAAAGGTACCCAAGAAGTTTCGTAAAGATCGGTTCATAAATACGGCCTCTAGTCCGAGCCGAATTGAATTGTTGACGGACAGACGGACGACTGGCCATGGCATAAGCTCAAATTTGGCTTCGCCAAAGTTGAGCTAAAAATGTATTTGTGACAAACCTGTGAAAAGTTGAGGTCATCTGCCCATTTGGACTGGGAGATATTGATAAATGAAAATTTGGGCGTTTTCGGGCGGGATCTGGCAGAGGAAAGTTAACGCCAAAAGTGAAAAGCTTATTACAAGTACATGTATAAGCATAGCCGTATTTGACCTTGCGAAGGTTTAACATATTCTGTGAGAGCGTTCTCGAGAATTCCGCTCTTGAAAGTGTTGGAAGAAGGAAAGAAAGGAGAAAAAAACAATAATCCCGCACAACAAATGTCCTTTCCTTTCTGGAAAAGTGAAATTAATGGGAAGCGTGACATTTGCCCCATCCCACGATACCATGGAATGCATATGCCAAATTTTATGCGTCAGTTTATTGAGGTTTAACGATACTTTCAAAACCCAGGGTCATATCGCGACAGAACACGTGTCAGCTTATAACTTTGACATAGTGAATACTCCGACGCCCTCTTAGCGTGTAAGATATGGTTTGAAAAGGAATTAAGCAGGCACAAAAAGGGCTGCGTCGATTTACCACATAGAACTACATAGAACCGCATAGAACTGCATAGAAACACATGGAACAACTTAGAACTACAAAGACAGCACATTGAACTACACAGAACTACATACACTGCACATAAAATTGCATATAACCACATAGAACTACATAGACATCACATAGAACTAAACAGAACTACATACACATGTGAAACAGGCAGCGATCAACAGACTCAAAGAAGCTGGTGCAGGAGCTTGGGATGAAGTGGTGGTTGGTTCAAAGCCACCCGGCCACAAAGGTATAAAAAGGCGTGCACCACACTGTCAGTAAATCGAAAAAAGGAAAGAGAGCAGTACAGTTGCAAGACTTTCTCGGTGCGTGATGTCTCTCATCAATGACAAATCCTGTGAGAGTGTAAATAGTGAACTTGACTTATTTTCAATACCACCAACACAGACCCGTGTGGAGCATGGACAATGGGTGGAACTCAGACCATTGGCTACGATAGGAAACAGTGGACCGATAATATTTAATATCGCGGGTTTGGGAGATGATTATTTGAAACTGGCACAGACACATCTGTATGTTAAGGCAAATATTGTAGATTCCAATGGAGCAGCAATCACAAATGATGCCAAAGTGAGACCAGACAGTTTATGGATGCATTCCCTATTCAGTCAAATCGACATCAGTTTGAACGAGATACTGCTGTCTCCTTCCAACAACACTTACCACTACAGGGCCTACATAGAGACTTTTTAAGTTATGGACCAGCAGCCAAAAAGTCACAATAGATTAATGCCTTATGGTTCAAGGACACGGCTGTCCACATGGAAGATCTCACAGAAGATAACAATGGGTTTGCCACGAGAAAAAAGTTTACTGCTGAAAGTAAAGTCTCGGACATGGCAGGAAGATTGCACTTGGATGTGTTTTTCCAAACATGTTACCTACTGAATGGGGTTAACGTTCGTGTAAAAATGAACAGAGCCAAGGATGCATTTGCCTTGATGGCAGATGCAGACGGAAACTTACAAGATCAAGATTATGGACGTTGCCATGTTTGTACGTAAAGAGAGACTCCATTCATTCGTGAGAATGGCTCACGAAAAAGCATTGGCTAAAGCAACGGCAAAATATCCATCGACCACGTGGAAACCAAAGTGTTCTCGGTACTAAAGGGAAATCTCAGCATCACACAAGAAAATTTATTTCTTGGCCAACTTCCGAAACGCATCGTGGTGGGATGCGTGGACAACGACGCCTTCAATGGAAATTTTTCAAAGAATCCATACAATTTTAAAAACTACAACATCAATTACTTTGCTCTGTATGTAGTCGGACAACAGATTCCTGCAAAACCCCTACAACCTCGATTCGATCAACAAGAAGTGGCGAGATGTTATGCAAGCCTGTTCCAAGGAACCGGGCAGATGTACGAGAATGAAAGAAACCACATTAGCCAAGAGGAGTATATAAAAAGATACACGCTGTTCGTGATTGACCTGACTCAAGACCTATCACGTGGACAACACTTCGATTTGGTGAAGAGAAGAAATTTGAGACTGGAAGTCCATTTCGAAGATCCGTTGCCGACCACGATCAACGTATTGATGATGTGTGCAGAATTTCAAAACATCATAGAAGTGGACAAGAACAGACAAGTCATTTTCGACCACTCGACATGAACACGTTGCAGTGGGAGAACGCTCTCCGATCAGATGATTGTTTGAAGAGAATTTGTTTGGGCGTATCTATAAGAAACAGATTACCAAGAAGATTACCAGATCGCAGGCCTGTGGCTTTGATAGTCAACATTGATCCAGAATCCAGAAAAAGGAGAACATTGGGTGGCTCTCTTCGTGAGCCACAAAGACGCAGAATACTTTGACTGTTATGGATTACCTCCAAGACACAGACCATTCCACAATTTTCTCAAGTAGAATTCCAGATATTTGGAATACAACAAAAAACGTCTTCAAGGATCCTTACGAGTGTGTGGACAGTATTGCTTGTTTTATCTCAAACATCGCTGTCGAGGTGCATCAATGGACAAAATGGTCGCTATGTTTACAACCGATCTAATAGACAATGACATGTTGGTTGATGATCTCATACATGAAATCTGCCACTAGATGTCGCTGCTATGAAGAAAAACTATAAAAGGAACGTTTCCAGCGAAAATCGTCATTTGTGTGCCGATAGCCGAAGGAGAAGGATGTCTACTAGCATAACTGTCTTCAAAACCAACAACGAATTACAGATTCAACTGTTCAAGAACGATGTTGGATTCAAGTTTTCCACAGAACATTGGGATCGGGTCACCAAAGCAGTGACCGGAGCAAAGAAGAGAAACACTGAACAGAATCAAGAAGACACCACTAAACCAAAAAGAGGCAGAAAACCAAAGAAGAAGAATGATTAGATAGAATGTTCACGATTCCATGGTTGATCACGATGGCTCTAAATGAATTTAATCAAGATTCGAGAAATCCATTTCTACTAGACTATGCAGAGAGAATGAACGTTGAAACGTTTTATCAGGATGTTCCACAACAAGTACTGGAGCAGATGCTACGTGGAGACTCTCGTTCACCGATTGCTCTAAAGAAATTCGAGCCAGTACAAAGACCATCGTGCCACATGAAGTATTCATTGGAAGAACACCGCCTCAAGACTTTTGTAAAGATGTTACAAAGAGAAAGTGCAAAAACTCCGAAAGAACTAGCGAGAGCTGGCTTCTTGTATTTGGGGACAGGAGACAGAACTCAATATTTTCATTGTGGAATAGTTGTGCGATTCTGGGATAAAGAAGATGATGTTATAGAAGAACATAGACAATATGCTCCAGAATGTTATTATATTCACAACCTACCCGAATTGATGGAGGAGGAAGAAAAATCCAACGAAGAACAAGAAGAAGAGGTCGTCAGAAAAGAAGATTCACGGAAATGTTGTGTGTGTGTGTTAACTGAAGCCAGAGTCGATCCGCGACCACGTAATCACTTGTGCCTGTGTACTGACTATTGTAAATCACTGAGAAGATGTCCAATCTGCAGAAAGACAGTTTATGAATACTTGACAATCTACATACATAAAAAGTTGTATTGTGATTTGTTATTCAATAAAAGAAATTCAAATGTAAAGAATGTGTTGTTTTTTTCTTTTTAGTATAGCATTCCCATACCTTAAAGACCTGACTGAGAACACGAAGGGTTTGAGGGTAGATCAAGAGAAATATTTTCATGGGCCTCTCATACGGGTTGTCAAAACATCCCCAGATGGGTATTATCCGATAGGTATTGTATCCCCAAATAGGTATCCCAAAAAGGTATCCTGGCTGTAAACATAAGGGGCTTGAGGTTAGATCAAGAGAAACAGCTTCATGGCCCTTATGTACACATACGAGAGAGTCAATATACTAGATAGAAGTCATTACAGATTAAAGAATGATGGGTACAAATGGTCTAAGTAGACGAGGATTCTTAGGGAATCCGAAACCCTTTGGGTGATTTCGGCGATCATTTTGATTTCCGGTCATTCTCAGGCTTATTTGGGTAATTCTTGGTAAAAAAAATACTCTAGTACAATAGAACACACCCTATAGTTGCCTTATAGCATTACGTGCTACTATTTACATCAAAGATTCTAGTTAGGATAAGTACGTTTCGGTGATTTCGGTAATCTTTTCGGTGATTTCCGGTGATTCTCAGGCTCATTTGGGTAATTCTTGGAAAAAATACTCTAGTACAATGGAACACACCCTGTAGTTTCCTTATTGCACTACGTGCTACTATTTACATCAGGGATTCTAGTTAGGATAAGCCCGTTTCGGTGATTTCGGTAATCATTTAGGTGATTTCCGGTGATTCTCGGGCTCATTTGGGTAATTGGTGATACTCCGATTCAATCGAACATGCCCCTAAAACATACCCCCGTCCTATAAGAAGACATTGTGTCACCTAGCAACCATGTGCTACCATAGAAACCAAGATGGCGGACCCCACTATACAAAATGGACGACGGAAACGCGCATATTAACAGCACGCGCTGCGCATGCGCACTAACACCACTCATCACTATGGGGATAACGTCACAAGATGGCAGCTCACGCGGGTTACCATGACAACCAAAATGGTGGCCCCGGTCACGTGATAATGACGTCACATGAGATCCGGCATGAAATCCTGGTGAATTGGGTTTAACCATGCGAGCTATACTACTCAGGCCCTCCCCCATATTCCCGCCAGTTATGTTTCTCTCGTACTGGTTCAGTTTAGATGGATTTCTGATAATTTTTTTGCAGTAAGTGGCAGCAAACGCTAAAATGTATACAGTCTGTTAAAAAATCGGTTAACTGAAATAGATCGTAATCTCACAGACACACAAGTACCAAATCCACCCCAGACAAGATAATCCACAGACAGTATCATTGCTGTTAACCTCTGGTAAAGCATACAGGTGAAGTCTATCTATCAGCTTTGGTCGTTACGACCAAAGCTGATAAATAGACCTCACCTGTATGCTTTACCGACGTTTTTTAACGGCTCTCAAAGAGTGAAATATTTCAAATACATCTGAAAAATCTCAAAATATCCGCTCAGATGCATGGAAATGGGGGTTTTGGGACCCTGGAATTGAAAATTTTCGTACGACAAGCCCAACCATGGTCGGTCCGTCATACCGACGACCATCCATCGCCCGATCCCCATCCCCCACACACACTTTGAAAATAGTTCCGCCGCCGCCGCCGCTGCGGCACGAAACCAGCTGTTAAAACAATCACAGAAAAATGTTTTTATCATATCATGGCGTCCAGTTAGTTAAAAGAAAGAACATTTACCACAAGAGGATTTTTTAACTTTTCTTGAAGGAGGCATATTGGCAAGTGATAAAGTTAGAGAAGAACCAAAGGTTTTATAATTGTCAGGGTGTTTAGTGGCTTCATGTTGATAACAATACTATTGGGCTGTTTCGTTTTCTGTGATGCGACATAGTGGTTTGGCTTTGGTATTTTGACACACCTTTAAATAAAAAAATGTTCCTTTTTTTTCTCCTCACACCTGCAAACTGGTAGAGTGGTAAATTATTTTTGGTCACCAAAATTTGTTCACATGTCTTTGCCTAGTTATAATTTTTGGGAGAGTGCAGGCACTCTCCCATAAATTATAACACGGCAAATCCATACGGACTAAATAAGTTCACTTCAATGATAATATGAAGCACATCCACTGAATATGAAGCTTTTGAGTTCTGGTACCTGCACTTGAGAGTAAAGCGCAAATATGGGCTTCCAGCAGTCTACAAGTTAATGCTATAATCGGGCTCTGGAATATTAGGAAATCTCAAATGTGATTTTTAGCATTATTTCAAAAATTGATTTCAATGTCTAGTGACGACAACAAGACATAGTTGGAACCTCTAATTGGTTTTAATATGGGGGGGGGGGGGGGGTGCGGGGGCAGTTCTAATTAGATATGTCACATTATGCCTGCGATATTATTACGACCAATTACAATTTTTGTCGGTTCCGTCGCGTTTTTCTTTGTTCAAAACAAATATTCACAAATGAGGTTCAGGGAAACATGACGGTGGTGGGGTGGTATTAAAAGGATATTTCCAGAATTCCTGAGAGAAAAAACCCCGAGGTTCGGGAATGTATTGTGGGTCTCAAAATGAGAATTCGATTTATAAAAAAAAACACTCTCTGACACTTGGGTAACCTCAATGACCATGGTCCATATTTTGAACCCCGAAACACGTTTCGTTTTACTTGGTGTAAGCTCCTTGTTGCAATGTCATACACAGGCGGACTGGCCATACGCAGCCCACATCACATAGAGACATTTCGATATACCAGCAGTCTAGTCTGCATTTGATCACTTAGACAAGGGAGGGGGGGGGGGGGGGGCGGAAAAATGCGTGAACATAGGTGGAAATTTTTATTTTGCAGATCTTTTGACCCACCCACCATTTCCTACATATTTTTTCCTAGACATTTTGGAGGACCCACCCCCTTCTCATATATTTCATATACAAAACTTTGGCGCTCGAACACGAACTCATAAAGCGTAATGCACACTGATTCAATGCATATTTTTTATATGTCAAAACATGTGTCCATCCACTCTATCAGATGCATTTTTTTCAAGACTTACCAGATTCACATCTGTTCACAAAGGCACATTACTGTATAGATTCAACCCCGTGTGGACCCGGGTATAATAGGTCCACATTTAGTAGCGAGGTTGTTAACGGACAGCAGCGATGGCCTGACTGTTCATACAGACATTTTAATACTATATTGATGTAGCAGATTCTCAGGAATTTGTTTTATCCTTATATTGAGGTGTCTGTGTGGATGAGTTTGTTAGTTCCTCCAGTGGTTGGTGGATTCCTTAGGCCATCAAGTGGATCTGTTTGAATAATTCTACCTTCATCTTTGGAGCTAACAACGTTGTGATATAGGCATCATATATCCATGGTTGTTGAAAGCGAAGTAAAACCCCAATCAAACCAGATCAGACAATTAAGACAAACTGTGTAGCTTAATATTTTTACAAATCTACTTTCTCGGTGTTCACCTTGCAAATGAAAGTCAATTATTCTTTTTCCCAGAAACCTTCGATTTTAAACCAAATTTCAAAAATCAAGCTTTTCCTAATTTTATCTCCGATATGCAGTGATATGCACTTCGAACAGTCTAATTTCTGTAAATCGTGGCATATGCAGGCATATGTGAGCACTGTGACTGTTGTGTCCATAATTAATTTATCACTGTTTATACTGTAACCGTGTATATGTTGCAAATATTGATTGAGTAAATGGGAACTTGTTTCTGTTCTGTCTCGAGAAGGGCAAACCTTGTGTTTTTGTTATCGCATCTGCATACCAGGATAGCGATCAAAAAGACTTTTTTGTTTTTGTTAAATCAGACTTTTTTGTTTTTGTTGAAATAAAAATTAATGTTTTCAAATTTTTCATTTTGAAAAATCAGCCCCACCTAGCTATTATGACTCATTAGACAATATTATACATACTATGCTACATTTTAAAGAATGTTCCATTAAAACAAACTTGATATGAATGAATTATGTTGTGAATAGATATTTTTGTTGATTTCAGGAGAAAATTATCAGGCAATTTATATCCGTTCAATATTGGGCACCCACCCCCATCTATAAGTCAGTTTTTTTTTTTTTGTTGTTCTATAGGAAATCAAAAACCTGGTTCAAAACCGTGTGTCGAAATTGCCAACTGAAAAGAAAATCATTTTTTATGACTTGCTTGGGACGGACGCCCCGGCATAACATATACATGTGGTGTGAAAACACCTGTATCAGTCCACCGGACATCTGCTGCTGTTGATATCAAGAGGACGATCTGATTCAGCCTCGGCAGTTGGCGTATAGGTGCCATTCTTATCCCGTATCTTCATTTTCTTTCCAGTGGATTTTTGAGTAAATCTTGAAGGATAACACTCTTCTTGGTGGGAGCCCTCGCGAAGAAATGTTAAATGTTGTTCACTCAAATTACCTGGTTTTCATTTAACAATCACCTGATTTGTCAAGTATCAAGTGACAGCTAATGGTTATAAATTCTGTCACACACACACACATATATATATAAGTAAACGTTTACATTCTGATAAAACAAATCTGTTTCAAGTGTGCTCGATGTGAGAGATGCAAGAGCCTGAACCGAAAGAAATTCGTCTAAATATAGCCCAAACAGCACAGGAAAAAATACAATTTTCACCCAGCTTTCGGTCTGATGAAGACCTTCAGGGTATACCTTCATATACAGTACCTGGAGAGTGGATTGTAACTAAATCACCCGGGGTGTGGAGTTATTACCCAAAGTATCATTTTCAAATTCTGTACAAAACACAAGCCTCCGGGTTGTCCATTGGCTGAAACTTTGCTTGTACTTGTTATGCTTTGCGACAAATTTGCAATTATTGCTTGGGTGGAATCTGCATTCTGTGAGTGATTTATTGATAATACACTCTCCATGTACTGTATATATATATATTTGTGCGGGTTAAGATGGTAAGAACACAAATATTTATGGAGAGCGAATCACCACCGTAGATGGAATACGTAGCCCTGAGTTGGGCGTCAAATGTGGTGGTGAGAGAAGAGCTTTATGAAGATAAAAATGTCACTTCGATTGGGATGAAAATTAGTATGTTAGGGTCCAGACTATCCCCATTTGTCAGAGCTGTTTTTATTGAAAGGCAGAGCTTTGCTCGACCAAGCATGAAGCCAGTGTTCTTCGATTTCAACAATCTTCAATCTGACTCCCATAAGGATACTGTCTACCAAATATCAGATTTTGACGGATGGAGCTAATGATACAGACTTTAAAAGAATTTTCACCATACTGCACTAAGTTACAATTCAGGCCCACGGGACTTGATTTGAACAAATTTGAATCCGACAACCCTACCGTGCTGTGCAACAAATATCAAAATGTTTTGAGTGGTGGATCTGAAGAATATCTTCAAAGAATTTTCCTCATATTTCTCAAAGTTAAATTCTTGCTCCCATGTGGAGCCCAAATATGAACCCAGCACCTTGCTTTGAACAAACTTGAATCCGATGAAAGATGATGTACATCAAATATCAAAAGGTTCGAAGGGGTGGGTCCGAGAGTTTTTTAATTTTTGAAAACTGACGACTGCTTCATACAAAATTACAATTCTCTGTTCCTTGCAGCTTGGGAAATTTGGCCTGTTGAAATTTTTTTCCTGTTTTTAGCTTGCGGGTTTTCCACGGGGAAGCAGTAAATTCTTTATTTTGCATGTTTCAAGTACTTGTGCATCAATAATACTGCATGCCAAATATGGTTCAAAGCAGCCCTTCAGTTCTGAAAATTGAAATTTTCAGTTCTGAAGATTGAAATTTTGGGCGGGGCAAAAAATCAATGTCCCTACCAGAACAACTGAAGATATTGCCCTTCTAACTTCCCTTGAACGATTTTCGTGTACACATCAAAATGAAGCTGAATGCCAAATATCAACCTACTCAATCCATCGGACAATGAAAAGAAGATTTTTAAATTTGGGGCAATTTTACCCCACTCACTCGTGGGGGTGGGGCTCATTAAGTACAACAAAATTGAAATGGCCGATCCCCAACCATCAATGACTTTAAGTATTGTCGGGATCAGCCCAGAAGTTTGGGATTAGACTCAAACCCATCTTTACGATGGATGGACAGACAGACTGATTATGGATAACTGACGAAGAGTGATCAGTATTATATAGCTCCCGATGACTTTCAGGACAGTTTCTTTGTGTTGTTATATGAGGGCAGGAGATCACTTCATCATCTTCAACCACTTTATAACCAACACACAAGAATAAAGTTTAGTTCAGCAGAACTGGTCTACATTGGGAAGTGAGCACCGCTCCACTTTGAAGGGCTCTCATAAGAAAGTTGTGTCATAAGAAAAGAAAAAGGCAAGTTGGAATGTACAGTTTTAATTCATACAATTAACATAATAAAAGAATATTGTACTAGAAATGATTTATATTTAACTGTCAGAACAAAACCCCAAATATGAAAAAAGAAGCAAGATATATTATTAAAGGAGATGATCAACAAAGGTATATAACTTATGAAAAAAAATTAAAAATTGATTGTTATTTTAAGGTAATTTTGAGAATTATATGACTATTTGGAACAAGCACATTTTAGGGTAGAAAGTGATCAGCAGTAGTGTTGGTTGAAAAACAATTGTTAGGGTGCTCACACTTGACACTTGGTGACATTTGTTTGTTTTTTTTAAACATTTCACACAAGACAACTAGGAATTTAACCAACTCTTTTAACTTTTTTGACAGAGCTCAGTGATCTGTCAAATTCTAGTTGTATTATATGAAAGATTTGCTGGCTGAAATTTTGATATTTCGTTATAACTGTAAAAAGTGTTAATTGTTGAAAAAAAAAAATTATGTTTCATATTCACTATAGAGGGCTAATTGTTCAAAAAATCAATTTCCACAATTTTCTATACTCTCAAGGCTTGACTGACATTTTTCCATATTTTTTTTAAGAAATTCGCAAGAAGAGCACAAATTTTCATACTTATTAAAGAATTTCAAAACGGAGTAAAGACCCTGAATTACATCCCACTAGAGTCTTCTTGTAGCACCCTCCAATAATCTCTAACAAAACAAATTGATCCAATTTGAATCTTATTTATTGGTCAGTCAATAGTGTGAGCATACAATGTAAGGCCATTTCACTGACTTCCAGAACTTTTTCAGAAGAGAAATAATTGTCAACTAATTAAGTGTATTGTGCAGCACTTTCAAACCAAAACTGAAAATTTCATATTATTTCTCCTTTTGGAGGATCTGATACAGAAAAATATTGTTCACTGAACATTTATTTATTTGTTTATTTGTTGGTGTTTAAGGTCACATATTTCTGCACAATGGCTGATAGAAAGAATATACCCACAGTAGCTTGATGTACCAAATGTTTACCATGAGTGGTGAAGTGGTGTTAACAATGCGGTTAGCAGCACTTCACCACAGGTGGTGAACATTTGGTACACCAAGCTACTTTGGGTATATTTTATTTATACCATGATAGTCAGATGAATACAAGTTGAAATGTTGAACAAATCAATATTGACACATGTGATTCTGTTTTTGTTTATATGAGCACCGGTGGACGGTACTTCCGCTGGCAATTTTATCGCTGAAAACAAATAGAAAACGAAACGCGCAAATTATGGGGCCTTTTTTCATTTTAATTGCATACGATTTCGAGTTATGGGTGCTTTGTTAACATGAGACAATATATGTTTGTTAATTTTGGGTATCTTATGAGGGTAAACTTATTTAAAACGTAATAAATAATTGCCGGTTTCATTTCACTCTTCACGAGTGATAAATTTAGACAAGTTTACATTCAAGGCGAGGTCACCAAAGGTCAACTTGATTAGTTCCACTGAAGATGTAAATTTTAACAACTGAAATCCCATTGCTGGCATGTTCACCACGGTTGGTGTGTAAAGATGAAATTTATGTCATAGGCTTTTTATATACAGTAGAATAGGTAATCATGGTATAAAATGACCCACAACATGGATAAAAAGTCAAGTACAGCCAATCATTTATACACGTTGCCCATTTTAGAGGACTTCCACTCCAGGCATTGGTTACCAAATCCTATTTTACAAGTAAAACTGCCCTTGTTTACCAGAGTAAACAGCACTACTTCACTTCCCCAGGTTCCCATGGGGAGTTCACTGAATAACCATTTTGTCAGACCAAACTATTTAACTGAAGGCTTTTACATAATGGATGAGACTTGCAGGTGATTAACTGGTAGAGTGAGTGCTTCATTATTTTTCAAAGATGATTTGTAACACGAGTATTTTTTTTCAAAGATACCATGCTACCAGAAAGGGGAGCCTTAGTTTAGCAAGATGTACTTCATGAATAACCGCTTTATTAACTGGTCACGGTAGAGTGCTGAATTATTTTTGGTCATCAAAATTTGTTCACATATCCTTGCCTTGCTAAAATTTATGGGAGAGTGCCAAAAGGCCCTCTCCCATAAATTGTAACAAGGCAAATCCTAACAGACTAAATAATTTTACTTCAAAGTTGATATGTAGAATATCCACAGATGTGGTACCGACACTTCAGAATAAAGCCCAAGTATGGGCTTCCAGCACTCTACCAGTTAATATCTATTGAAGAGTGTCTATTGGCACTCTCGAATAAATGATTAAAAAACAGTTTTTTATATAAACATTTTTTTCTACTGCTGAGAAACAACAAGGTAATATGTGCAGTGTAAAGCCATTAAAGTGGCTTCTAGCACTCAACCAGCTAAAATAATAATGATCCTCAACACCCTCAGTATACAAATTTTGCCAGTAAAAATCCTTTACTTTGAGCCTTACAGTCCGATTTTTCCATGACTTTCTCCAAGAAAGCCTGGAATTTCAGTTTTAAAATCAAAGCAATTTCATAGACCCGTACAACCCCTATTGTTTCTGTATTGGTGTTCAAGGTCACTTTCAATACCTGCATTTATCCTGACAATCTTTTTACATCATCACAGGCCATCAACACTAATGTAGAAACACTCAAGTCATCTGCAGGTATGTACATGTATATAAGGTGATTATTATCATAAACTTAATCTAGAATTTAAGAGTTTAAACTATTTTTTAAATTGCACCCAGAACGTTGACAGAATGAAATCATGTGACCTACTATTTGAAAGTGTTCAGAGAGATCTTTCCAACATTGTATCACACATAGCAGTATCCTTGAAGTAAAGTGATATGCTCTTTGAATTTCACCATATTCTAAAACGATTTTGGTTATGCCAGATGAAACCATTCTGTTTAGCAGTACAATGGAACCCTGTTAAGCGAATAACCTCTTTGTGATTGAAAATTATTCAATTAATACAAGTAAAAAATTGTTTGTTTATATATTGGGATTTGATGGAACTTTAAACAGCCAGGGTCACATCTTGTCAGGCAGTTTTACAGGGGAGGAAGCCCAAGTACTTGTGAGAGAGAACCACCGAGCAATTGTCCGAATCTCCAACTTATTAAGTCTGCACAAGCAGGAATTAGCAGCAGTTTAAGGCAAGTGCCTCATTGGCATGCAACATGCCCTAGTACTCAGGGTCACTGGGCCCCCTTGTGAGTAATCAGGACTGAGTCTCTTGCCCATGGACACAATGCAGTTGCTGGTCAGGGCCCAATTGTCAATTTTTTGGTTACAACCATTAAAAGTCTAATGCTCTAACCACTGAGGTGCCACATAAGTATTCAACTAATATGGGGTCGGTCACTTTCCTGTATTCATGAGAAAAATTGAGCAGTTAATCTATTTCTTGTTTGATAAGAGCTGACAGAGATTTGTCAAACAAGATATAATACAGTAAATGCCTGTATTGGATGTACTAAGGCCAAAGAGGTCTATGAACAAATGGAATTTGGTGTCAATATAATGTCTTGGTACTTTATATGATTATTTGTTCAATTAACTGGTAGAGTGCCAAATTATTTTTGGTCATCACAATTTGTTAATGTGCCTTTGCCTTGTTACAATTTATGGGAGAGTGCCTCTTGGCACTCTCCCATAAATTGTAACAAGGCAAACCCATATAGACGAAGTAATTACATTTCAGAGATAATATGAAGCACACCCACAGAATATGACACCTTTAGGCTGGAATACCTGCTCTTTATCTCAAAGCCCTAATAGTGGCTTCTAACACGCTACCAGTTAACATGAGTTTATTCTATAATCTATATGTAATTAACTGTAATAATAGGTCAACTTTGTCATGGAGGTATAGTAAATGGGTTTGTGTTGGGAAGTTATATTCAATTAACAGGGTTATTCAATTAAGAGATATTCATTTAAGTGGGCCCTACTGTGCAAATGTTCCATCTTTTTTAACCCTCTGCATTCTTAAGTGAAAATATCAAAATTTTAGACTGGGAATTTTTCCCATAATGCAATATAGAATTTAACCAATTCAATTTTGGTTTGACAGATTTTCCAAAACTATTTTATTTATTGATTTATTGGTCTCTAAGGTAACTTTCAGCATCTTTGGCTACATCATGACTGCCGTATAGGTATGAAGTAAAGTTTAGAAATCATTCATACCTATGCAGCACACTTTAACCCTTTCAACCTGGTGTGCATAAATTTTTGCGCGAAGAAAAAAATGGTAGTGGACGAGTAGATGATATAAAGAGCAAAAATCTGAAGCGAGGCTAGGTAATAATTTAATCTAACAGCTAGATAGAGCTGTTGGATTAAATTATTACTGAATCACCTAACAAACCAGGAAAGTTTTGCCTATTTCACAATTGACAGTTGATTGAAATAACTTCCAGGGTGCCAGTGTTGAAAGGGTTAAGGACTTCCACCCCAGGCATTGTTCAGATTTCTATTCTACAGGTAAAGCAGAACATATTTACAGCAGTAAACAAGCACTTCACGTCCCGGGGAGGTCACAGGGAGTAGATGATTTAGTGTGCTACTATAACTGAAGTCTTTTTTTCAGGGTAAGGGGTTAATGACACTTTTGACAGCCAGGGTCACCGCTTGTCAGAAATGTCACCACCAAAACAGAATTGAGACTATAGTAATGGTTAACAGGGAGGAATTTTGTTCTGGCAGAAAGGAATCGATATGTACACAAGACAGAGCTGTAAATAAAATAGCTTGCATCTACACTTACAAGAGCATTTAACATCACTTTTGAAAACGAAAGCTCTCTGTGACAATAACAAAAATATTAAATGTCACAGTTTTTCTTAACCCTTCACCTAACATGACAAGATGGCACTTCAAAACTTTTTTCTTGAATAGATAAAAAACTGTTTCTTTTTCTTCAAAACATTGATTATGATACTTCATTAGAATGATGAGCTCATTTTAAGTTTGGAATAAAAAATGTTCACAATAAAAATTTCAATTTCAAATTTTGGGGAAAGTGACGAGAGATTTGGCCGATACATTAGGTGAAGGGTCAAGAATGTTGTCCATTGCAGTCATGCTATAAACGTAAATTTTTTTTTTTTTTCACTCTCATTTGATTTGGATTTAACTCTTTACCTGCCTCAGAAAGATTTTCCTGCCAGTAAAAAAATACCACCATACCTAATAAATATACAGAACCGCACATATGTTTGAATGGGTTAAGAATTATCGCACAAGATTGCTCTGGCCCAGGATATCACGAAAGCCAAAGGCTCTCGTGAAATCCTGGGCCAAAGCAATCTTGTGCGATAATTCTTAACCCATTCAAATGTTTGTGCGGCTCTGCATTTATCACACACCTTCCATGTAACAACCAGTCTACTCCAAAATTGAACTAAAAGCACTCTTCAACTGGATAATTGCTGCGTTTTCTTCGTTGCCAATGAGACATCACTATTAGTTGGCGGGGTACCAACCCTAATTTGCTTTTTAATTTTTACGGCATTCAATTGGTCGAAACCAAGATACCGATCAGTGTCACGATGATCGAACTTCAAATATTGACGAAACTGCAGGGAATAACACAACAAAAAGTTTTTAAATAGCTAATAAGTTTAGCACACCCCATCATTATATGACCAGGTGTGGAAAGTATTTTTCAAGGAACAAGCAGTCAGAATGTTATTTTTATTTTGTAAATGTCTGACTTGAATCTGACTGTTTAAATATCCCAGGTAAACAAATCTAAATGAGCAACTTGGAATTTCTATCCAATCTTGACCCCAGTGCATTCAACCAATGATCAATGTGATTTATTTTGACGGGTTCCTTCTCTGTTTACATTGGAAACAATATCAAACATGTTTTGTATCACCACATGTGCGATACAACTTTATTTTTATCGTACATGCAGAACAATGGAAATCCTGTGTTTTACATTAATAGGTGTGTGATAAAGTTATCATTCTGGTTCTTGTCAACAAATCGCAGAACACCTTTCAAGTGTGTTTTTTTTCTCTTTTTTTCTGTCAGACTCCCTTGAATTTTTCATCATGTCAATTAGTGGCTGCTTTACAGAGGTCATGACTTGATATATGAGAAATTCAACAAAATACTCAGCAAGTTAAGAGTTACCTGAAAAGGTGGCAGCAATGTCATATTTAGTTATTGGTGTTCAGTATCACTCTCAGCATCTTTTGCTATATCATGACCACAACGTAGGTGTAAAGTCAAGTTTAGCCAAGCATTTATACTTCTTGTTGCCCATTTCCATCCAAAGGCAGTTATACGATCGCTTCTACCAGTAAAGCTGAACTTGTAAACTTGAACTTCTAAACATAAATCAAGCATAAAATCAAGCCTGGAAATGAGCAGTGTCATCTACAGAATGAGGTCCCAAGAGGAAGAATTTGGTGATGCTACCCTGCACAACTGGGGATCATCACTAAATTTACCCTCTGTGAACCTCAATCTGAATCAAGGTTTCAAGCCTAAACAGAAAGAGGAACCCAGAGGATATAATGTATGGGTAAGTACTAGAAAAAAAAAAAAACCTCTGGCGACCTCATTCTGCAAATGATCGCTTATTTCTAGGATTGCAAAAAAATCATTCTACTTGAGGTGGGTAAAATGGTTAACACATGTCAATTTTCATGTTTGGTATGGATTCAACTGTTTCGTTGATTTATAGGGGTCGGAGTTCTAAATCCACATCTATGGCTATATAATAAAAATAATAATCATAAGTATTGAGTAAAAGTTAACCAAATACTTTTGTCAATGCTCACTTCAGGGGACTCTTTATCCCAGGCATTGGTCCAATTATACCAGTAAAGAAAAACATACGCACTCCACCCTCATTGTGTTCTGACTTAGCCTAACACACTAAACAAAACAGTGATGTATCGGAGAGATTCAAAGTTATTTTTTTATTTATTTATTAGTGTTTAAGGTCACATATTTCTGCTGAATTTCTAAACGTTACCGCAACATTGACACAAAGTCATGTTTAGCCAATCATTTATAACGTTGCACATTTTAGAGGACTTCTACCCCAAGAATTGCTTATTAGGTCCTATTTTACCAGTGAAACAGAGATTGTTTACAACAGTAAATAAGCACTGCTTAAATTATCAGGGTTCCCACAGGGGATCAAAATATATATTTAATATTTTTTAAAATTTTTCCAAAAATTTCAACAAAACTATACCAATGAGGGGGTCACATATGGTTTTATTGAAACTTCTGGAAATTTTTTTTTTTTGTTCAACTGCTAAATTTGTATTTTACGAAGGCAGACTGCAGATGATTCATTAGTAGAGGATTAAATATCTAAAATTTTCAACAACCCAAACACTCAAAACATAGTTGTGATCCCCTCATTGGAATGATCTTGGGGTGCAGATTCCAATGATAATTGTAATTCATTAGTTAAATTTGACCTTGTTGTTCTTTCTGGACCCGTAATTTAATTGGCTGAGGGCAGGTCGGCTCTGTGCTCTAATCTCAGGTAAATTCACTCTTACCGTGCTCTAATTACCAGAAGTGGGTCAATTAGAACACGTCTGTATCCTCGCATCGCATGAGCAACAGTGCTAAACTGCTCCTATCAGATGAAACACACCCCAGGGTTGTTTTCTATGACAACGGTTGTTAGCGTCTGTGCTTTGAAGTTCATCTTGTAAATTCGATCATGGGAAATAGACAGATCGAAAATGACATTTTTGATTGTTTTTCTTCAAATCAAATGGGTTTGTAGAATTTTTTCACTTCTAACAGTGACAGGAATTACAATGGAGTTAAATGTTTCTTGTGACATTCGGGAATTTGGCTATGGAAAACCATTTGTTAACGAGTCCCCAAGGGGTTCGTTAACAAATGGTTTTCCATAATCAAATTCCTGAATGTCTAACTCAACAAGGGACGTTTATCTCCTAAATATCACACCTAGGAGAATTTGGAGCAGCGGTTTGGGAAAAGGTGATTTTTATATTGTATTCCCCATATGTTTGTTTCTTTAATGGAGTTGCAGGTTTATTTGGGTTTAATGAAACATTCATCATGTCACACAGTTTTACAGGTGGAGGAACCCAGAGTTCTTTGAGAGAACCACTCAGCAGCACCAAGCAACTATCAGATTCTCCAACTTACTAAGTCTGCACAGAGTTATCAGCGGTTGAAGGCAATTTCAAAACAGACGTCCAGTATGCCTTAGTACACAAGACAACCATGCCCTGAAATGGGCAATTGGTTTCAGGTGGCATGCCCAAGGACACAATGTAGTTACTGCTGGTCAGAATTGAACCAACAACACTTTTTGTTTAAAATCCAATGCTCAAACACTGAGCCACCGAGCTCTCATATTCCCCATCACCTTCAGTGTTAAAATCAGAAGACCTGTGTGACACTCACAAATATGGTTCAGTGGCATGATTTCAACAAACTTTTTACACATATGGCGCATGGGAGCATTTGGTTGGATTTATTGTGATAGATTTTTTAACTGGTTGAGGGGTAGATTATTTTTGGTGGTCTGAATTTGCTATTCAATATTTGTTTTATTACAAATTATTGGAGTGTCCACAAGCACACTCCAATAAATTGTAATAAAACAAATTTATATAAACAAAATATTATTTGCATTTGACTGAATATGAAACACGAGCAAGGAAAATGTTGGCTTTTCCTCTTATATCCCTATTTTTATGAAAGCCCTGATAGTGGCGTCTAGAACTTAACCAGTTAACCCTTTACCTAACATAGAGGCAAAAAACGGACAGAAAATTAGCAAGAATAAGCCTACAACAGCCTAAAATATCTTGTAAGTTTTTCAATAAAACCATACAAATATGGATACCATTAGAACCAGCTCGTTGAGCTGGTTCTAATGATATCCATATTTGTATGGTTTTATTGAAAATTGTAAAATTTGTTTTCGAAAAATGTGAAATTTTATTTATTTTTTGAAAATACTGTGTTAGGTAAAGAGTTAACTATTTATCCACAGTTTTACAATAATAGACCCCCATAAGGGGCCACATAATAAAGTTTATCACTTTTAGAGACTCACATTCCATATGTTGGTTAATGGGTTCTATTTTAGCTGTAAAGCAGAACTCATTAACAAGTAAACAAGCATTACTCCACATCTTTCATTGTTCAATTGTTGATGCAATGTCTAATTTATCCCATGATACAAACATGACTTGGCTTCTAGATCCAACACAGGTTAACACAGCTTATTCAAAAAGGAAAGCAGAGCATTTGTACCACAGTAGACAAGCACTATCATACTTTTTTAGGTCCCACGAGGGACAAATACCAAACTCTCAAACAATGAATACAAAATTAAATAGATCTATATACAATTGTAGACTTTCAAATTGTGTGATTATATACACGATTATACATAACTTATGTTTTCATCAAACAAACATACAGCAATAGGCAACAATTTCTAATTTTAGAAATATGGTAGACAGGTATTCACCATATTGGCTGAAGTAAAATTGTATTGCCAAACAAACAGATAAAAAAAAACTCTCAACAAATAAGGCATTTTTTTCACAAACCAAGTAACAAATCCACCCCTGAAAGAATTAAAAAAAAAAAAATTTCAATTTGAATGTTATTGTTTTCTAAAAAAAAAAAAATATTTGTATAACCTATCGTCAGAATGGCCTCTCCATGAGAACAAACCTCTGATGTTTATGTTATATAACAATAGATGAATTGAATAAAGGACTATTCCATTCAATACAAGCCCACATTTTAAATATTCTACATCCATTTTGCTCAACTACATCATCTGAATTCTTGCATAATGTTATGTACACTACAGAACAAGCCCATCTGAATCTCTATTTCATCTAAAAAATATACAAATTGTTGTATCTCAGGAAATGGAAAATTTCACTTGTCCACCAGGATGAATCACAAGACAGAACATAACTAGAGTGGAGTACAGGGAGCTGGAATCAACAACCAGAGCAGCTTTCACTTTCACCGAAGACAAGAGTGAAATGAGGAAAAACTCCAACAAAGGACGATGAATCCTGTCCCCCGTACTCAACAAGAGTTGTGTTCTGTATTTATACCACGATTAAACTTAAGTTGTCATTCTGAGGGTTAATATGGTTATTAGTGTTCAGGTTCATTTTCAGCATATATGAAGGCAAGTTAACCCTTTACCCAACATAATGGCAAAAAACAGCCAGCGCTATTCACAAAAATCGCTAATTAATTTTCATTATTTTTTCATTTTTTTTTCAAAAACATAGGTTATGACCCCTCATTGGAATGAGCTCGACAAGCTCGTTCCAATGAGGAGTCATCATAACCTATGTTTTTGAGACAAAAAATGAAAAAAATTAGTTATTCAAGAATTTTGTTTGAAAGTGTCGTCTGCTTTTCAGGTGAAGTAAAGGGTTAAACTAATCATTTACACCTATGCTATCCACTTTAGTAGAGAACTTCCATCCCATGCAGAGGTTAGCAATCTTATTTACCAGTTGCTTTCAGCAACTATGGCTACATCATTACACCACCACAAGTGTGAAGTAAAATTTAACAAATCATTTGTACTTATGCTGCCACTTCAGAGAACTTCCATGTCATGCATTGGTTACCAGGTGTTACTTAACCCTTTACCCAGTGCAGACAATATCAAAATTTGCTATTTAAAAAACATTTTCAAACTTAAAAAAAAATTTCAACAAAATTATATCATGTGACCACATATTGGAACGGCCTCAACTAGTTCGTTCCAATGAGTGGTCACATGGGGTTTTGTTGACATTTTTTGCTAAAAATTTTTTTTCCAGCTCAATTCTCAAAAAATAACGCAGGCAGATGCTTCTGATTCGTTATTTAAAGGGTTAACCTTTTACCCAATATCAAATTTTTGTGCTTTAATTACATTTTTTTCAAATATTTAAAAAAAAAAAATTCAACAAAATCATATCCTTCACGGGAACGAGCTGGACAAAGGGTCAAATGATATGGTTTTGTTGAATTTTTTTTTCAAAATAATTTCTTTTTCAAATACTCAGTAAATTATTTGGACGGATACGGCAGATTCATTTGGTAACGGATTAATTAGTAAAACTGAACTTGTATACCAGGGTGAAAAAAACATAAAACATAAAACAGCAAAAATAACCCCAAATTTATGGAGCCTTTGCTGTAGTTTTCAATAATCTTAAAAAATATGGAACACAAATAAAATGCAGTTCATGGGAGCGCGGTGGCTCAGTAGGTAAAGTTGCAGGCTGCAAGCCGAGAGGTCCTCGATTCGAATCCCACCTATGGCAACCGCGTTGTGTCCTTGGGCAAGACACTTCATCTCCATTGCCTGCGTGGGGGCACGATGACGCCGTGTACTAAGGCGTACTGCACGTCGATGGTACGCATGTCTTCAACCAATCTAACCCTGCCTGTGCTGCAGTGCGGAGTTACGATGTTGGGGAGCTGGCAGCTGCTCGTCGTTGCTCGGTGGTTCTCTCCGGGTACTCCGGCTTCCACCACCCGTAAAACTGTCACGGTCATGATTAGCCATTGTGCATAAATATGTGACCTTAAACATCAATAAATAAATAAATAATGCAGTTCATACCATATTAATTATTTATTGGGGTTTAAGGACAATTTCGACAGCCAGATTCACATCATGTCAGAGAGTTTTTGGGGTGGAGGAAGTCAAAGTTCCCATAGAGAACCACCAATCAATGGCAAGTAACTGTCAGACTTCTCAATGTAATAATTCGGCACATACAGGGTTAGTAATGTTTGAAAGCAAGTGCACAACGGATGTGCAGTATGCCTTAATGCATACAAAAAAACATGCCCCCCCCCCCCTCCCCCAGCGGACAACTGGGATTATGCGTCTTGCCTAAGGAAGGGCAACGCAGTTTCCGCTGGTCTGGAGCAAACCATGGATCTTTCAGTTTGGCGTCCAATGTCCTAACCACTCAGCCACCACACTTACAGTTCAACCCATAGCAACATGCCATTTTATGAACAGAATATTGATTTTCTATATTTTCAGTAGGATACAGAACTGAGATCACAAATACGATCAGAAAATTTCAATCGGATTGTGTCTGGGTCGAAATGCTCTGTCCACTTACCGTTCACAATACAACAGAATCTCACCTGCCAAAGAAGAAATATGAGGATATTGCATGTGAGAAGGTATTTTTGTTTGGGTTTTTTTTTTTTGTGTGGTCCTTGTCTTACAATATTTTGATTCATTGGTGTAAGTGTGTCATGATTTGATCATGTTTATTTATTTATTGGGGTTTAGTGACACTTCAAACAATAAATGTCATCTCGTGTCAGACAATTTTACAGGTGGAGGATGCCGGAGTACCCAGAGAGAACCACTGAACAACCACCAGACTCCCCAATGTATCAATTCCAAATAAACAGGGTTCGCACTGATTCCAAGAAAAGTGCACCATCGATGAGCAGTTGTCTTAGTACACAGTACAGTACAAGTCCAATTAAGTTGTAGGATAACCATTATATACTATATAATATATAGTTCTCTTCATACACTGGATAGACCAGAAGCGGACATCATTTTCTGGAAAGCCCTCCCTGAGAGCTTTCCAGAAAATGATGTCAGATTCTGATCTTAACAGTGCAGGAGCAACAGTATACTTAAGTTTATTGCAGTTATGCTACAACATATTTTGACTTGTACTGTACAACCCTTGCCTCACATGGACAATTGGGATTACGTGTCACTGAGCCACCACGCTCCCTGATCGTATCATGATCTGATAAATACAGATTATCATGATAAAGTGCATATCCTGTGATTTGTATCCGATTCGAGGTGGTGTCCAGAATGGGATCTCAACGAGCCGGCTTTGTTGACGAGTTGTGATCCCATTTTTGGACACCACCGAGAATTGGCTATTAATAGTTTTCTGTTGCTAACTGTAAGGAATTTTGTTTTGTTTTGTAAGCGATCTGCTGAGTCGATCACTGAAATGCACATAGAATGCACCTGTAATGATAGCCCGTCACGTTCCCTGAAACGAGTCGTCTATGATTTATTTATTGGTGTTTATGGTCACATACTTATGCACAATGGCTAATCGTGACCATGACAGTTTTACTGGTGGAGGAAGCTGGAGTACCTGGAGAGAACCACCGAGCATCGATGAGCAACTGTCAGCTCCTCAACATTCCAACTCTGTTCAAGCTCTGCTCAAGCAGGGTTACAGTGGTTGAAGACATGTGCACCATCGACGTGCGGTACGCCTTAGTACACAGCGTTATAGTGCCCCCATGCAGGCAACCGGGATAAAGTGAATTGCCCAAGGACACAACGCGAGTCTTCCCAGATGGGAATCAAACTCCAGCATAGAAGTCCAACAGTCTACCACTGAGCCACCCCCCCCTCCCCCATTATGTGATACGTACCGTTTCTCAGGATTTTCAAGCCAAAATCTATATGATTGTTAGATAACAAAAAAGACCACTTTTGTGATCACAGTACTTCAGGTCCTCTGTCTTGGACTGTTAAGATTTTAGCCACCCATCCTGCAGAGCAAGTAGATTTTGAAAAAGTTTCTAGGAAATCAGTCTACAAAGTTAGTTTTGAAGCAATTTATGTATTCTGGGGTGAAATTTGTAATAAGTGTAGTTATAACCCTTAAGTCCTCAATCAGCCACGAACAGCGACTATCATGTTGCTCTGAAAATATTTGCCCTCGTGTTTTCTTCCTTGATAACTCTACTAGTAGGATGCATTCATCCTGACAGTGTTTTTACATCATTATTGGCTGCCTGTACAGGCAGCCAACAATAATGTAGAAACACTGTTAAGTTATCTTTGGCTGTGTACATGTATATATGGTAGTTAATAACATGAACTTAATCTGAGGAAATAAGGGTTAATATATACTGGATTTGAATCTAGAACACAATACTGCTTAAACAAGAAAAAAAGACCGCCTGGCCACACATCCTCTGAAAAAAAGTGTGCAATTCGAGATTTGAAAAAAATTGAATTTTTTTAAAGTCGAAAAAGGGACATAGCCCTGGCAAAAAATGTCGAACTAAACCCTGATTTGAACTTGACCTGTATGTCATGTTGATACATCTACATACCAAATTTTATTTGAATCGGTCAACAGCAACTAAAGTTATCAGGAAACCCCAAAAGGAAGAATTTTCTAAGTCAAAAAAGGTGCATAGCTCTTGCAAAACTTGTCGGACCAATCCCTTATTCGAACTTGACTTGTATTTTATGTTGATACACCTACATATACCAATTTTCATTTGATTTGGCCAACTATAAGTGAGGTTATCAGGAAACCCCCAAAAATGAATTTTTGAAGTCGAAAAAGGGGCATTAACTCTGGCAAAAATTGTCAAACCGCACCCCGATTCGAACCTGACCTGTATTTTACATTGATACACCTACATACCAAATTTCATTTGATTTGGCCAACTATAACTAAAGTTATCATCGGGAAACCGAAGAAAATGAATTTTTGAAGTCGAAAAAGGGGCATAACTCTGGCAAAAATTGGCGGACCACACCCCAATTGGAACTTGACCTGTATTTTATGTTGATACACTTGCATATCAAATTTCATTTGATTTGACAACTATAACAAAAGTTATCAGAAAACCAAAGTGGGACAGGACAGACAGACGGACACCGGGTATTTTAATAATTTTTCGGGGGACAAAAAAAACTTGTGTTAATTGGTATTTGTCACTTTCAGCATCTATGGCTATATAATGACTGACACAAGTATGAAGTTAAATTTAAGCTGCCCAATTTAGAAGTCTTCCATTCCAAGCATTGGTAGTTATAAGGTTCTATTTTACCAGAACAAAATTTGTTTACGACAGTAAACCATCATGGCTCCACTTCCAAAGATTCCCATCAAGGTTGTCATCTTTTGACTATATCTTGACAATAACACAAGTATAAAACCACATTTGTCCCATCATTTATACCTGTGCTACCCACATTTTTTGGCTTGCACTCAAGGCACTGGTTACCAGGTCCCATTTTACCACTAAAGCAAAACTTTTTTTTACGACAGTAAGCAGGCAATAGTCCACTTTCTGGGGGATCCTTTGGGGATAATTAGGTATTGTTCCATTTCCAATGGTTTCTTTGAAAATGACAAATGCTTGAACTCCCAATAAAATCATGGAATATGATCAATCTTTCCCTGCCATCATCAAACCATTTTTCAGCCAGTGGTGCTAAAATCAAGTATACGTGACAACAGAGACTGAAATTCAATGGTTCGATTTTTCTATTTATTCATAGTTGTGAAAGGGCTAATATATTGTTAAATTATTTTTGCAAAGGCGATTTGAAAAGTGTATTTTTTCACAAATTTTATTGATACAAGCAGGGAGAGTCTTAATTTAAGATTTTCTGGATAAATAATTGACTTGTAACAATTTATTGGTGAGTGCCTGTTTGCATTCTCCAATAAATTGTAAAAAACAATTTCATATAATTTTTTTTTATTCTACTGCTGAGCAAACAACAAGCTGATGAATGGGGTGTAAAGGCAATAAAGTGTCTTTCAGTACTTTTCAATAGAGCCATGATAGTGGCTTCTAGCACCCAACCAGTTAAGATTGCATCACAAGTATAAAGTCTGGTTTAGCCAATTGTTTTGGCTGCCCACTTTGGAGGATTTGCCACTCACATGTTGGTTACCATCACCCATTATAACAGTACTCATAAAGCACAATATGTTTACCATAGTAAACAAGCACTATTTATTTATCAGTGTCACATACTTCTGCACAATGGCTAATCCGGACCGCAACATGGATATAAAGTAAAGTCCAGCCAATCGTTTATGTATGAAAATAACTTGTATGATAATTACATAAACATTTATGCTACAACTCTGATATTTGTGAATTCTAAGCTTCGATAAGCATAGCCAGGAAGTTGAATGAAAGTCCTTCAACTCAATGCAACAATACAGTGGAGCCCACTTAATTGGATATCTCTTAACTGTATATCCCTGTTAATTGAATATAATTTTCAAACACAAAACCATTTACAATACCTTCAGTACAAATTTGATCTGTTAATTGAATATGGGTTGTAGAGTAAACTCCTGTTAATTGTATATAAATTTTTGTAATATGTCAAAAAAATTGCTGTGATACGCACCAAATTCCCCTTATTCATCAACCTTTTTGGCCTCATACATCCAATACAGACATTTATTCTATTATATCTTGATTGACAGAGCTCTAGGAGCTCTGTCAAACAAGATATAATAGAATAAATGCTCAGTTTACCTCCAGAACACAGGAAACTGACCAAATCCCTGTTAATTGTATACTCCTGCTAACTGAATAATTTTCACTGGCAAAATGGATATTCAATTAAGAGGATTCTACTGTATCTGAAAATTGTGGCATAGAGATAATTAGATATATTTATATTTATTTATTCATGTTTAGGGTCACTTATTTTTGCACAATGGCTAACCATGATAATTAGATAGAACCTACAGCTTATAATTTAAGAACATGAGAAAAAGAGTGCCTCATTTGCAAAATAAGGTGCATCATAGATTTGGGCAGGCCATAAAATTCCATGTGCATAGATTGTCACTTTTCGTGTGGAGAAAATCACATGAATCCAAGTAGATTCAGGTTGGTATTTCTTGAGATTCACTGTTTTGTGTGCATTATTTTCATGTAAGGTGCCATCATGTCAGCATGCTGATGCAAACAGCCAATCTCTTTGAAGTAACTGATAAAATACAGAGAACCACTAGGGGTTTACAAAGCAAAACTTCCAACTTGTAAATCCTGTGAATGAATACATTGGTCGAAATGTCCAATGTTACAAACAGCAGCAAATGCTTACAATAAATAATACAGGTGTCTTCTTGTCTCAATTTGTTCAAATTCGATGTAGCCAATATTTAAGGATTTTTGTTGGTAAAAGTCACTGTTAAAAGACAAACCACTTGAACAGTTTGGAAAACAAATGTTCCATGGTCTGTGTAGATTTGGAGGTGGCAAGGGAAAAGACCACACTTTTTGTGCCACAGCAATGCACTATGCACGTTGCAAAAATCCAAGAGATTATTTATTTATTTATTGGTGTTTAAGGTCACATTTTTTTTGCACAATGGCTAATCTTGACCACAACATGAGTATCAACTCAAGACCAGGGGTGAGCGTTAATAAGCAATGATGCCCATTTTAGAGAGGGTTTGAACCTCCCAAGCATTGGTGACTGGGTCCTATTTTACCTGTAAAACAGAGCCTGTTTACCGCAGTGAACAGGCATTGCATCACCTCCCGGGGTTCCCGCCGGGAATCCAAGAGATTGTGGATTAGCCCGATCGTATTGTTTGGAATCTATTTGGATTCTCTTAACCCTCTGCACTATGTCAAAATGGCAAAGTTTTCAGGAGCAAATATTTCCCATAATGCAGTTTGATGTTTAACCGAATATACCTTGTTTGACAGAGCTCAGTGAGCTCTGTCAAACACGATATAATTGGTTTAATTCACAGTTAAACAAGAGAAAACACCGAGTGATTGGAGAAAATTCTGTTGTACTACCAGTGTGCTAGGGGTTAAATATGGACGGATTTTCTACCCTGGTGGGTGCACAATAGCACACCTCAGAAAAGAATCCCTGCTGAAAGTAAATTTCAAGCAAGATCATGGCTTAACAGAGACAACTTTTCACAGTTACTACCATAGTAAATAAGCACCGATTCACTCCTGGGGTCTCCAAGATGTAATCTAAAATCCAGTTCATTGGTCTGGTTTAGTAAGATCACTTGCAGCATCTTTAGGCTATATGTGACAGCCCCACAATCCGAGTATAAAGCAGAGTTCAGCCAATCATTCTTACCAATGCTCTTCACTTTATTTATTTATTGGTGTTTAAGGTCACATATTTCTGCAAAATGACTAATCCTGACTACAACATGGATATAAAGTCAAGTCTAGGCAATCATTTATACCCATCTTGCCCATTTTGGAGGACTTCAACCTCAGTCATTGGTTACCAGGTTCTATTTTACAAGTAAAAAAAAGTTTGTTTACCACAGTGAACTGACACTGCTTCGCTTCTCAGGGTTACCACAGGGAGCTCTTCAGTTTAGACGACTTGTACAAGCATTGGATGATGATACCTATTATATGAGTAAAACATAACTTGTTCCCTACGGTTATCAAGCACTGTGCCAGTACTGGGATTCCTTTAAGGATAGTATAAATGACCAATGATATCAGGAATTTCTATATAATCTTAAAAAAAAAGCTTGGGTATTTTAGGACTACTTGTATAATTTATCAAAACACTGATTTCCCATGCTACCACCGTTTATTATCAAAATATTTTACTTAATAACTTATATACATAAACATAATGAATTAACAAGCTCAACATCCAATATTTCTTCCGAAGAATCGCTTCATCTTCAATCAGACAGTGCCAACAACATATTCACTTTCCAAAATTTGAATAAAATTCTTTATTTTAACAGTGTTGCATTATTTTCCATTAACTCTTTGCATGCTGCTGGCGGATATTCCTGCCAAGCACTGAGTTCCTCATGTCACTGATCGAAGTATAATTTGAGCATATTTAAACATATTTTCCCCTGTAAATTGAAAGGATTTTTTCACCAATGATTTCTTGTTACATTTAGATTATTTTTTCATCAACTCTAGTTGTGGCTGCTTTACAGCAGCCATGACTAGATTTGATGGAAAAAAATCTTGAAAATACTCAGCGGGTTAAGAGTTAACAACAAACACTCCTGGGACAGAATTTCAAATCACCAATAGCAACCAAGAAATTCCAACATTCTATTTTACGAAAGAAAGATAAAAGAAGAGGCAACTTCATTTTCAGACTTGGGTAGCTATTCTGCCTAGCATGAAGTAAAAAGTTCACACACTTGGGTGATCAGTAAATTTAAGATACCTCTAGAGCATTATTACTGAACATTTTCATTTTCCATCTTTCAGACAATAGTTTATAACACCTCACTCAAACAGGCTCTATGATTTCATTCCAATGAAGGTTATTAACTTAATTAACTTAAGTACCTAAGGCCACACAAAATAAGTTAATTGATTCTCAGGCAATTTTTTGTCAAATCAGTGAGGGAGGGAGGGGTTTTATTTTTAAATTTTATTTTTTTTTGCGAAAGGTGAGCAAACATGGTGAGGATTTTGGCCGTTGTTTTACACACAGAAATATAGAAAGTGCATATTTATACAAATAAATTCATTCTTAATTTGAACAAGCCAAGACCAATATCGGGTCTGGACCTGCGTCGCTGCATGCAACTGATTATAGAGATGAACAGACATCAAAGTATCGGCAAACAGGAAGTGGCTGCACGGCAGATCTGAAAATTAGATACACGATACAATTCATCATTATGAAGCAGCAAACCAAATATAAAATCATTCCCTTTCATAGAAGCCAAGAAAACTTTGACGGAAGAAGTGTTTTGGACGGACTGACTGACTGACGGACGGACGGACAGTCGAGCTGTTACTAGACCTGCTCTGCCGCTGGCGACGCAGGTAAAAATAAAACATTCCTCTCAAAACAAATTGTAGGTACTTCAATTCAAAGGCTTCATATTCTTTCGATGCTCTTCATATTATCTTTGAAGTAAAAGTATTTAATCTATGGGAATTTGCCTCGTTACAATTTACGAAAGAGTGCCAAAAGGCACTCTCCCATAAATTGTAACAGGGCAAACATATTGAAGATGCCACTAAATAAATCTGCATCAATCAAAAAATTAAAAAGGTTTGGGTCTCCCAGAGTTTTTTACTACTATTGGAAGACACTGAAAAATGTCCAATGAGGGGGGATCAAATTCATTGAGGGTTTGCCTGAGAAGCAACACTTTTTTAGGGCCTAAATGTGGAGTCAACAAATATCAAATACAGACCTTTGGAAATCATATACAATTTGAAATTATGCATGTCAAAATGCTCGTGATTTTTATCAAAATAGCCTTTGATTTTTGTTACACTGCTGATTTTTGTTACGCTGTTCATACAGGTTTGGTAGGTTTCTCCACAGTTTTTTCCAGATCTAACTGTTCTTTCAATTTTAAAACCAATACTCTTGAGTGCTTAATAATCCTACATATATTATTTATTTATTGGTGTTTAAGGTCACATCCTTATACACAATGGCTAATCATGACCGTGACAGTTTTACAGGAGGAGGAAGCCGGAGTGCCCGGAGAGGAGCAACGACGAGCAGCTGCCAACTCCCCAACATCGTAACTCCGCACTGCAGCACAGGCAGGGTTAGAATGGTTGAAAACATGCGCACAATAATAATCCTACATATACAAAAATGATTAATTTTTTTACGAGACAACATTTCTGCCTGTGCAATCCTCCTTTTGCCCTGAATATTAATTTTCAGGAGAGCTAGGAGATTTTGATTTTTCAGAATCAGTTTTGGTTCAGTGTCAGAAAAAAACATGGTTTTTCTATGTGTTAAGAAGAAATAGTAAATAATACTTCTGGTGCCTCAACTTGGAAAAATTCTGCAATAGCTTGTAAGAAACCACTCAACACAAAAGCCGTCTGTAAGAATCTCCATTGACTCAAGACTAATTTCTCTTTGATCATTCTTAGGGGTTTTGGAGGATCAGTTGCAAATTCAGTCAGAAAACAATAGAAATCAGGGAATAAATTAATAAAATTAATCTAATCTATGTTGTTTTTTCATTGTCTCATTTTCTCCCTTATTGACATGGACGGTGGATGAGTCAATAAGGGAGAAAATATGAAAATGAGAACACAACATATTCACCCCTATGCCAGATGGACCAAGTGACATGAGTCCATAGTGGCCTCTAGTCCAGTTCTTTCCAAGTAAGATAGTTTGACCAGTTTATGCCCAAACACACACAAACTGTTCATCCATTTTCCTTGGGTCTAACCGTCTTGAGGTTTGGTTAAACAAGAACTGAGCCAGAAAACTGAAATAACGACCAGCTCTAATTACTTTTTGCACTCTTGATGTCAAAATATCAAAATGTAAAGTAGCCGATTTTCTCAACAATGCCACTAGGAATTTTATCAACTCAGTTTTGTTTAACAAAGATCAATGAACTCTGTCAAACAGGACTGAATTGATTAAATTTCTAGTTGCATTGGGCCACACAAAGTAGATCTTCTGTTTCTCAGGCCATTTTTTTGTAAAATTGCATGTGGGTAGGTTTTTTGTTTTTTGAATTTTTGTAATTATTTCACTGCCATCAAAAGTTCATGTTCTTGGTTTGTTTTATGCCTCATAATCTACAGAACAGCATGGGTGGTGGTGTATTTTGTCCCTTGAGAGCAAGAAGGATTTGCAATGCTAAAGCATTGCAAAGCCTTGTTGCACTAGGGGGACGAATTTATCAAATTTACTAACTTGGGTAAAATATCAGACAAAAAACATTTAATTTTTATTTTTTTAAGTTTGCATTGGTTACAAAAAGCAAGCATGTGGCCATCGAAAGGACCATGCAGGAGGGCCTGAGAAACAGATTAACATTTTTAGGCCATATATGAAAAATTTGCAGGTTGAAAATTTGATACTGCCTCTTCCGAACAAATTGTCGCTTAACACTTCACCAAAAAAATGGCAATATCCACCTAGAGCAATACACAAAGAATCATCATTCAAATTCTGTGCATTTCTGCTTATATTTGTTTAAAAAAACAAATGCAATCACCCCTCACTAAACTTGAGCTCATTCCAGTGAAGGGTCATAGTTTGATATTTTAACCCCTCATCTAACAGAACAGAAAACTTGTTGCAATGAAGGGTCATATGTTTTGGAGGCAAAAAATGAAAATGTTTAGTTTATCAAAAAAATTATTTTGCAAGTAACATCTTCTAGTTGTGCTGTCAAAAAGTAACAGAAAAGAACTTCATGTATTCAATAAAACATCAGAATCCACATCAAGTACTGAAACATGCAATGTCACATACAGTACCACATACAGCATCAGATGAGATAAGTTGAAGATTAACAAAAGGAAACGTTTTGCTACTTTTGACCTTTGCAGATAATTCCAACCCTTGACATCATTTCTTCCACTAGGTCTCAGGCTACTGAAATTACCAACAAAAGAAAAATAAGATCATATTTTTCTTGTACTTATCCTACAACTTATTTATTAGTGTTTAAGGTAACTCTCTGCATCTGAGACTACACCACCACCACAAGACAAGTGTCAAGTCAAGTTTAGTCATATATACTTATGCTACCTATTTGAGAGCACCTACACACCATGAATTGCTCAGCAAGTCCTATTTATTTATTTATTTAATTGTTGTTTACCTGGTAAAGTGCTAAATTATTTTTCAAAGATGATTTGAAATTTGAGTATTTTTATTAAAGATACTATGCTACCCACAAGGGTAGCATTAGTTAAGCAAGATATTGTTCATAAATAATTGTTTTATTACCATTTATTGGAGAGTGCCTCTTGACACTCCCCAATAAATTGTAACATAATTTTATATAAAAAAGTTTATATGCAAACAAACTAATTCATGTAGTATAAAGCCACTGAAGTGGCATTTTGATAATGGCCTTTTGCACTCAATCAGTTGTGGTCATTTTCAGCATCTGAGGCTACATCATGACCACCAATTGTTTATACCTGTGAGGCTCACTTTTTGGAGGACTTCCATCCCAGGAGTTGGTTCTGGGTCCTATTTTACCAGTAAAGCAGAACTTGTTTACTGCAGTAAAGAAGCACTGCTCCACTTCCCTGAGTTCCTATGGGTGTCAGCAAAACCTATTATATGAATAAAACCTTAACTGTTTTCAACAGTGAATAAGCACAACTCAACTTCCAGGGGCTTCCCACTGGGATGCTACATAACTACACTGGTTTCTCACTTTTCCATAATTTTCAATGATACAATATAGATGGTCCAAAAATTTAAGGATTTTACAGATACAGAATTTTTATTATTATTCCATGAATCTAAATTATTTTCAAGAACCACATAAATTCTAAGTGTAAATTGTGAGGGAAAGGTATGGATAGATAACAGAGGGAGACACACGATATATGGAGAAAAATACTTAGTTTATGACCAAATTCAAAAGCAGAACTTAAAAAACAAAACCTGTGCAGTCGTAATATTTATCAAGTGCAGGGGAAATATATCACTATTATCTGATCATAAAAGACAGAGTGCAAATGCTATCATTAATTTCTGAAAAGAAATGCAGCCGTCAATATTATTCAGCAGGTGAGAATAAAGGGTTAATGCTTTACCTATCAAATTGGCTGCATCCACTTGTGCAATTTTCAAATTTAGCAGTTAAAAAATATATTTTTTAAAAAGTTTCAACAAAACCAAATAATAAATTCTAATATCCTGTGTTGGGTAAAGAGTTAAACAGCCAGCTTGTACATAAACCAATGAAATCATAACCCATCACAGGCATATATCACACTAAACTGACAAAACATAATCAGATGACCTATTATTTCTCCTATTTAAACCTTTAACCCAATGCTCGCAACAACAAAATTTTATTTTAATATTTTTCAAATTTTTTCTAAAAATTCCAACAAAATCATAAGCTTGTTCCAATGGGGGGAGGGGGGGGGGGGGGGGGGGGCACATATGGTTTCGGTGAAATTTTGTCAAAAAGAATTTTTTTTCAACTGTTCCAACTTGCATATTACTGAGCAGATGCAGCCAATTTGTAAGGTAAATGTTTGAAGACAATCAAATTTGGTCATTCTGTTACATTAAAATTATCAACAAAAATAAGACTGCACTTCAAACAGAAGTTGGATTCTCAAAAGGTGAGACACAAAACTAGAAGGCTAGTGATTATATTGGCAGTAACTTGGTAACTTCAACTCTGCTACTCCCCCATCCCCTCCAACAATTACAAGAAAGCCACATTATGTTTTCATATCATTGGTGTTACATAATCATATAGTGATATGAATACAAAAGCAAAGAAGAATTTCAATAAAATTCGTAACCTGGACGAAATTTCAACCAAGTTCCGATCTGATTGAAATTCTTTCTCCTTTACTTCCATAACACTGTGGGATAAAAAAAACAAGAGTGCACGTATCGCTGAAGCAATACAATGTCCCCTACCAGACTAATGAGCATTAATAATTATACATATGTTGTAACCCAGATGTGATCAGCATGAATTCCGTTGAAGCGTTTCCAAAAAAAAGTCCGGAAAACTGATATTTTGGCGCTTTTCCATATTTCCAAGGGCCATAACTCACACAAGAATAATGCAATCAGCATGAAACTCAAACTTGTTTTGTAAGTCATCATTCTATAGTAGGTTATCAAGAATGAAATTATTCGGTTGAAGCATTTCCAAAAAAAAGTCCGGAAAACTAAAGTATGACTGACAGACTGACTGACAGATGGACAGAGTGCAAATGAAACTTGATCTGTAAGTCCTCGTTCTATAGTAGGTTACCAAAAATGAAATCATTCCGTTGAAGTGTTTCCAAAAAAAAGTCTGGAAAACTGATATTTTGGCGCTTTTCCGTATTTCCAAGGGCCGTAAGTCACACAAGAATAATGCAATCAGCATGAAACTCAAACTTGATCTGTAAGTCATCATTCTATAGTAGTTTACCAAAAATGGAATCATTCCGTTGAAGCGTTTCCCAAAAAACTCCGGAAAACTGATATTTTGGTGCTTTTCCATATTTTCAAGGGCCGTAACTCACACAAGAATAATGCAATCAGCCTGAAACTCAAGCTTGATCTGTAAGTCATCATTCTATAGTAGTTTACCAAAAATGTAATCATTCCGTTGAAGCGTTTCCAAAAAAAAAAAAAAACTCCGGAAAACTAAAGTGTGACTGACAGACGGACAGACTGACGGATGGACAGAGTACAAACCAATAGTCCCCTCCGCGATGCCGGTAGGGGACTAAAAAAGTGATGCGAGAACACTGAATTTCAAATACTGTTTTAGTTCTTGATTCCGTCCAGAATTTGCACTATAAATTAACTTGAAGAAATCAAAACCCACTTGTGTAACTGTGTGGCGACTGGATCTCGATCCGATCGAGAAAGAGATTGTTTTTGTGATCACTAGCACTGTTCAACTTTGTGTAAAAAAACACCGATATTATGTTTATAATAGGAAGTTGTGAAGCACTCTGCAGGACTTCCAGGTAAGTGTAAATTATTCTCATTATCCCCAGTGATGGTACACATACAAGTTGACAATTCTTATAATGTATTTCAAATCAATAATACTTGCACCTGGAACTGATCTTTGGAAAGCTCTCCCAGAAAGCTAACCAAGGAACAGAGCAAGGTGAAGGTATTATTTCAGCAAAAAAAAATGTAACTCATGCAACCAAAATACACAAAAACCACCAAAATGAGCCAAATATTTTGTTCAATGAAGTTTAACCCTTTGAACCCTGGTGTTATCTTCCAAGTCAGTTCAGTGGCAGCAATTGGAAAATAGATCCGTTTCTCGGTCAATTTATTAAAAAACATTTTTTTTTAGTCATTATTTCTTTCTATTCTGAGGTTCATACACTTGTTTTGTTTTACATTTTTAGGCCTCATAACTTACATTTTTAGTAACATACTTGAAATATGCCAAAATGAACATACAAGTGGGCCTGAGAAGCAGGATCCCCCCCACCCCCCCCCCCCCTGTACTTCCAATTTAAAAAGCCACATCCGACACCCATTTATTGTGAATTTGTAGTGTGAGTTGAACAATACACACTCCACAAAGAATCACCTTTTGCTCAGTGGGACTATTCTTCACCCTTTAAAAACTAAACATGATAAATCTCAAATGATATAAGCATATCAAACGGGAAAAATATAAACCACTGAATTTCAACTGTAGATACATCATATGCAAAATATATTACTTCATGTTTATAAGTAATGAATCACCAGCTAACAGGAAATATGTGATTAGCACACATATATTCTATTTTTTAACAGACAAGTTTTCCAAAGTGACCACTGGCAGAGAGAGAGCGAGCGAACATACAGATGAGATTTAACCACCTATGAAATGGTGCACTTCAAATTAACCCTTAAAGATCTGGACATGTCAATTTATTTGAATTCTAACCTGCCTTCAAGTCCATAAACTTAAGAGATTTCTAGTAAAGTCTTGGCAACTTTGTGGAGGCAACAACGACTTTGGCAGAAACCAGAGTCTTGGGAATTTGACTACTATCAGCTGGGCTCCCATCACAATTGCATCTTGGAACTTTTGTCCGTCACTTTACAATATATAATAGATGTAAAGAAGCGTTTAACCCTTAGGGGCCTATTTCCAAGTTTTACGACCTCAGAACAGGTGCCCACAACATGCCTTCACGAGGAAGAGTCCTGCTACCAATAGACAAATTGACTAGGCTAGAAACCAAGTCTTGGATGCATTAATAGGCAGCCACTTGACTAGAAATCACTGCTAAGCCACTGGATGTGTACTGACTGTGGTCAGGTGTCAATTCAAGATAACTGTCCAAGCCCTTAAGGGTTAAGGATTAATTCAAATGCCAGCCCAGTGCCTAAAACCACTATAGGAACTTCCATTTAAAAAATTTTCATTAGCACCATCATAGCGGCTTCCAGCAGCAAGATAATCGAGTTGGCAGAATGGTTAAAAGATTACATACAGCTGCTATTAACACAGTTCATTAACAGAGCTATCATAAATAAAAATGCCAAGGTCTGGCCTTGTTGTACAGATATATTAACAATCTGCACACTGATGACAAAATAACAAAATTTCAAAATGCAATTTTTTTCCTATAGGGCAACTAGGAATTTAAACTAATTCAATCTTGATGAGAGAGCTCACCAAGATCTGCCAAACAAGGTTGCATTTGTTAAATTCCTTGTGGCATTATGGAAAATATCTGCTGCTTGAAATTTCAGTAATTTGACATCAATATGTAGATGGTTAAACACACAACTCTCTTGAAAATCAATTCAAGTTGAAAAGGTTCCATCTCATTATACCTATGTGACAAAAATGGTGTTCTTTAAAGATGAACCTCTTCAGAAGAGTACAGAAACATGGTAACAATGATGTTGTTCTCAACAAAGAGTAACTGTCATTCTATACAAAGACTGTCATTTGTTCTGAATGTTATATATGATGCAGGCTGTTCCTATACGGTGCAGCAGGGTCGCTTTGAAACTGATGTGTTCTCTGTTGGTTCCACTGTTATTGTCTGTACTCTGTTACTTGGTGAATTTTCATCATCGGCATTATCACGAATGTTTCTCTGGGATACAATTTTATAAATTTCTGAAAGTCAAATTGAGGATACATTACTAAATTGGTTTAGTTTTATTTTTATATTTACCGAATATAATCCCAATAACCAAGCTCCTTTAATCAACTAATACATTCATCAACATGTTACCAAGAAAAATCAAAACACCAGCCTTGCATCTTTGACAATGTATCAGAAAACACAATTGGTAATCAGACACTACACAATTTGGATGCTTCAGCGATTCTCTAGATAAGTCAGGGAGTCCTACATTTCTTTTCTTGCTGCATTGGAAATTAATGACCTGCCAGAGCATAATATTGTTTTAGGAGTGGGGTGTTGTTTCTGAACTCATTGATGGTTGCCAATGTAAGACTTCTAGTGTTGAACTGAAAGACAACTGTAGAATTTTTATTTTGTCTCTGTTCTCTTCTCTTACTCAGTCAATTAAGTTTTCTGTCAGCAGTCATCTTTTGGTATAAGACTGAGAGATGACCATAGAATTTTTATTATTTTCAGCTACAAAATGGGATATACTGATCCTATTGCTATATTTTTCTCAGTACATGTAAATGTATATAAGACCTCTTTACACCCCTATATACCTTTATTTTCCCATTCACACCTTTACATTTTCTATGCTCATATACAGTCATCTTTTAGCGTGACCATATTATTATTGGTGCACATGGTCTGTAGATGCTACTTTTAGCAATGACATGTCATGAAACGGTGTAGTTCCACACCATGATGGAAAGAAACTAAACCAAACTTAAGACTTTTATTTTATGATTACATCCAATGGCTCGGTCTCAGACTGGTTTGGGAGCACTCTTTTTAGTAAGGTTGTAACAATAAAATGCTTGCAAAGCTGTACACAGAACATGGGGTTAAAACGCATTACTATATGGATTCAAAACATCATGAAAAAGACCAGTCACATAAATTACACTACAGGATTTTCATCAATTGCATATTTGGTGGTTTCTTTGATTTTTGATACGCAGACCAATTCATTTTTTTTTATGTTTTTGCATATTTTTATTAATATGCAAATCACTGCTTATCTGGAGCACTGGCTTTGGAAAGGCAAACTTAGCACGACATTCACTAAAAAGTGAAACTGACTTCATACAAAAGTTATAAAATAATTTTAGACCTAAAAGAGGCATTATTGTTGAGAGTATTAACTGTTGTCGTGATTAATTTTTATAGGTATTAAAAATAAATTCAACCAGTCCTGGCATTCTTTAGGAGTGCTGCACGCCTACTGCACGCCTAGAAAAAATTGAGGAGGCCAATTTTTTGCACCCCTTGATTTTCTGGAATGACAGACCTGTTTGGGACTGCCTTTAAAATCTATTACTGGCACAGAGAACACATTGGAACTCAGGGGACGATTTGTCAATGTTGCATTGATTCGCAATAATTCATGACCCATTCTATGTCACATTTCGATAGATTCTGAGTGTAGAAGACAGTCACATAAGAATTGAATGCAACATTTTGAATAACTTAGATGTGAGTCTTCCATGGAAGACGTGTGTCGCCTGCACTATATTTTAATATTTCAGACAGAATTCTAAGTGGAAAAGGGGCATAACTCTGGAAAAAAATACAGCGGATCAAAAAATAAAATAGGAGGTGCACAATGCCATTATGTGATAAAGAATCACTAAAAGTTTCATCAAAATCCATTCATAGGTTAAAGAGGAGTGGCGGATAAGAGAAAGTGTGACGCGGACGACGGCGCAGACGATGCAAGACGACAAAAGTAATCCCTATATGTCGCTCCCCACTTCGTGGGGCAGGCGACACAATGAGAAGATGTGTGTGCCAATGTTTCCACTAATGACTATGTAGCTGAATGTAGTACAATTTTTCAGTCACAATATTAATACCCTGAAGTGAATATAACCAAAACAGCATAGAAGTTTTTGCACTGAAAATTTCAAGTGCAATTGCACTCCTAAGCAATCTGAGGAGGGCAACTGTTTTGCACTCCATGATTTTCTGGATTGCCACGCCTGTTCAACTACTCAATATTTATTCTAAATAAGCCAAACTCTACATATTTATGCTTACACTGCAAATAGGCAACAAAGTCAGTGTGCGATTCTCTCTTCTTTTTTATAAAACAATTTTGTGAAAATACTAAAATTTCAATTTGTTGCGGTGTAAGAACTGTCATCAAAACCTCAGCTTTGAGATTACAGGAGTGCACTCTATTCAGTAAACCTTTCACCTAATGCAGCGGTTGTCATTTTTTTTTTTAATTTAATTAATGTTTTTTAAAAATTAAAAAAAAAATTGCAACAAAAATACATCATCTGAAGCCTCACTGAAACAAGCTCATCGAACTCATTCCAATGAAGGGTCCCATGGTAAGGTTTTGTAGAAAAGTTTGGAAAAATATATTTTTTTCAACTTAATTTATAAATTACACAGGCAGATGTGGCCAAATCATTAGGTGAAGGGTTTATATCTTACTTAGACTGGAAGAGCTAATAATGAAGGGAATCGAACTTAATTTTTTTCTTGAAGGATGATCTGAAATTTGCGCAAATTTGCACTGGAAATTTCTCTTTTTATTAAATCAAGATCTTCAATGCTAAAAGACATTTGTTCAACTCACCTGTTAATATATTTTGGAAAGCAGCCTCTACATTAGTTGAATCTAATGCTGATGTTTCAATAAAAGATAAATTATTTTTCTCTGAAATGAAATAAAAAATAAATTTTTTTAAAACACCATTTATTCTCAAATACTGATATATTACGAGGAGGCTTGATGGACACTGAAACACCTGCCAAGCGTCATTTTCACCCACAAAATAACTCAAAGTCTGTGAAAAGACAAACATAGCACAAATAAAGTTTCACATAATGAGACTCCAGGTTCTCATGTTTCACATGCTTGAACAAGCCTGGAAATAAGCAGACTGTCATCTGCAGAAGGAGGTCTCCAGAGGGTGAATTTTAAAAGGCTGCTCAGCCACACAACCCCCGATATAAAGTGCGCAATTTGAGGTATTTGAAAAAAATTTAATTTTTCCATTGAAAAAGGGTTTTTACACTGGCAAAAAATGTCAGACCCCCCCCCCCCTCCCCCCTCCCATGCCCCCCCCCCCCCCCCCCCCCCCCCATTTGAACTCGACCTGTATTTTATGTTGAGACATCTACATACCAAATTTTATTTGATTCAGCCAACAACTAAAGTTATCATTGGGAAAACAAAAAAAAAAGTATCAATGACAACGTAGCTTAACTTGACTGTGTGTTGTTTGATGAAAAGGATAATGTTCAATGTTTATGAAAGGATTATGAAATACAACAAGAATTGTGATAATTGAGAATATCTTAATTTCTGTTCCCTGTATGCTATGTTTTCAATATACTTATATTTATTAGTGTTTGAAGTCACATATTTTTGCACAATGGCTAATCATGACCACAATATGTCTATCAACTCAAGACCACAGCAAGCGTTAATAAGCCATGTTGCCCATTTTAGAGAGGGTTTGCACCTCCCAAGCATTGGTGACTGGGTCCTATTTTACTAGTAAAACAGAGCCTGTTTACCATAGTGAAAAATCCACAAAAAGCTACAATGGACAATTGATTCTCCTGTGATTTCAAATAAATGGTCACTTATTTGATGAATGAAGATGCCCATTTATCACACTCAACCACATTCGATTCTTGAAAATAATTGTTTTTATGTAAACCTTGGATCACTCAGTTCAACCTTTCCTTATTTTGGCCAATTTTTAGAGGGCGACTTGTAACCGCCCCAACTATTTTTCTAGGCGACTTTGGGTTTAGAAGGGCAACATATTCGCCCTAGTCGCCTTCACGGCTGGTCCCTGGTTAATGTATGTCAACCAAAGTTACCAAGTTAAAGAGAAATTATTTCAAAACGAGTCATCCAATCAAGTTCCAATGAAATCCCTTTATAAATATAACTTGTAGACTTTGCAAAAGGAATCTTTGTCACATGATGGCTCTGCAGTCACGGTTGACCGATCATGACCAAAATAGGACAGTTTGTCAAGTCAAGCTAAAATTGAATTTCGGAGGTCAAAAAAGGGGCATAACACTTGTAATGAAAGTGTCAATGACACTGTAGCTCAACTTGTTAAGACATGTGCATGTATAGTATGTGACACAGCAATGACAAACATCTAGGTAATGATCTGAAAACAAAGGTATATATAAAGTATTGTAATGGTCTGTACATAAATACTGACTGTAGCCTGTAACAAATGTATAGGTAAAGTATTGTAAAGGTGGGCGACAGTAAAATGCCAAACTAGAAAAGAAATCTTTTGAGTCCCAGAGTGGGTCTGACTGAACCCAAAAATATTTGTTCTCATAGTGCAGTGACAACAAAGGCACCCAAAAACACTTGTTCCTGTCCCAAGGTGATAACAAAGGTACCCAAGAAGTTTCATGAAGATCAGTTCATAAATACGAGCCGTATAGAAGTTGACAAAAATCTGATTGGACCTAATTTCGGTACAAAATGGCCGCTGGCAGTCATCTTGAATTTTGGACCGCACCCAGAAACATTCGTTCTCGTCCCAAGGTGATATCAAAGGTACCCAAGAAGTTTCGTGAAGATCGGTTCATAAATACAGCCTCTAGCCCGAGCCGTATTGACATGTGCACTTACTGTGTATACGTAGCACTGAATAAATCAAAATTCATCTAATTTGCATAATTTCTGCACGAGAAAAAAAACCTGTATTATATATGATGTATTCCAATTTACTAAACATTCATACAAAAATTTATTCAAATCAGAACTTTCATACAGAAGTTCTGTACAAAAAACTGATTGCACTAATTTGGGTACAAATGGCTGCTGGTGGCCATCTTGAATTTCGGAACACACCCCAAAACACTCGTTCTCAACCCACGGTGATAACAAAGGTACCTAAGAAGTTTTGTAAAGATCGGTTCATAAATACAGCCCCTAGCCCAAGCCGTATTGACATGTGTACTAACTGTGTGTAAGTAGCACTGAAAAAATCAAAGTTCATCTAATTTGTATAATTTCTGCATGAGAAAAAAACCTGTATTATATGTGATGTATCCCATGGTACTAAACATTCACACAAAAAATTATTCGAATCAGCACTTTCATATGGAAGTTCTGCACAAAAATCTGATTGCACCTAATTTTGTACAAAATGGCTGACATCGGCCATCCTGAATTTCGTTCGGACCGGACCCGAAAACACTCGTTCTCGTCCCATGGTGATAACAAAGGTACCAAAGAAGTTTTGTAAAGATCGGTTCATAAATACGGCCTCTAGCCCGAGCCGTATTGGCATTTGCACCTACAGTGCTGAAAGTAACACTAAATACATCAAAGTTAGTCTAATTTGCATAATTTACGCACAAGAAAAAAACCTGTATTATATGTGATGTATCCCATGGTACTAAACATTCATACAAATAATTTTTCAAATCAGAGCTTTCATATGAAAGTTCTGCACAAAAATCTGATTGCACCTAATTTTGTACAAAATGGCTGCCAGCGGCCAACTTGAATTTCGGACCGGACCCCAAAACACTCATTCTCGTCCCACAGTGATAGCAAAGGTACCCAAGAAGTTTCGTAAAGATCGGTTCATAAATACTGCCTCTAGCACACGCCGTATTGAATTGTTGGCGGCCAGACAGATGACTGGCCATGGCATAAGCTCACATTTGACTTATGTCAAAGTTGAGCTAAAAAGGTCCAGATTCAAACTTGACCTGTATTTTATGTTGATAAACCTACATACCAAATTTCATTTGATTTGGCCAACAATAACTAAAGTTATCATCGGGAAACCCAAGAAAATGAATTTCAAGTCGAAAAAAGGGCATAACTCTGGCAATGAAAGTGTCAATGACACTGTAGCTTAACTTGTGTGTTGTGTTTGATGAAAAGGATAATGTTCAATGTTTATGAAAGGATTATGAAATAAGACAAGAATTGTGATAATTGGGAATACGTTCATTTCTGTTAAAATAATATGAGGTGTACACTGTACTAAAGAGCTGAGGGGTGGGTTAATATGACCTCACAGCTAATGTATGTGGCCCTCACAGTTAACGTATATCAACAAAAGTTACCAAGTTACAGTGAAATTATTCCAAAACGAGTCATCCTATCAAGTTACATTAAAATCCCCTCATAAATATGGCCTGTAGACTGTGCTAAAAGTTTTCGGGCTTCGGGCCCCTGTAGCCGTCAGTTTCCCAATTGCGTCCAAAGGGGACGTTCTTATCTAGACATTATATGAAGTCAATCTACCAAGTTACAATGAAATCCCTTCATAAATATGACCTGTAGACTGTACTCAAGGTTTTCGGGCTTCGGGCACCTGTAGCCATCACAGGTGACCAATCACGACCAAAAGGGGATGTCATCATCTAGGCATTATATGGAGTCAACCTAACAGGTTACAATGAAATCCTTCTATACATATAACCTTTTGCCTATGCTAAAGGTTTTTGGGCTCGAGCACCCATCAAGGCTGAATGATCATGGTCAAAATGGGACGTTCTCATCTAGACATTATTTGGAGTCATCCTACCAAGTTACAATGAAATCCCTTCATAAATATGTCCTGTAGACAGTGCAAAAGGTTTTCGGGCTTCGGGCACCTTTAGCTGTCAAAGTTGCCCAATCATGTCCAAAAGGGGACGTTCTCATCTAGACATTATATGAAGTCAACCTACCAGGTTACAATGAAATTCCTTCATAAATATGACCTGTAGACTGTGCTTAAGGTTTTCGGGCTTCGGGCTCGGGCAGCCATCATGGTTGAATGATCGCAACCAAAGGGGACAATCTCATCTGGGCATCATCTGGAGTGATCCTGCGAAGTTACAAGGAAATCCCTTCATAAATATGACCTGTAGACTGTGCTCAAGGTTTTCGGGCTTCGGGCACCTGTAGCCATCACAGTTGACCAATCACGACCAAAAGGGGATGTCATCATCTAGGCATTATATGGAGTCAACCTTACAGGTTACAAGGAAATCCTTCTATAAATATAACCTTTTGCCTATGCTAAAGGTTTTTGGGCTCGGGCACCCATCAAGGCTGAATGAATCATGGCCAAAATGGGACGTTCTCGTCTAGACATTATTTGGAGTCATCCTACCAAGTTACAATGAAATCCCCTCATAAATATGACCTGTAGACTGTGCTAAAGGTTTTCGGGCTTCGGGCTCGGGCAGCCTTCATGGCTGAATGATCGCAACCATAGGGGACAATCTCATCTGGGCATCATCTGGAGTGATCCTAAGAAGTTACAATGAAATCCCTTCATAAATATGACCTGTAGACTGTGCTCAAGGTTTTCGGGCTTCAGGCACTGGCAGCCATCACAACTGACCAATCACGACCAAAAGGGGATGTCATCATCTAGGCATTACATGGAGTCAACCTAACAGGTTACAATGAAATCCTTCCATAAATGACCTTTTGCCTATGCTGAAGGTTTTTGGGCTCGGGCACCCATCAAGCCTGCATGATCGCGATCAAAATGGGACGTTCTCATCTAGACATTATTTGGAGTCATCCTACCAAGTTACAATGAAATCCCTTCATAAATATGACCTCTAGACTGTGCTAAAGGTTTTCGGGCTTTGGGCCCCTGTAGCCGTCAAAGTTGCCCAATCGTGCCCAAAAGGTGACTTTCTCATCTAGACATTGTATGAAGTCAACCCACCAAGTTACAATGAAATTCCTCAATAAATATGACCTGTAGACTGTGGTAAAGGTTTTCGGGTTTTGGGCTCGGGCAGTCGTCACGGTTGGCAGATCATGCCCAAATGGGGAAATTCTCATCTAGACATCATAAGGAGTCATCCTACCAAGTTACAATGAAATCCCTCCACATTAAACATGACCTGCAGACTTTGCTAAAAGTTTTTGGGTTTCGGGCTTGGGCAGCTATCACGGTTGATAGATCATGCCCAAAAGGGGACGTTCTCATCTAGGCATTATACAGAGGCATCCTACCAAGTTACAATGAAATCCCTTCATACATACGACCTGTAGACTGTGCTAATGGTTTTTGGGCTCGGGCAGCCATACCGGTTGCCAGATCGCGACCAAAAGGGGACGTTCTCATCTAGACACGACCCCAAACCAGCATATCAAATTTCGAGACGATCAGACAAGAACTGCGGGGTGTAGCCCATGCTAAAGGAAAATGTGAACAGACGTCACAGACTCACAGACTTCCGCACGCGTGATGGCAATAGCTTATCTTGACTATGTCAAGTTAAGCTAAAAATTGATAGCTCCCATCTAGAGGTCACCCCAAACAAGCATAACAGGTTTCAAAGCAATCCAATCATAAATGTGCCCTGTAGGGTGTGCCAAAAGGAAATATTGAGGTCTGACTAAACTAAGTTCTAAGAACGTTGGCCGTGGAAACATATTTTTACGGAAATTGAAGAAAATCGATTGCTCCCATCTGGAGGTCACCCTAAACAAGCATACCAGGTTTCAAAGCAATCCAATCATAAATGTGCCCTGTAGGGTGTGCCAAAGGGAAATATTGTGGTTTGACTAAACTAAGTTCTAAGAACATTGGCCGCGGCAACTTTTTCTTACGGAAATTGAAGAAAATCGGTAGCTCCCATCTAGAGGTCACCCCAAACAAGCATGCCATGTTTCAAAGCAATCCGATCATAAATGTGCCTTGTAGGGTGGGCCAAAGAGAAATATTGAGGTCTTCTGACTAAACTAAGTTCTAAGAACGTTGACCGCGGCAACATTTTTTGACGAAAATTGAAGAAAATCGACAGCTCCCATCTAGAGGTCACCCTAAACAAGCATACCAGGTTTCAAAGCAATCCAATCATAAATGTATCCTGTAGGGTGTGCCAAAGGGAAATATTGTGGTTTGACTAAACTAAGTTCTAAGAACATTGGCCGCGGCAACTTTTTCTTACGGAAATTGAAGAAAATCGGTAGCTCCCATCTAGAGGTCACCCCAAACAAGCATGCCATGTTTCAAAGCAATCCGATCATAAATGTGCCTTGTAGGGTGGGCCAAAGAGAAATATTGAGGTCTTCTGACTAAACTAAGTTCTAAGAACGTTGACCGCGGCAACATTTTTTGACGAAAATTGAAGAAAATCGACAGCTCCCATCTAGAGGTCACCCTAAACAAGCATACCAGGTTTCAAAGCAATCCAATCATAAATGTATCCTGTAGGGTGTGCCAAAGGGAAATATTGTGGTTTGACTAAACTAAGTTCTAAGAACGTTGGCCGCGGCAACATTTTTGACGAAAATTGAAGAAAATCGATAGCTCCCATCTAGAGGTCACCCCAAATAAGCATACCAAGTTTCAAAGTGATCTGATCATAAATGCGACCTGTGAGGTGTGCCAAAGGATATTGTGGTCGTACGTACGCACGTACATACGCCGACAGACGAGAAGTGATGGCAATAGCTCAGCTTGACTTTGTCAAGTTGAGCTAAAAAATCAGGTGAGAGATGAGACCTGTAGGGTGTGCTAATGGAATTGCTGACAATTTATATCTGAATACAAGATGGCTGCTGACGGCCATTTTTTTCAACAAAATTCAGAAATATGCGATAGCTCCCATCTAGATATCACACCAAAGCTACAGATGAAATTTGAAAAAGATCGGGTGAGAGATGTGGCCTATAGGGTGTGCTAATGGAATTGTTGACAATTTATATGCCACATCTAAGATGGCCACTGGCAGCCATGTTTTTTAACAAAATTTGGAAAAATTAAGATAGCTCCCTTGTAGACATTGTCCAAAGGCTACATATGAAATCTGGGACTGATCAGGAGAGCTGTAGCCTGTAGGGTGTGCAAAAGGAATTGTTGGACAATTTATATCCGAATCAAAGATGGCCACTGGCAGCCATGTTTTTCAACAAAATTCAGTAAAATTATATAGCTCTCATCTGGACATTGCCCAAAGGCTACATATGAAATTTGGGACTGATCAGGTGAGAGCTGCAGCTTGTAGGGTGTGCTAAAGGAATTGTTGGACAATTTATATCCGAATCCAAGGTGGCTGCTGGCAGCCATGTTTTTCAACAAAATTCAGAAAAATTCAATACCTCAAATCTAGACATCACACCAAAGCCACATATGAAACCTGAAAAAAAGATCGGGTGAGGGATGCGACCTGTAGGGTGTACTAATGAAATTGTTGTCAATTTATTTGCCAAATCCAAGATGGCAGATGGTGGTGGCCAATCTTTTCACCGAAATTTAGAAAAATCTGATAGCTTCCATGTAGACATCACACCAAAGCCACATATGAAATTTGAAAAATAATGGGAGAGAGATGTGGCCTGTAAGGTGAGCTAAATCAATTTATATGTCAAATCCAAGATGGCTGCTGGTGGCTATGTTTTTCAACAAAATTCAGAAACATTTGACAGCTTCCATCAAGATATGACACCAAAACTACATATGAAATTTGAAATAAATCGGGTGAGAAATGTGGCCTGTAGGGTGTGCTAATGGACTTGTCAACAATTTACGTGACAAATCCAAGATGGATGCTGGCAGCCATGTTTTTCAACAAAATTCAGATGAATTTGATACTGCCCAAACATCCAGACATCACACCAAGGCTACATATGAAATTTGAAAAAGATTGGGTGAGAGATGTGGACTGTAGGGTGAGCCAATGGAATTGTTGACAATATATGTGACAAATCTAAGATGGCCACTGGTAGCCATGTTTTTCAATGAAATTCAGAAAAATTCAATAGCTTCCATCTAGGCATTGTCCTAAATGAACATATGAAATTTGGAACTAATCGGGTGAGAGATGTGGCCTGTAAGGTGTGCCAATGAAATTGCTGACAATTTATATGCCAAGTCTAAGATGGCCACTGGCGGCGATGTTTTTCAACAGAATTCAGAAAAATTCAATAGCTTATATCTTGGCTTTGTCCTAAAGGCACATATTAAATTTGGAACTAATCAGGTGAGAGATGCGGCCTTTAGGGTGTGCCAATGGAATTATTGACAATTTATGTGCCAAATCCAAGATGGCTGCTGGCAGACATGTTTTTCAACGAAATTCAGAAAAATTTTATAGTTCCCATCTAGACATGACACCAAAGCTACATATTAAATTTGAAACTGATCAAGTAAGAGATGCAGCTGGTAGGGTGAGCCAATGGAATTGTTGACAATTTATATGCCAAATCTAAGATGGCCACTGGCAGTCATGTTTTTCAACGAAATTCGAAAAAAATCAATAGCTCCCATCTAGATATTGTCCCAAAGCCACGTATAAAATTTGGAACTGACTGGGTGAGAGCTGCAGTCTGTAGGGTGAGCTAAAGGAATTGTGGATGGATGAACGTACTGACAGACGACAGATTACAACCAAATAGCTCATACTTGACATTGTCAAGTTGAGCTAATAAAATGAAAGTGTCAATGACACTGTAGCGCAACTTGACAAACTTGAACTTGGCAAGTTAAAAGTGAAAAGGCAAAATTGAAGATCATTGCCTCCAATGTTATTTGGTGAAACTTCAACATTACAGTATTGTGTACATTTATTTATTTATTGGGGTTTAATGACACTTTTGACAGCCAGGCTCACTTCATGTGGGACAGTTTATGGTGGAGGAAGCCAGAGAGAACTGCAGAGCAATGGCGAGCAACTGTCAGGCTCCCCAACGTACTAACTCCATACATGCAGGATTAGCATTGGTCAAATGCAAGTGCCCCATCAACGTGCAGTATGCCGTAGAATACATTGCCACCGTGCCCCCCACGTGGGTAGTCGGGATTTGGGTCAAGTGCCTTGCCTAAGGACACAAAGCAGTTGCCCAGGTGAGGACAGAACCGTGGATCTTTCAGTTTGAAGTCAAATGCCATAACCACTGAGCCACCACGCTCCCTCCCATATCAATTACAATGTATTTTGCTATTCTACAGCCTCTGACACTTATAAGCATGATGGGGAGGAGAGTAATTAGGGCTGAAACGGTTGGCTCATTTTCTTAACCGACTAACCGAGAGCTATAACCAGATAATATCCGGTTATCAGTGGCCATTATTTCACTGAATATGGGATCAAAACTATAGAAATTGGAAAGCAGTATTCTCAAACTATTCTGTAGTGGGTATACAAACGAACGTTGTCGAGTACTCGACAAAGTTCGTTTCTATACGCACTACAGAATAGTTTCTGCGATTAATCATTACTCACGGAAACTGCTGATCATTAATGAAGTCTTGAATGCCAAAGTCGGTTATTTCTCAATATATGTAACGCAGCTTCGATATATAATCTATCACAAAGGAGAAGCAACAGATTTACTGCGTTTTAAACGTGGAATGACAATCACTATCGATATTTCGGATAATCGGTGGACGGTTTTTCTAATTGGTTAGGTAGCTAACTGGTTTCAAACTGATTATCCAGTTAACCATTTCAGTACTAAGAGTAACAAGAGCACACGTGTCGCTTAAGCAATACAATGCCCCCTACCGGACTAAAGAGCATTAATAATTATACAAATGTTATAACCTATATGTGATCAGCATGAATTCCGTTGAAGCATTTCCAAAAAAAAGTCCAGAAAACTGCTATTTTTCCACTTTTCCATATTTCCAAGGGCCATAACTCACACAAGAATAATGCAATCAGCATGAAACTCAAACTTGAACTGTAAGTCATTGTTCTATAGTAGGTCACCAAGAATGAAATCATTAGGTTGAAGCATTTCCAAAAAAAAGTCCGGAAAACTAAAGTATGACCGACAGACTGACGGATGGACAGAGTGCAAATGAAACTTGATCTGTAAGTCATCGTTCTATAGTAGGTTACCAAAAATGAAATCATTCCGTTGAAGCGTTTCCAAAAAAAAGTCTGGAAAACTAAAGTATGACCGACAGACTGACCGACAGACTGACGGATGAATGGACAGAGTGTAAATGAAACTTCATCGTTCTATAGTTGGTTACCAAAAATGAAATCATTCCGATGAAGTGTTTCCAAAAAAATGTCCGGAAAACTGATATTTTGGCACTTTTCCATACTTCCAAGGGCCATAACTCACACAAGAATAATGCAATCAGCATGAAACTCAAACTTGATCTGTAAGTCAGCGTTCTAAAGTAGTTTACCAATGAAAGTGTCAATGACACTGTAGCTCAACTTGTCAACACAAAGACATGTACATGTATAATATTTGACACAGCAATGACAAACATCTAGGTAATGACCCGATAACAAAGGTACATATAAAGTATTGTAACAGTCTGTACATAAGGTTCCGCTCCACAGTTTTCCAGGCATTTCCAAATATGACATGCCATACACTCTCTTCAAATGCAAATATTCTGTAGCTTAGTTATCTAACTCATAACATGGATTACATTTCCCAAATCCACAAAAAACATATAACACTATCTGACTAAGTAGAAATAAACAATCTGAATGTGGGTGGAATAATTTATTGTCAAAGGCCAGACTTCAACCTGAAAAATTGCATGAAAAAATGTCGAAACCAGTCATTCTCAGCCACCTAGCAGCCTCAAAAGTAGAATTTTCCCACCAACCCCACATAGCACATACCCACCCCTGGAACAGAGCATCCCCTGTTTCTAAAATGCAAAAAAATGAAAGTGTCAATGACACTGTAGCTCAACTTCAAACTTGAACTTGGTAAGTTATAAATGAAATGGCAAAATTGAAGATCATTGGTACCAATGTCAGTTATTTTGCCAAGCGCAACATTTTTTGACAGAAACCGAAGAAAATCGATAGCTCCCATCTAGAGGCCTCCCCAAACAAGCATGCCAGGTTTCAAAGCAATCCGATCATAAATGTGCCCTGTAGGGTGTATAAAAGGGAAATATTGTGGTCTGACTAGACTAAATTCTAAGAACATTGGCCGTGGCAACATTTTTTGACGGAAATGGAAGAAAATCGATAGCTCACATCTAGAGGTCACCGTAAATAAGCATACCAGGTTTCAAAGCAATCTAATCATAAATGTGCCCTGTAGGGTGAGCCAAAGGGAAATATTGTGGTCTGACTAAACTAAGTTCTAAGAATGTTGGCTGCAGCAACATTTTTTGATGGAAATTGAAGAAAATCGATAGCTCCCATCTAGAGGTCACCCCAAACAAGCATGAAAGGTTTCAAAGCAATCCGATCATAAATGTGCCCTGTAGGGTGTGCCAAAGGGAAATATTGAGTCTTCTGACTAAACTAAGTTCTAAGAACGTTGGCCGCGGCAACATTTTTTGACGGAATTTGAAGAAAATCGATAGCTCCCATCTAGAGGTCTCTCCAAACAAGCATACCAGGTTTCAAAGCAATCAAATCATAAATGTGCCCTGTAGCGTGTGGCAAAGGGAAATATTGTGGTCTGACTAAACTGAGTTCTAAAAACGTTGGCCGCGGCACCATTTTTTGACGGAAATTGAAGAAAATCGATAACTCCCATCTAGAGGTCACCCCAAACAAGCATGCCAGGTTTCAAAGCAATCCGATCATAAATGTACCCTGTAGGGTGTACCAAAGGGAAATATTGAGTCTTCTGACTAAACTAAGTTCTAAGAATGTTGGCCGCGGCAACATTTTTCGACAAAAATCGCAGAAAATCGATAGCTCCCATCTAGAGGTCTCCCCAAACAAGCATACCAGGTTTCAAAGCAATCTGATCATAAATGGGCCCTGTAGGGTGTGCCAAAGGAAAATATTGAGGTCTGACTAAACTAAGTTCTACGAACGTTGGCCGTGGCAACATTTTTCGCCAGAAATTGAAAAAAATCGATAGTTCCCATCTAGAGGTCACCCTAAATAAGCATACCGGGTTTCAAAGCAATCAAATCATAAATGTGCCCTGTATGGTGTGCCAAAGGGAAATATTGTGGTTTGACTAAACTAAGTTCTAAGAACGTTGGCCGCGGCAATATTTTTTTACGGAAACTGAAGAAAATCGATAGTTCCCATCTAGAGGTCACCCCAAACAAGCATGCCAAGTTTCAAAGCAATCCAATCATAAATGTACCCTGTAGGGTGTGTCACTACATTGTGAAGAGTGTCGAAATCCATCCCCAAATGACGGAAACGCTGAGAAGGAAGAAGATCCGACTTCTCGCGATTGACTCTGAAACCCTGCGACGCTAGCAGGCAAAGAAACTGCCAGACATCGAACTCCAGAACAGCAGCATCGTGGTGCCGTTGGAGGATGTCATCTAGGTAGGCCGACGAAGTCACTGCCGACTGAGTGCGGTGGAAATTGATTTATTTATTGGTGTTTAAGGTCACATTCTTATGCACAATGGCTAATCGTGACCGTGACAGTTTTACGGGTGGAGGAAGCCGGAGTACCCGGAGAGAACCACCGAGCAACGACGAGCAGCTGTCAGCTCTCCAACATCGTAACTCTGAACTCTGCACCGCTGCACAGGCAGGGTTAGATTGGTTGAAGACATGCGCACCATCGACGTGCAGTACGCCTCAGTACACAACATCAGCGTGCCCCCATGTAGGCAGTCGTCTTGAAGTGTCTTGCCCAAGGACACAACGCAGTTGCCGCAGGTGGGATTCGAACCGAGGACCTCTCGGCTTGCAGCCTGCACCTCTACCAACTGAGCCACAGTGCGGTGGAAAGCAAGCACCTGTGACATCAGTCGGGTGAAGGCTCAAGGAGCCAGGTACAAACCGAACGGGAGAGCTCTGAATTGAAAAACTCAATCCCGAAACGAGAACCGAAGGTATTTCCGTGACGCCAGATGAATGGGTACATGGAAGTAGGCATCCTTCAGGTCGATGAACCGAACGTCGAACCGACCGGAAAGTCTCCATACTGAAACGAGGAGCTATTATGTACTCGTTCAGGGTACTCAGATCGATGACAGGACGATATTGGCCGTTTTTCTTCGGCACCAAGAAAAGTCTCGAGTAAAACCCCGGTGAAAGGGTGTTCCTGACCACCTCGATCGCCCCTTTGGTGAGGAGATTGTCGATCTCCTGCACCAGAAGGTCCCGACGCAGAGAATCGGAAGGGACCTGAGTCGGAAGGGGCACCCGAGATAAACTGGGGTGCCGATGGAAGGACAGTCGCAGACCGGATTGAATGACGTCGAGGACCCAAGAGTCCCACGTTATCTCTGTCCAACGGTCGTAAAACAGCGACAGCCTTCCCCCGACTGGAGGCGAATCGAGGTGAGAACCTTCACTTGCGGCCTCGACGAGGCCCCCGAGAGGAGAAACCACCTCGGGAAGTGACAGAGTCCTGAGACTTTCCAGCCTGAGGCTGCCAGCGAGCCTGGCCACGTCGGCGCTTCTTATGAGCAGAAGGAGCAGACGTAGCCGAAGGCGTAGCCGACGTCACCGACGAGGCAGACGCAGCAGCACGCTTGGCGGGCCTGGAATGACCCCCACCCGCAGCAGCAGGTTGGTCAAGCTGTCTCAGCAAAAGCTGGTCCTTCGAATGACGAAGAACTTCGCCACGAACAGCTTCCACGGAACCATGGAACAACTGAGGTCCCACCAAAGAGGCAGACCTCAGAACAGCACGTTGCTCAGAAGGAAGGGATGGTAAAGAATCCAACACCGCATCCCGGCGTGCCAGCTCAAAATTAGCCGTGTTACAGGCGTGAGCGTGTGTCAAGTTCATAAGAGCTTGTGACAAAACGCGAAAAGGCGCCTGAGCGTCATCAAACTCCCCTGGTGGAAAATATTCAGCCAGAGCAGCGACGACATGGTCCGCGAGAGATAACATACCCAGCATCTCTCGGGACAGGCCCACCATAGACTCAACTACCAACATCGGGAGAACTGCCGACTTAGGCTTAGTCAACCCGAGGGAAGAAGAATCCTCATCCACAGTAGTCATCCCTTGGAAGACTGGTGGAGAGACGGAATCGTACACACAAAACCGCGATGGAGGCAGAAAGGCATCAGCTCTAGAAAAGAAGGAAGCCTTGAGGGCCTTAGAACGCATTTTGGCATCTAAGCCCGGGAAGGACTCAACAACCTGAGCCGATTGCAGAGGACGCAAAGCCCCGGAGCTAGAAGGCTCAACAGGGTTACGGCGCTCCACAGTGGACCGCGGCCGGACGGTCACAGAAGGCTGGTCGGAAGGTTGAACGTCCGGCAATAAGCCAAAGACGAAATCCAAAGCCTGCCCCAAGACTGACGAGGGGGGCCCATCACCTTCAAGATACTCGTCATCCTCCGTAGCAGAGGAGACGTAGCCCAACTCGGGCTGACCAGCAGAAACCTCCTGTGAATACTGTGCAGTATCCACGGGGCCAGGCGAGACATCTCGGCGACCGACCAAAGGAGGTTGTGCCTCAGGAGGCACAGGGAGGCCAACTTGAGGGTTGCCAGAAAACAACCAGGTGAGCACCAAAACGGCCTGGCGCAGGTCACCCTGAGAATCTGTCGCAGCAGAATCGCCCGACGGAGTGTCCTCCCAATGGACCCTTCTGGTAGAAGAACCCAAATCCTCAGAAGAGACCGACGGCGAACGTCGATCGGCAGACAGAATAGGAGCACAGTGAGAAGACACCGGAGGATAGTCCCGATTGTGACGCCCAGGGGCCATCACTGACCTCTGCGAAACAGAAGGTCCTGCCTGCAAATCCTCTAAAGAGACCGACGGCGCACGTCGATCGGTAGCTGGACCTAGGACACGGTGAGAAGACACCGGAGGATTGTCCCAAGAATGACAGGAACCTGTCATTGGCCTCTGCACAGCAGATGGCCCCAACTGCCTATCCTCGGAGACCGACGGCATGCATCGATCGACACCCAGACCCGGAACACAGTGAGGAATCACCGGAGGAAGGTTCCGAGAGTGACAGCTAACAGAGGCTGTCACTGACCACTGCCGAACAGCAGGACCTGGGTGCCAACGTCCCAACACCATCCCACTAGGCGGCACACTAGCAGGGGAAGGTGGTACGATAAACGATTCACTCGAGGGACGAGGAATCGCTGCCGAAGCGACCGGCCGGCTCAACCGACTAGGAGCAAACCTAGCCAGATGAGACGGAGCAGACAGCAAACCCGCACAGCCCCGCCGCGAGGCTGAGAACACACAGACACACCAGCAGATACAGCCTCGGCCCCCCGAGACTGTAGACCATCCCCAGAGGAGATGGAAGAGCCACCATCAGACAGAATAGGATCTGGAGTAGCAACTTCTTCAACAACGGTCGACGGTGTAGGAGGCAGATCGGAGAGGGTTACCAAGCTGACCTCGGAAAAGCTCTCAACGAAAACAGACGCCTCAATAGTGACATCAGAAGACAAAGATACCACGGTCTCCTCGTCAGGTATCACTGAACTAACACCGCCAACAGTTGCAGAGGAACTCGCCACAGAAGGCAGATCCGAATCCTGTGTGACAGAGTCACCACGTGCACCAGCAGAAATGTCTGCTACAGCACGGCTACCCATACCCCGAGAACGAGGGGTTCTAGCTCTGGAAAGAACCACCTTGTTCACAGAAGCCCAGAATTTAGAGGACCAAACCCCACAAATACCACAAGATTGGGCCCGAGTGCAATTGTTGCAAGTGACACATGTGGCATGAGAATCGTCCACATGTTTCACCTGCAAACAAGAGGTACAAGGAATAGTCTTAGGCATGATATCAAAATAATAATCAAGCTTCCTGCCGACGGAAAACAGTACTAAGGTCGTGTTCACACGTGGGGGAAAGACAAGATAAAGTGTGAAAAGACAAGCAATAAAAATACAAATTAACATTAAATAATAATTTGGTAGCTTGATAAAAGGATAAAGTCCACTAGCACACTAAATATGTAGAATAAGTTGTTCACGAAGAATAAACAGCATAATTAGCATGAGTCACAAAAATTTCCGACCATGTACAATGGCGGAAAATAAAGGAATTGACGTCACGGTTGTTGCGCATGCGCTCGGTAAACGCAAGAGGTGTGCAGAGAAAGTACCTGTAATTTCGAGCGCTGGTATCGCTCAACCCTTTTTTCGATCTTTTTCGTGCTTTTGCACTCTAGTACTTTTCCAACTCGTTTGGAAAAGATTCTAAAAGCTTGAGTTAGTTCCGAAGTAGGGCTTGCACTTATGTTACAGCCAATTGTAAACAATTGTGAGTAGGTTGAAAAGAAATATTGAGGTCTGACTAAACGAAGTTCTACGAACGTTGGCCGTGGCAACATTTTTTGCCGGAAATTGAAGAAAATCGATAGCTCCCATCTAGAGGTCACCCTAAATAAGCATACCAGGTTTCAAAGCAATCAAATCATAAATGTGCCCTGTATGGTGTGCCAAAGGGAAATATTGTGGTTTGACTAAACTAAGTTCTAAGAACATTGGCCGCGGCAACATTTTTTGACGGAAATTGAAGAAAATCGATAGTTCCCATCTAGAGGTCACCCCAAACAAGCATGCCAGGTTTCAAAGCAATCCGATCATAAATGTACCCTGTAGGGTGTGCCAAAGGGAAATATTGAGTCTTCTGACTAAACTAAGTTCTAAGAACGTTGGCCGCGGCAACATTTTTTGACAGAAATTGAAGAAAATCGATAGCTCCCATCTAGAGGTCTCCCCAAACAAGCATACCAGGTTTCAAAGCAATCTGATCGTAAATGTACCCTGTAGGGTGTGCCAAAGGGAAATATTTAGGTCTGACTAAACTAAGTTCTACGAACATTGGCCGTGGCAACATTTTTTGCCGGAAATTGAAGAAAATCGATAGCTCCCATCTAGAGGTCACCCTAAATAAGTGTATCAGGTTTCAAAGCAATCAAATCATAAATGTGCCCTGTAGGGTGTGCCAAAGGGAAATATTGTGGTTTGACTAAACTAAGTTCTAAGAACGTTGGCCGCGGCAACATTTTTTGACGGAAATTGAAGAAAATCGATAGCTCCCATCTAGAGGTCACCCCAAACAAGCATGCCAAGTTTCAAAGTAATCTGATCATAAATGCGACCTGTGAGGTGTGCCAAAGGAAATTGTGGACGTACGTACTAACGTACTAACATACTAACGTACGTACTAACGTACGTACGCCGACGGACGAGAAGTGATGGCAATAGCTCAGCTTGACTTTGTCAAGTTGAGCTAAAAATTATATGTTTCCGTCTCATTTTTTAGTTACCTGTCTGGTAACAAACCCGTGTAAAAATTACATTTTAAATGAAAGTGTCAATGACACTGTAGCTCAACTTGACAAACTTGAACTTGGTAAGTTATAAATGAAATGGCAAAATTGAAGATCATTGGGACCAATGTCAGTTTTTTTGCAAGTGGCAACATTTTTTGACAGAAACCGAAGAAAATCGATAGCTCCCATCTAGAGGCCTCCCCAAACAAGCATGCCAGGTTTCAAAGCAATCCGATCATAAATGTGCCCTGTAGGGTGTACAAAAGAGAAATACTGTGGTCTGACTAGACTAAATTCTAAGAACGTTGGCCGTGGCAACATTTTTTGATGGAAATGGAAGAAAATCGATAGCTCCCATCTAGAGGTCATCGTAAATAAGCATACCAGGTTTAAAAGCAATCTAATCATAAATGAGCCCTGTAGGGTGAGCCAAAGGGAAATATTGTGGTCTGACTAAACTAAGTTCTAAGAATGTTGGCTGCGGCAACATTTTTTGATGGAAATTGAAGAAAATCGATAGCTCCCATCTAGAGGTCACCCCAAACAAGCATGAAAGGTTTCAAAGCAATCCGATCAGAGCCACGGTGATACCAAAGGTACCCAAGAAGTTTCGTAAAGATCGGTTCATAAATACGGCCTCAAGCCCGAGCCGTATTGGCATTTGCACTTACAGTGCTGAAAGTAACACCAAAAAACATCAAAATTACTCTAATTTGCACAATTTACGCATGAGAAAAAAACCCATATAATATGTGATGTATCCCATGGTACTAAACATTGATACAAAAAATTATTCAAATCAGAGCTTTCATATGGAAGTTCTGTACAAAAAACAGATTTCTGCATCATTGGTACAAAATGGCAGCCATCTTGAATTTTGACTGCACCCAAAAACACTCGTTCTCGTTCCATGGTCATACCTAAGGTACCCAAGAAGTTTGGTAAAGATCAGTTCATAAATACGGCCTCTAGCCCGAGCCGTATCCAATTGTTGACGTACGGACAGACGGCCAGACGGACAACGGGCCATGACAAAAGCTCAAATTTGGCTTCGCCAAAGTTGAGCTAAAAATGAAATCATTCCGTTGAAGCATTTCCAAAAAATCTCCGAAAAACTGATATTTTGGTGCTTTTCCATATTTCCAAGGGCCATAACTCACACAAGAATAATGCAATCAGCATGAAACTCAAACTTGATCTGTAAGTCATCGTTCTAAAGTAGTTTACCAAAAATGTAATCATTGTATTGAAGCGTTTCCAAAAAAACTCCGGAAAACTGATATTTTGGGGCTTTTCCATATTTCCAAGGGCCGTAACTCACACAAGAATAATGCAATCAGCATGAAATTCAAACTTGATCTGTAAGTCATCATTCTATAGTAGTTTACCAAAAATGAAATCATTCCGTTGAAGCGTTTCCAAAAAAACTCCGGAAAACTGATATTTTGGTGCTTTTCCCTATATTTCCAAGGGCCATAACTCACACAAGAATAATGCAATCAGCATGAAACTCAAACTTGATCTGTAACTCATCGTTCTATAGTAGTTTACCAAACATGAAATCATTCCGTTGAAGCATTTCCAAAAAAAGTCCGGAAAACTAAAGTGTGACTGACAGACTGACAGATGGACAGACTGACAGACTGATGGATGGACGGAGTGCAAACCTATAGTCCCCTCCGGTGATGCTGGTAGCGGACTAAATCGCCGGAGGGACTAATAACTAATAATTTATCAATAAATGAGTAATGAAAACCCACAATCATCTACTTTGAAATTGTAGTCAATAAAGGGTGTTTCCGAAGATTAGTCAACTTCTGGATTAATCATGACAGGCCTAACCCATTCTGATATCGCTCTCCCATTATGTTGCAGGGGTTAATAAATAATGCATCAAAGTCAACTAATCATTCAGCACATTAACTAGCCAGACTAAAAAAAAACTTTGAGAAAACATGTTTTCAGTGTATCCTATATATACTACTCAAAGTTTGCTAAGCACCAAGTACATCCAACTACCTGTTTTACGTTTTAGTTGAAATATTGTAATGAAGTGTATATATTTTTTATTTAATTATATCTTTAATGATTTAAGTACAGAAATTAAGATTTTATTTGTGTTTGACATTATTTTTAGCTTTTGAATACGATAACCATGGAAAATGGATATTACTGGTAAAAGAGGAAATTTTTCAATATGCCCAAAAGTTGACGGAGCAAACTGGTATGGCTTCAATATCGAGTATGAGGCCCATTACTGTTAATTACAGCTTGACAACGCCTTCTCATGCTCCCAATCAGGTTCCTGGTGGTCCTTTGTGGGATGTTGTTCCATTCTTGGACACGCATGGCCCCAAGCTCCTGGACACTTCTTGGCTGGACTGGACAGGCTGAAATTGCAAGCGGCAACTCATTCCAGACGTGTTCGATTGGATTGAGGTCAGGGGATCTTGCTGGCCAGTCCATACGCTCAATCCCCTCCCTCTGTCCATACTCCCCGACAGCATGGGCAACATGAGGACGGGCATTATCGTCCATCAGAATTAATCTATCACCCACTGCACCTGCATACAATCTGACGTGGACATCCAGGATCTCATCAATATGCCATTGTGCAGTCAATGTACCACGTTCAAGGACACAGAGCTCTGTACGTCCATCCCAGTTGATGCCGCCCCAGACCATGATTGACCCTCCACCATAGCGGTCATGCTCAGCAATAATGGCTGCATGGAATAGCTCTCCTGGTCTTCTCCATACCCTAGAATGCCTATCTGTGTGGTCTAGGCGGTACCTTGACTTATCTGTAAAAAGGACAGGTCGCCAATCTTCTCTGGTCCATCCAACGTGGTCCATGGCCCATTCATATCGTGCCTGGCGGTGGTTCTGGGACAGCGGAATGCGAATACATGGTTTTCTTGATTGGAGACCACCTTCATGCAACCTTGCCCGGATAGTTTGCGTCGAAACATTTACCCCGGATGCATTCTGAAGGTCACTGCAAAGCTGGGTTGCTGTGGCAAAGCGGTTCCTACGGGACTGAATGATCAAAAGCCGGTCTTCATCCAGCAGATGTTGCCCTGTCTCTGCCACCACCAATGCCGTCTTACTGGTGTGCCATACTGCTGAAATCTTGTCCAGGCTCTGGTGATCACCGCATGGTGCACACCAAGAGCTTCTTCAACCTGACAATGGGTAGCCCATTGCTCCACCATCCCTACAGCCCGCCACATTTTTGCTTCAGACAAATGTCTTCTTACATTTGCCATATTCAATCATTAAATCACAAGGGTTTGTGTTGAAACGAAGATTGAATACCCTACACATGTCATGTACATGTAGACAGTACACGAAAACATCACGAAAATCTAGGGGTACACGCTTTCCATGACTGTCATGAAAAGTCTGTCTGTCAAGAGAGCTAATGTAAACACTGGGGACCATCTCAATACATTCCTCAATCATATCCACCAAAAATATCACAAATATGTCACAAGCAAATTTCACAATGATGTGTCAAATATTTGGTGCTTGGCAAACTTTGAGTAGCATATGACTTAACTTCACTTCTATAAGCTAATCATTTTAAAATTTACTCTTTCCTTGCATGTTTAATATTAACTGGTAGAGTGCTAGAAGCCACTATCAGGGCTTTAATATGATGAGCAGGCCCCCAGCCTGAAGGTGTCATATTCTGTGGATGTGCTTCACATTATCTTAGAAGTGAAATTACTTAGTCTATATGGGTTTGCCTTGTTACAATTTATGGGAGAGTGCCTCTTGGCACTCTCCCATAAATTGTAACAAGGCAAAGACACATGAACAAATTTTGATAACCAAAAATAACTTAGCACTCTACCAGTTAAAGAACCTCAGTGAGCACGCTCACATACCCCACGCGCCCCGATATTTCAAGCTCTAATCTTTTTTTAAAAATAAACATAGATTCTAGGAATACTGCAGAAAACAGTGTTCTGTAGTTTCAACGGTATTGAAAGAATTCAAGCAGAGAAAAAGCCCGGAAAACTGTAATTTTGATGAACTTTTCAAAGTCTATGGGGCCGTAATTTTGGTAAAAATCAGTGGAGCGGAACAAAACCCAAACTTGTTCTGTAGGCCACCATGTTAGACTAACATATCAAAAATCAGCTCAATATCTGGAAGCGTGTAGGAAAAAAGTCCGGAAAACTGTAATTTTGATGAACTTTTCAAAGTTCAAGGGCCGTAATTTTGGTAAAAATCGGTGGAGCGGAACAAAATGCAAACTTGATCGGTAGGCCACCATGTCAGACTAACATACCAAACATCAGCTCAATATCTGGAAGCGTGTAGAAAAAAAGTCTGGAAAACTGTAATTTTAATGCATTTTTCAGAGTCCAAGGGTCGTAATTTCGGTAAAAATCAGTGGAGCGGAACAAAACGCAAACTGGTTCTGTAGGCCACCATGTTAGACTTACATACCAAAAATCAGCTCAATATCTGGAAGCATGTAGGAAAAAAGTCTGCAAAACTGTAATTTTGATGAACTTTTCAAAGTTCAAGGGCCGTAATTTCGGTAAAAATCAGTGGAGCGGAACAAAATGCAAACTTGATCTGTAGGCCACCACGTTAGACTAACATACCAAAAATCAGCTCAATATCTGGAAGCGTGTAGAAAAAAAGTCCGGAAAACTGTAATTTTGATGAATTTTTCAGAGTCCAAGGGCCGTAATTTCGGTAAAAATCAGTGGAGCGGAACAAAATGCAAACTTGATCTGTAGGCCACCATGTTAGACTCACATACCAAAAATCAGCTCAATATCTGGAAGCGTGTAGAAAAAAAGTCTGGAAAACAAGTAGGACTGACTGACGGACGGACCAGTCAAAAACATTATACCCCAGCAACTTTGTTGCGTGGGGTATAATAATCAAATTCAAATAGACAAAAGAAGTCAAGCACCTCCGGCTTCAAAAAATTTAGTGTTAACCAACACCGATATATCCTTTTTCTGGGAAGTGCACAATAAAAATAAAATGGAAAAACTGAGTTATAAGTATACCTGCAAAAACTTTTGCTTCATCTGTAGGCACAGCCCGTAAATGTCGTAAATCACTTTTATTTCCTACTAACATAATAACTATATTATTATCTGCATGGTCTTTTAATTCTTTTAGCCATCTTTCAACATTTTCGTATGTTAAATGTTTAGCTATATCATACACTAGTAAAGCACCAACCGCTCCTCTGTAATACCTACAAAATAACAAAAGTATCAATCAGTTGCTTAAAACATAAGTTTCCAGGGAAAATCAGGGACAGCAAAGTCAGGTGGCATATGTGTGCCCACCCCCACATACAAAATGAGAGTCATATCACTGTTTTGAGACTTTGCACTGTCTCTATTTTGTTCACTGGAGTACATAACAGACTGAATTTGTTCTCTATAAGGGCACAAAATTTCAGGAAAATGCATGAACTCGTAACTCGTAACCCTGCATATTATCTTGATGAATAGACATTGTCAAACATGAAATATGTATTGGATCAAGTTATTGTTGGTAAAAATTGATAATCTGTTTTCACTTTCGCAAATTCCATTGGCAATTTGCAAGTTTAAATACCAACATTGACCTTTTTTCTTTTTGCATTATTGCTGGTCTAATGTTGATATTCAGTATTGGTTTCATACAGAGACCGACCAAGTAAGTAGCCAGTGTGAATTTGACTCCAGAAATTCTGATTTGGCTTCTGAATCTTAAATATAGGCTTATAAGTTGTCTTGTAACCGTAAGACCCCATTTCCTCCATTGGTCACTTTTGCGGCCAAGACTTGATTAGGAAGTATTGTGAAAATGAATGATTATTGTGGTGTAATAAAAATATTTTTCAGTAATGTAATTAAATGCATAAATGTATGCCCTACACAGCTGAGAGGTTCCAACAAGAATATCGTTAAGAAAAGTAAAAAAACTACAGTTAACTGGTCGAGTGCTTCAGGGCCATATCTGGGCTGCAACTTAAAAGCTTCATGTTCTGTAAATGTACTTCAAATTATCTTTAATCATATCTTCTGTATGAATTTACCTTGTTACAATTTATGGGAGAGTACCTATGGGCACCCTCCTAAAATGTAACAAGGCACAATACATGAATGAATTCTTACAAACAGTTATGTTGGCTCTGCCAGTTAAGAAGTAAAACTGGCTTCTAGATTTCAAAAGTAGGCTCCAAGACTAGCTCTTGTTTTTAAATGCTCAGGTTGGTCCCTGGTGTTATGTAACAAAATAATCATATTACTGACCAACCAGGAAGCGTAAACATATAGGGAATTACAGGTCACCTTCTATCTGACATATTACTGTACTGTGCGGTTTGATTAGTACATCCAATACTACAGTCTACAGACAATCGCAACACTATTGTAGGAATAATATATGCTTTTTATCAATGAAATATTTACCAGATGAAATTCCGAAACAGAAATTTGAAGAAATTTCGGAGACTTTGTGAAGTTAACTCAACAGATCCAACTTAACAATCTCTGTTGTAATATAACAACTCAATTTGCACTAAGAGAATCAATTTGGGGAAATTGATTTGCCTTGTGGTGAAACAGGTTCATCATGAAGCATGAGATTTCAGGCCCTGTATTCTATGAAAGGTTAAATAACAGATCTTACTCCAGTGCCAAAGTAAAACTGGGTGATTCATATGCTCAGAGTCATTTGAAGAAAGAAAAATTCTCTTGCCAGTTATTTTAGCATTCGAGTTGCGTACTTAATTTTAGGACATCAGATTAGGGTTACAACAATATTCTGGGATGAAATTCAGGGAGATTCTAGGAATATCTAGAAAATATATTCAGGATACTTTGTACCAAATTACTTTATTCAAAATTCAAGGATATTCCAGGAGTGGAAGGGCTTGGCATGAGGAGGGGGTGCTGGCCACAAACTATGGACATTGAATAACCTGACTTGAAACCCCAGCAAAAAACCTTAAGGGACATATCATCTCTTGAGAGCAACAAGGTGTCATCTGCAGTGCTTTAGCATTGCAGATCGTGACTTGTTGCACTCGAGGAATGATATAATCAGGAATGATTCATATAACATCTTTTACAGAGACCAGGTAGCAACATGTATGTGCATCAATAGCTTTAGTCCTTCCACTGAATCTAGCCGCTAACCGTACTCTTCATTCAATTTGGAATTGTTTCAGAATTTGCACTTTCCATCTGCTATTTTTCGATGTCCTTACAGTATTCCATATAATTGCAATGCACAAAAATTCATTTATTAGGGGTTCAACAACACTTACAACAGACAGGATCATAAGAGTTTATTCCAAGGATTTTAAGGAGGGGATCCACTATTCAAGAGTTTCCTATATCCTGGAAAAATTAATTTCAAATTCCAGGAAATTCAAGGAGCTGCAGGAAATGGTAGAAACAGGAGCCCCCCCCCCCCCCCCCCCCCACCCGACTTTGCTATAGTTCGTACTTACGCGCTGGTTATAGCCCTATATCTTTCCTGTCCTGCTGTGTCCCAGATCTGTGCTTTGATTGTTTTTGCATCAACCTGTATACTCCTGAAATGAAACATCTCATGTTAAACCGGAGACATAATATGGCCAATATCTATTTTGACAAACTCTGACAGAATGATTTTTGTCTGCTTTTGTAATTACAGTACTGTAGTATTTATATAAATTCTGAGAGAAAATACAGGATATGCAAGAATTTTTCTATGGAATCATAAAGCACTTGTCGGGATATTAGTCTGAAACATTTTTAATCATCTCCATGTTAGGCTTAAAAAGTTAAAAATCTGTTACTCAAGCCGTCCCACATGGTCCTTTTAGCTGCTGCATTCTCTCTTTTTATAACCAATGAAAACTTAAAACTAGAGGCTCAAGTGAGCCTAAAATGTTAACTTGGCTGAAGTTGTCAAAAGAGATGAATGTGTCAGTAAGTGATGAACAGAAAGAGCAATTTCTTTTATTTGCAATGAAACAACCTAAGGAAATTCATTTGGCCATTTTTTTCTGCTGGTCCTAGGAAAGCTACTCAGGCAAAAAGAAATCTCTGTTCTGTGAAGTCTCAAAAAAGTGACTACAAATTTATGTTTGTTTTTAACATCCACCACCACCCCCCTCCGCTCCCCCCCAAAATATACATTAGTGTTGAAACGATCTTTTGACTAGTCAATGCCGATGTGATTAGTATTAAACAAATCTATTAACTGATTAGTGAATCACTTGTCGATTAGTCACCCGAGACTGTGCGAGTGTATTCTCCAAAGTCTTGAAGTTTCCATTTTGTTTAACTTTTAAGAAATTTAATTCAATTTTATTACAATTAATTCAGTGCTTTCGATTTGAGGTGCGCTATTGCACAAAAGCTATCTACAGATGTTCAAGCTTTTTCAACATGTTCATGTTTTGGGTAGATGGTATGTAATAAGACTGGTCAGAAAACAAAACGTCACATAATGGTATTTACTACTGATTGAAGTTTTATAACTCGCATTATGTAGTGCACATACTGATCAAACAAATCGCAGTGTTTGGTCACGTGATGTATTTAATATTCAATGAGGCTATTGTTTATAGTTTGTCTAGCTTTTCATTGGGGGTTGATTAAGTTATGCAGGTCATGGAACAATCGCGTCATCAGAGGACAATTCAAAGTTTTTTAGCACAATAACAAAGTGCAGAAATTTCTTATTAGAGCAAAATATACAAGGGAATTTTGGGAGAAAAGGTCAATTTCACTTAAAAATATTTGACAGAACCGAATATTGGAACACCAAAGATTTATTATTAGAGCAATTTATTTTTTATGGCACTGGTTGTTTGGTCGTAAGGACATGGGGACATCATCTTCCGTAATGTCACACAGTTAGAACCATTAATTGTATCGTAATTTGGAAGCCACTTCAGCCAATGAATTCAGTTAAAACCAGTTTAGTAGAATTTATTGCTTAGTTCAGCAACTGACATTGCATAACCGACTAGTCGATTAATCGTCGACTACAACCCGGCGATTAGTCGATAAGAAAAAATCCTAACGGCATTAATCGTTTCAACACTAATATATATATATATTTTTCGGGGCACAAATAGAGCACTTATGACCCAGTTATACTACATGACAAACTCAGTTCAAATCAGCCCCTTGGTTCTTGAAATACAAATTTTGAGTGAAGCCAAAAATGAGCATCCTCCCACAGGGAGCCCAAATTTTGAACAACTGAGTTCCTTTGAAAATACTTGAATCTGCATCACTGAAGTAAGTTCCATACCAAAAATCTAAAAAGATTATTGCGAGAGGCTTATGATATGTTTTTTAAAGCAATTTGGGCTTATGGGGCATTAACCCCACCCCAAGGGGTATAGTAAGTTTTGTGGAGATAAGACAAATTCTGCCAGGATGCTTTGTACCAAATTGGAAGAAGAATACTTAGTTGATGGAGCACATGGTAGATGATGATTTGGCATTTTCTCATTGCCAACATTGTTAAAAAAAAATCTTTTCGGGTATCAATCAAGTACTTATTTCCCAATTATACTACATGCCAAATTTGGTTCAAATCAGCCCATCGGTTCTTGAAATACAAATTTTGGGTGGAGCCTAAAATTGGCATTCTTCTACATAGAGCCCAAATATTGACCAGCCAACTTGCCTTGAACAAACTTTAATCTTCACCACCAAAGGAAGTGCCATACCAAATATCAAAGAATTCTCTGTGGTGGTTCCTGGGAAGATTTTTAAGGATTTTTAGGCTTCTTGGGTATTAACTCCAGCCCGAAGTTGGCAGCAGCTTCTTTTGAACAAAGTGGCAAGAGTATACTCCAAAGATAGTCTGTGCCATATATGTTTGAATTTGGCCCAGTGGTTTTAAAGACAAGTTTCAAAATTTAATGGACAGACGATGGATGACGGACTATGGATGCCAAGTGATGGAAATAACTCCCACTGGCTTTCAGTCAGGTGAGCTAAACATGACAAGAGCTATGCCTGGCATTGCATAATATGCCTGGTAAGCAATTTCTAAGTCGAAAAGACCCTTAACTCTTGTAAAAATCATCGGACCAAGCCCCAATTAGAAATCAACCTGAATTTTGATTTAACTGAGGCTTCAACCAAGTTTGGTCCTGATCTATAAATCCAAACTCAAGTTATCCAGAAACAGAAAAGTTTACGGATGGATGGATGGACAGAGATACATGGATGGACATTTTTACTGCAAGTCGTATGAAAATTAAATGGTTTATGTTTGATATTTTACCCAAGTTAATAAAATTGATAAATTTGTCTCTTGGGTGCAACAATGCTTTACAATGCTTAAGGGACGAAATACATCACCACCCATGCTATTCCGTAAATTATAAGGTCTAAAACATAAAACAAAACAAGAACTTGAACTTCTGATAGCAAAGAAATAATTACAAAAATAAAATAAATGAAAGTGTCAATGACACTGTAGCTCAACTTGACAAACTTGAACCTGGTAAGTTATAAATGAAATGGCAAAATTGAAGATCATTGGGACCAATGTCAGTTTTTTTGCAAGTGGCAACATTTTTTGACAGAAACCGAAGAAAATCGATAGCTCCCATCAAGAGGCCTCCCCAAACAAGCATGCCAGGTTTCAAAGCAATCCGATCATAAATGTGCCCTGTAGGGTGTACAAAAAGGAAATATTGTGGTCTGACTAGACTAAATTCTAAGAACGTTGGCCGTGGCAACATTTTTTGACGGAAATGGAAGAAAATCGATAGCTCCCATCTAGAGGTCACCGTAAATAAGCATACCAGGTTTCAAAGCAATCTAATCATAAATTAGCCCTGTAGGGTGAGCCAAAGGGAAATATTGTGGTCTGATTAAACTAAGTTCTAAGAATGTTGGCTGCGGCAATATTTTTTGATGGAAATTGAAGAAAATCGATAGCTCCCATCTAGAGGTCACCCCAAACAAGCATGAAAGGTTTCAAAGCAATCCGATCATAAATGTGCCCTGTAGGGTGTGCCAAAGGGAAATATCGAGTCTTCTGACTAAACCAAGTTCTAAGAACGTTGGCCGCAGCAACATTTTTTGATGGAAATTGAAGAAAATCGATAGCTCCTATCTAGAGGTCTCCCCAAACAAGCATACCAGGTTTCAAAGCAATCAAATCATAAATGTGCCCTGTAGGGTGTGCCAAAGGGAAATATTGTGGTCTGACTAAACTGAGTTCTAAAAACGTTGGCCGCGGCAACATTTTTTGACGGAAATTGAAGAAAATCGATAGCTCCCATCTAGATGTCACCCCAAACAAGCATGCCAGGTTTCAAAGCAATCCGATCATAAATGTACCCTGTAGGGTGTGCCAAAGGGAAATATTGAGTCTTCTGACTAAACTAAGTTCTAAGAACATTGGCCGCGGCAACATTTTTTGACAGAAATTGAAGAAAATCGATAGCTCCCATCTAGAGGTCTCCTCAAACAAGCATACCAGGTTTCAAAGCAATCTGATCATAAATGGGCCCTGTAGGGTGTGCCAAAGGGAAATATTGAGGTCTGACTGAACTAAGTTCTACGAACGTTGGCCGTGGCAACATTTTTTGCCGGAAATTGAAGAAAATCGATAGCTCCCATCTAGAGGTCACCCTAAATAAGCATACCAGGTTTCAAAGCAATCAAATCATAAATGTGCCCTGTAGGGTGTGCCAAAGGGAAATATTGTGGTTTGACTAAACTAAGTTCTAAGAACATTGGCCGCGGCAACATTTTTTGACGGAAATTGAAGAAAATCGATAGCTCCCATCTAGAGGTCACCCCAAACAAGCATAAGAAGTTTCAAAGTAATCTGATCATAAATGCGACCTGTGAGGTGTGCCAAAGGAAATTGTGGATGTACGTACTAACATACTAACGTACGTACGTACGCCGACGGACGAGAAGTGATGGCAATAGCTCAGCTTGACTTTGTCAAGTTGAGCTAAAAATCACCCGCCAACATGCAATTACAAATGAAAGTGTCAATGACACTGTGGCTCAACTTGTCTGTGTGTTGTGTGATGAAAAGGATAATGTTCAATGTTTATGAAAGTTTTATGAAATAAGACAAGAATTGTGATAACTGGTAATATGTTAATATCTCTTTCCTGTATGCTATGTTTTTAATAAAAATAATATGAGGTGTACATTGTACTAAAGGGCGAAGGGGTGGGTTAATGTGACCTCACAGTTAATGTATGTGGCCCTCACAGTTAACGTATGTCAATGGAAGTTACCAAGTTACAGTGAAATATTTCCTAAAGGTTTTCGGGCTTCAGGCCTGTGTAGCCATGGCGGTTGACTGATTACTACTAAAAGGGGACATTCTTATCTCGACATTATACTGAGTCATTCTACTAAATTACAATGAAATCCCTTCACAAATACGACCTGTAGTCTGTACTACAGTTTTTTTGGGTTTTGGGCTCGGGAAGCCATCATGGTTGAATGATCGCGACCAAAAGGGGACATTGTCATCTGGGCATCATCTGGAGTGATCCTACAAGTTACAATGAAATCCCTTCATAAATATGACCGGTAGACTGTGCTCAAGGTTTTCGGGCTTCGGGCCCCTGAAGCAGTCACAGTTGACCAATCATGACCAAAGGGGGATGTCATCATCTAGGCATTATATGGAGTCAACCTAACAAGTTACAATGAAATCCTTACATAAATACGACTAAAAGATTATGCTAAAGTTTTGGGGTTTTGGGCTCGGTCAGCCATTAAGGCTGAATGATTGCGACCAAAAGGGGACCAAGCTACAATGAAATCCCTTCATAAATAGGACCTGTGGACTATGCTAAAGGTTTTCGGGCTTCGGACCCCTGTAGCCGTCACAGTTGCTCAATCATGTCCAAAAGGGGACATTCTCATCTAGGCATTATATGAAGTCAACCTACCAAGTTACAATGAAATCCCTTCATAAATATGATCTGCAGACTGTGCTAAAGGTTTTTGGGCTTCGGGCTCGGTCAGCCATCATGGTTGAATGATCGAAACAAAAAGGGAAATTCTCACCTGGGCATCATCTGGAGTGATCCTACGAAGTTACAATGAAATCCCTTCATAAATATGACCTGTAAGCTGTGCTCAAGGTTTTCGGGCTTTGGGCAGCTGTAGCCGTCACAGTTGACCAATCACGACCAAAAGGGGATGTTATCATCTGGGCATTACACGGAGTCAACCTAATAAGTCTCAATGAAATCCTTCCATAAATACAACCTATAGACTATGCTAAAGGTTTTTGGGCTCGGGCAGCCATGAAGGCTGAACGACCGCGACCAAAAGGGGCCATTCTCACCTAGACATTATTTGGAGTTATCCTACCATGTTTCAGTGAAATCCCTTCATAAATATGACCTGTAGACTGTGCTAAAGGTTTTCAGGCTTCAGGCCCCTGTAGCCGCCACAGCTGCCCAATGACGTCCAAAAGGGGACGTTCTCATCTAGACATTATATGAAGTCAACCTACCAGGTTACAATAAAATCCCTTCATAAATATGACCTGTAGACTGTGCTAAAGGTTTTTGGGCTTCGGGCTCGGTCAGCCATCATGGATGAATGGTCGCAACCAAAAGGGGACATTCTCATCTGGGCATCATCTGGAGTGATCCTACGAAGTTACAATGAAATCCCTTTATAAATATGACCTGTGGACTGTGCTCAAGGTTTTCGGGCTTCGGGCCCCTGTAGAGGTCATAGTTGACTAATCACGACCAAAAGGGGATGTCATCATCTAGGCATTATACGGAGTCAACCTAACAAGTTACAATGAAATTCTTCCATAAATACGATCTACAGACTATGCTAAAGGTTTTTGGGCTCGAGCAGCCATAATGGCTGAATGATCGCGACCAAAAGGGGACGTTCTCATCTGGACATTATTTGGAGTCATCCTGCTAAGCTACAATGAAATCCCTTCATAAATATGAACTGTAGACTGTGCTAAAGGTTTTTGGGCTTCAGACTTGGTCAGCCATCATGGTTGAATGGTCGCAACCAAAAGCGGACATTCTCATCTGGGTATCATCTGGAGTGATCCTACAAAGTTACAATGAAATCCCTTCATAAATATGATCTGTAGACTGTGCTCAAGGTTTTCAGGCTTCGGGCCCCTGTAGCCGTCATAGTTGACTAATCATTGCCAAAAGGGGATGTCATCATCTAGGCATTATATGGAGTTAACCTAACAAGTTACAAAGAAATTCGTCCATAAATACGACCTTTTGACTATGCTGAAGGTTTTTGGGCTTGGGCAACCATAAGGGCTGAATGATCGCGACCAAAAGGGGACGTTCTCATCAAGACATTATTTGGAGCCATCCTACCAAGCTACAATGAAATCCCTTCATAAATATCACCTGTAGACTGTGCTAAAGGTTTTCGAGCTTCAGGCCCCTGTAGCCATCACAATTTATCCTCAGGGTACCTCTTTCTGTTTAGGCCTGAGACCTTGATTCAGACTGAGGTTCACAGAGGGTGCAGGTTAGAATCACCAAATTCACCCTCTAGGGACCTCATTCTGCTGGTGACAGCCAACAAAATTTACTGAAATTAGCAAAAATAACCACATTTTTAGGTTAAATTTGTGAAAAAGAATGAGAAATTTTAACCAGATCGCAACTGGGTCATGATCTGGTCAAAATTCCGTTTGCCATCGTGCCCCAAAAATTGTAGAATCTGACTTAAGGTGAAGGTAAAAGAAATGCGAACACATTGCTTCTCAGAGGATATTTTCAGTTATTTATTTCAGAATACTATATTCCAAAAATCTCAATCCACTGGTATAAATGTTCTGCGGCCATTATCACTATCAGATCAAGAAAGGGACTACTTTATTTATTTCACAGCTCTGAATATGGGTTATTACTTGGTTAGTTTCAAACCAGCCAAGATATCAGCCCAAGATAACTTCATATCTGCTTGGATGAGGCAACTTTATATTAGCCCAAGACTGAATGACGAAAGCTGATGTAAAGTTACCGAGGGCTGATGTCTTGGCTGATATGGAAATAGCCAAGTAATAACCTCTTTATTTATTAAAACAAAACAAACAAGGGCTATGCAAAGCATGGGCCACTGCCCTCAACCCACAGGCATGTTTAAAGTAGCTTTAAAGGTATTGTGGGATGAAAAAAGTTCTAAGTCAAAAGAGTGAAAACAAAAAAAAATTTCTAAGCTAAAAGAGTAAAAAAGAGCCATAACTCTGGAAATAATTATTTAACAGAATCCTTTCCTTGTGCATATCTGTTCCCCCATGCAAGTCTATCAGCATGCCAAAGGAGATCCAAATCAGACTGATGGCTTTGAAATTACAATGAAAACATTGTATGGACAGACGGATGGACAGACAACGGGCTAGATACCCCCAAATCCTCCTTTGGAGGTCGGGGGCATAAAATTATTAAATGATCTCAAATCTGTTACAGTTTTCTGACAGTGTTATTGTTTCTCATTCTTTTCATGAGGTCTGATGTTTCCTCCTCTCCTAGTTCAGCTATCCGAACACCTCAGCTGCTGGAGTGGAGAAGCTGCGACATTCAGGTAACTGAACTGTTTCTTCTCTCACTTCATTGAAACTCCATTTACGACTGAATGTATGGATGAGTATTTCTTTATTGGATGTTTTAAGGTCACATATTTCTGCAAAATGGCTAATCATGACGAGTTTTACGAGTGGAGGAAGCCAGAATACCCGGAGAGAACCACTGAGCAATGGCAAGCAACTGTCAGCTCTCCAACATACTAACTCCACACAAGCAGGGTTAGCACTGGTTGAAGACAGGTGCATCATCGACGTGCAGTACACCTTAGTACAAAATGCCACCATGCCTCCACATGGGCAATGGGGGGTGAAGGGTTTTCCCAAAGGACACAATGCAGGTGCCACAGGTGGGATTCAAACCGAGGACCTCTCGGCTTGTGTGTGGATGAGATAAAATCTAACTGGTAGAAATCTTCAATGGCAAACCTGCATCAGACATTTGAAGAACTGCTGTCATTAAAACAATGATTACTGTGGTGCAACAGCTTTCTTAACAAGAAAATGGAATATGAATTAAACAATTTAACTATTCATATTAATCTTTGAACTTCCCATCAATGTACTCACCTTGTGGCAAATTCCACACCTATTGTACTTTTACTCTCTAAGTTGAATTCATTTCTTGTAAATCTGGACAAAAGATTGCTCTTACCAACGCCGGAATCACCAATTAAAACAACTGCAAACAGAAATTTATAGAAGTACACTTTAGTAATTTAATCGTAAAATTCATAAAAATGTTTATTACTGTGATCATAAAAATGATCTCTTTTACAATCAGATCGTGATCCGATTGAAACACACATACCCAAGTGGGTCGAGACTTCTTTAAGAAGACATTCCTTTTTTGACAGATGAAATTCTTGTGTTGCAGTGAGGACTAGAAATGAGCAATATACCGCAAAAAACGAACAGATACTGATATCCTGGGGATACCGAAAAACCAAACCAATTATTAAATGCCAAAACCATCTATATTTGCAAATCTTCTTGCATTTGCTATTAAAAAGACCTTGTTGAGGCTTGATAGCAGCTGAAGTGTTCATTTTTATTAAAGTAACTGACTTTCTTTTCAGACTTCTAGAGGTGGGTTGTTTTCAAGTTTCATGTCAGTTCTGGTTTCAGTTTCATTCAGGATTGGGTTTTTGGTTTCGGTTTTCATTGTACAAACATAATACATTGCATGTGTACAGAAGATGTATTTGGCGCCAGTCAGTATCACAGGGACTCCCCTTCCAAGGCAATGCACCTGTGTAATAGCCTATACTGGTACTCCTGAGCACAACGTTTTTGCATAAATTATCTCCCATTTTAAGTTTGAGAAAAATGATTTTTGCCTTGAGCCTGTTACAAAATTACCCCCCCCCCCCCCCCCCCCAATACCTGTGTTTAAGGTAACCCGGCACACCCTAAAATATTATGCCGACCATACAAAAAAAATATGACCCTAAATTTCCATCCAACTTCAATGGTGATTTTGACGCTGGCTTTGGAGTTCAAGGTTTCAAAATTACGTGCAGAAATCAATATATTTGTCATTATAAATGTGGAACAAGCAACAAGTTCCAGTTCTGCAAAGGAAGTTGCATTTGATAAACAGATGAACATTTAAATAACGATGTATAAGAATTAAGTAATTTTGTTACCTATTTTTGCGCTAAATACCACGCTCGATTGCAATACCAATAATAATAATAATATACACATTTATATAGCGCCAAAATTATAGTTCAGAAAATATAGAACCATATTCTAAGGCGCTGTACATGTTACTGAGCTCATGCAAATCTACAAATGGAATATATACAGTATCTTACAGTCCAGAACATCACTTATAGGCGTTTTGAAACAGGCATGTTTTGAGATCTTTCTTGAAAAGATTGATATTTGACAGTCTTTTTAGGTGTTGTGGTACATTATTCCACAAGTGAGGGCCAGCAAATGAGAATGACCTATCTCCAAATGTCTTACACCTATGTTTTGGAACATGTAGCAGCATTTTACCATCGGACCTCAGGTTGTATTGACACACATTCTTGGTATTAAGGAATTCTTCTAAGTAGGCTGGTGACATGTTGTTTTGTGTCTTAAAAACTAATAATAAAGTTTTGAAAATTATTGTGTACTTGACTGGCAGCCAGTGCATATCCCTCAGAACAGGAGTGATGTGTTGAGATCGTGACACCCTACATACCACTCGGGCTGATGCATTTAGTACCATCTGCAGGTGAGAGTACTGATATTGTAGAAGGTTGAACTGTAAGGCATTACGATAATTACAAATGTGAAGTTACAAAGGCATGAACTAGGGGTTTTTGTTGAGTTTTTGGTGAGGAACTGTCTTATCTGGTTAACTTTGTATAGACCTCTGAAAGCCTTATTGCACATATTTGTAACGTGTCTGTCCATAGACATGGCAGAGTTGAAGAAGGCACCAAGATTGCGTACACTGTTATTTGCACTGATGGCGGAATCTCCTACATTCACTGAATTGATGTCAACTTTTGCGAGTTGTTGTCGTGAACCAATTATTAGGAATTCAGTCTTATCATCATTTATCATTAATTTGTTTGAAACCATCCATGTGCAAATGTCTGAAGGACATGATTCAATAGTTTCTAGAGCTTTAGTTTGATCCTTGATTGATGGTTGAAAAGAGAAATAGACCTGTGTGTCAACAGCATAACGATGGACGTCAGCCAGGTGAGATTCAATGATGATGAACATTTTTGAAAAATAGAAAAGAAACAGAACAGGACCAAGGCAACTGCCCTGTAGGACTCCACATTCAAGATGGAGGTCTTTTGACAGATTACCGTTTATTGATACACGCTGCTGTCTATTCTTGAGGTATGATGATAGCCAGCTAACAGCAACACCATTAAGTCCAAAGTCAGAATTCATTGTCTCTATCAGAGTTTTATGACAAACAGTGTCAAAAGCAGAACTAAGGTCCAAAAGAACAAGCATTAATGTTTTTGTTTTCAGAGGGGCATGCTCATCCGGGAGACAAGACAATGTGTTGTATGATTTTGCCAGATCATCCAGGTTAGCACACTGAAAATTACACAAATCTGATTTTTCGATGTCACATTTAAGCTTGTTAATGACAATTTCATTGAATTTTCGGAGTGTTACTTCTTTACGTGTCAGTGATGGTTTTCGAACACCCAGTGTGCACTAAACAAATGAATGGTCAGATAATCTGAATGGGATTAATGGTTCAGAAAGCTGCAAGTCATTAGTACATCTTGTGATAAGGTCAAGAGTGTGTCCAGAGGTATGAGTAGGCCCAGTAACATGTTGTTGTAAACCAAATGTTTCTAAGAGGTTCATAAACTTGTTAGCATCACTGGCATTGTTGTCATCCATATGTATATTAAAATCACCGATGATAAAGAGTTTTTCAGAACACATAATAATGGATTCAAGGTACACAGAAAATTCTTCAAAGAAAACACTGGTCGATATAGGATGATTTTTGGAGTAAGGTGTTCGATATACACCCACAGTTCGGATGTTGGTGTCAGCCCAGCATACTGTCCATTCGGCATATTCAAAAGAGGATTTATCTCCTTGGGTTGAGGTTTTAATTACTATATTCTCTCAGCACATGAGACCAATTCCACCTCCAGTCCTAGCATTAATACTAGGGGCACTCTTGAAAAAATATCCTTCACAGGAAAGTCCTGAAACAATTACGCTGTCCTGATCAGTTAGCCAAGTCTCAGTAACCAAACAAAAATCCATTTTGTTATTGACGATGTGTTCTACAAAATCAGGAACCTTATTAGTGCAGCTGTTGTAAAAAAGGGGTATTGTGACTCTGAAGTTTGAAAACAAGGTTAACTTTAGGTTGTTTCTCTCTTTATTCTGTGAAGTGAAGACCTGATTAGAGTTTTTCAACATACAGACTTCTTCAGAAAAGACATTTCTTTTTTGACAGATGAGATTCTAGCATTGTGGTGAGGACCAGAAATGAGCAATATACTGCAAAAACCGAACAAATACCGATAGCATGGGGATACTTTAAAACCAAACCAATCACTAAATACCAAAACCATCTACATTTTCAAATTTTCCTGCATTTGCTATAAAAAAGACCTTATTGGGGCTTGATAGCAGCTGAAGTGTTCATTTTGATGAAAGAAGTGACTGACTTTCTTTTCAGTTTTGTTAACCAATAAAGGCCTGGGCAACTGTCCCGAATTCCCACTGGAATACAACCTGTTTTTGTCTAGTTACTTAGCAGTGATTTTTAGTCAAGTCTTGGCTGCCTGTTGAAACAGCCAAGACTTCACTAAAACTCACTGCCCAGGTGATTATCTATTGTCAGCAGGACCTTCTAACGATGGCAAGTAAGGGCAAATGCTCCAACACTGCAAAAGCCTGAAATAGGCCCTTAAAGGTTAAGGTGTGTTTGGAACATGTCACAAAATTACTGTAAATGTGATTTGAATTGGCAAAAGAAAGCCAGTGTTGAGCTCATTGGCAGTGGCATTTGTGGCCTTGTGATAAAATGGTATGAGAACAACTTATTCTGTATTTTTCTGAAGTAAATTCCCCTTTGGTACTGTCAACAAATCTCGGCCAAGTCAGATACCGAATACAAAACTGATATTGCAGTATATCCCCCTAAAAATACTTAAACCGATGTACACTTTCATGATCACAGTACCATATATGGGTACACATTCATACATACAAGCCAAAAGGAAAGTGAACCAAGTAATCATGAGAATTTCATCTAATAAGCTAGATCCCAGCCATCATTTATGCCGTTGTGCAATGGTCTTGTGGTTTAGGTGTTGGACTCCTGATTGCAAGATAGGAATGTCATGAGTTTGAATCCCGGCCAGAAATAAGAAACCAACCTTCTAAATTCCCCAAAATCATGATGGCGTGCTTTAAAATACATTCACATCTGAGCCAGTCTTATAGTGCATTTGGGCAATTCCACGCAAGGTAGGACATGACAGGTGAAAATTATAATTGGCTATATCCATTATAAATTGCTTGATCTGTGTAGCCAAGAAATCAAAGTTAACTGAAATAACAAAATTTACCGCGAGTTTGTAAGTACTTCTGAAATTTTTAAAAATTATTTGAGGCTATACATTTTAAAGTGTGTTATAACTACACCATGGAAGTTATTTGCAAAAGAAGTATTCATGTTTTTAGATTGATTAGACTATTATTTCATGATGTTTATTGAAGAATAAGGTTGTGTGATAATTATTTAGAAGTTTGGATCATTATTCAAATAAACATATTAATACTCCATTCTTCTGAAGTTATAGGTGTTTATAATGTTACGTCAGTCACGATAAAGTACCTTACATTGGATATGAACAGAAACCAATGGCATTGTAAAATCTCCTCTTTCATTACAGTTGAAATAAATTGAGCAAATTATTATTTGACTTTATGAGATAGAACATAAATATTTTGGCCATCGAAAAATGTCATGTCAGTCACGCGTTACGTCAGTCACAGACTGTTACGTCTGTCACATTGTGAAATTTTTGCAGACTGCACATGTATTAATTATACAAGACCCTAATTTTGTACAAATTCATTTTTAGCTCAACTTTGGCGAAACCAAATTTGAGCTTATGCCATGGCCAGTCGTCCGTCTGTCCGTCAACAATTCAATACGGCTCGGGCTAGAGGCCGTATTTATGACCCAATCTTTACGAAACTTCTTAGGTACCTTTGTTATGAACGTGGGACGAGAACGAGTGTTTTGGGGCCCGATCCGAAATTCAAGTTGGCCGCTGGCGGCCATTTTGTACAGACTTAAGTGAAATCAGATTTTTGCGCAGAACTTCCATACGAAAGCGCTGATTTGAATAATTTTTTGTATGAATGTTTAGTACCATGGGATACATCACATATAATACAGGTTTTTTTCTCGTACGTAAATTATGCAAATTAGACTAACTTTGATGTATTTAGTGTTACTTTCAGCACTGTAAGTGCAAATGCCAATACGGCTCGGGCTAGAGGCCATATTTATAAACCGATCTATACGAAACTTCTTGGGTACCTTTGGTATCACCGTGGGACGAGAACGAGTGTTTTTGGGTGCGGTCCAAAATTCAAGATGGCCGATGGCAGCCATTTTGTACAAAATTAGGTGCAATCAGATTTTTACACAGAACTTCCATATGAAAGCGCTGATTTGAAACATTTTGTGTGTGAATGTTTAGTACCATGGGATACATCACATATAATACAGGTTTTTTTCTCATGCAGAAATCTAAATTTTATAGTAAATTTCCTTTCTTATTATACCTACCACAATTGTTTACTACAGGCTTGCACTACAGTGGAAGTCCCTAACTCGGATAAAATACTCTCTATTTTTTGTCTTTCCCAAGCAAGTTGGGAAAGAAAAGTGGTGCAAAAGCACCAATAAAAATAAGCCAAAACTGGGTCGAGTGCAACCGGCGCAGACCCAGTACGGGATGCTCTCTCCCAAGTACAACTCCACGACTTCCGTTGCCAGTGCGCATATACCGTCTCTAAAGACTCATTCTTTTTGAATCCGTAAACGTTAGAGTTATGTGATCAGCGGGGAGGAAAGATTCTTTACCCGTAAAGAAGACGGGAGGGCCTCCATGTTAACAATTGTGGTAGGTATAATAAGAAAGGAAATTTACTATAAAATTTAGATTTCTTATCAACCTACTCACAATTGTTTACTACAGGCTGAATAGACAAAAGGCTGGAGGGAATCGCATAACCAACCCCCACATAACCCTAGTGCACTGGAACCGTGAAGCAGAAGGAAGAGGTCCCGAGGCTTATCAACCATAATGTCGCAATCATTGGTAAAGGACAATGAAAAGAGACATATGAGCCTGTGTGACACACAGACAGAAAAAAGGGCAGTAACAGCACAAGGCTGAAACTGACCTTCAAGAAGCCTAATGGCTATGGCAGACAACAGCCTGAGCAGAAGAAAGAGGACCCAAGGCAAAAAGGTCCTCCGACTGCTCCTGCAACTGGCGTAAATAAAAGGTGGAGAAAGTAGAAGCATTTCTCCAGTAGGCTGCCTGCATAACATCCGACAACTTGACGGAGTTAGAATAAGCCCAAGAGGTAGACAGTGCTCGCACCTCGTGGGCAGAAATACGATTGGTAATACAATCGCCAGCTGCTAAACGACTATAAGCCGTACGAATAGCAAGACAAATCCATCGAGAAATGGATTGAGGAGAGATCTTCTGTCGACCCGGAATGAGAGACAGAAAAAACCGTTTTCTGCCCTTCCGTATGAAGCGTGTCCGATCAAGATAAATGCGAATAGCACGGACCGGACAGAGCAAAGGGCGAGTACCCTCAACAGAGGGAAGAGCCCTGATACAGATAGGAGGAGGAGTAGTATCTGGTAACTGATTCTTAGCCAAAAAGGAGCAATCAGTGGTAAAAGTAACACTGTTGGGAGAACTCCTAAAAATGGCCGGGTCAACCGAGAGGGCGTGAAGCTCACTAACCCGTCTGGCCGAAGCAAATGCCATCAGAAAAGCCGTCTTGTATGTGAGAAATTGCATATCCACCTGGGATAAAGGTTCGAACGGCGCCCCCCCCCCCCCCCCCCCCCCCCCCCCCCAAGCAAAGCAGCACCCACGAATGATTCCATCGTGGAGTAAGCTGCAAAGTCCGAGGCCTTTTCAAAGAAAAGTGCCGAACAAGCTTGGAGAGGTAAGGATTAGTGCCGATACGACGCTTCCCCACATAAGAAAAAGTCTCTGAAAGCATAGACCTGTAACCCTTGATGGTAACAGGCTGGAGACCCCGAGAATCAAACAGATATACCAGAAACTCCGCAATCTGTGAAATCGAAGGATTGGCATAATCAACAGAGTGATCAGCACACCATCGACAGAAGACCTTCCATTTAGCTGCATAAGCTAAACCAGTGGAGTGCCTCCTTGAAGAAGAAATGCACTCCACTGCTGGTCTCGAAAAACCTCTACGGAGGAGACAGGACCTGACAAAAGATATGCGTGAAGGCACAATGAAGTCGGGTCGACGTGAAACCTCCTCGGGCGACCTTGACAAAGAAGGTCGCGACGTAGCGGGAGACGTGCCGGAACCGCCGCCACCAGCGAGCGGAGCTGATTGATCCACACCCGCTGAGGCGACAGGGGAGCGATCAGAATGATTCGACAACTGCAGGTTCGAATTTTGGCGAGAACCTGAGGAAGAATCGGAACCGGCGGGAAGGCGTAGCCGACTAGACCGTTCCAATCGAGTGACAGAGCGTCCACGGCAAAAGCCAGAGGATCTGGACACGGGGACACGAAAGTGTCCACCTGATGGTTCCAACGAGTCGCAAAGAGATCGATGTGGGGACGTCCCCAGAGATCGCAAAGCGACTGGAACACTGCCCTGTGAAGCATCCACTCGGTGGAAATAACCCTGCCCTGTCGGGACAGGGAGTCGGCTAGAACGTTCAGACGACCGGGAATGTGACGGACAACCACCCCGGCGTGAACCTCCTGAGCGAGCAGTAAAAGATCCCGAGCTAACTCGTACATCGGAAGCGAGTGCGTGCCGCCCTGGTTCCGAATGTAAGCAACCACTGTCGAATTGTCGGACAGTAGAAGGACCTGGCGATTCGACAAGTGAGGGATCCACTGCCTGAAACTCAGAAGAAGAGCAAGAAGCTCCTTCTGGTTGATGTGTAGAGCTGCTTGATCCTGGTCCCACATCCCGTGTAGGGAAAGACCGAGAGGATCCAACGTCGCACCCCATCCGAGATCGCTGGCATCTGCCGTCAGAACGCGATCGGACGTGGGTAAGTCCAGCGGAACACCCTGCGTAATCCACTGAACATCTGTCCAGGGAAGAAGGTGAGGATACAGAGAGTCCGGAAACGGAAGCACCTGATCCAGAGAATCTACATTCGGTCTCCAACGACTGAGCAGAAAGTGTTGGAGAGGTCTGACACGCAGCCGACCTAGAGAAATGAGATCCGTCACCGAACCGCAGAGACCGATCAGCCGGAGAAAACTCCGAGCGGTCGCGGACCTGGACTGGGACAGAGTCAGAGCAAAAGCTGAGAGAATCACAGCCTTGGCCTGGGGAACAGCCACCAAATTGAATTTGGTTTGGAAAGACATCCCCAGATGACAAAACGACTGAGAAGGGACCAGGTCCGACTTCTCCTCGTTGACTCTGAATCCTAGCGACGTGAGCAAGCTCAACAGAGTGGCGACATCCGATTCCAGTAAGGCAGCATTGGAATGCCTCTGGAGGATATCGTCCAGATATGCCGAAGTAGTCACCCTGGACTGTGTGCGATGGAACGCTATCACATGCGACATCAGTCTGGTGAACGCCCAAGGAGCCAGGTTGAGGCCGAAAGGTCGTTCTTGACGACCTCGATCACCCCCTTTGCCAGGAGATTGGCAATCTCCGTGGACAAAAGTTCCCGACGTAAAACGTCTGAAGGAACTGTGGTTGGAAGAGGCACCCTTGACAGAGTGGGGTGCCGTCGGAAGGATATGCGCAGCCCGGACCGAACAACATCTAACACCCATGGATCGGATGTGATGGTGGTCCAATGGTCTGCAAACTCTGCTATCCTTCCTCCAACCTGGGACGAGTCGAGGTGAGGACCTTCATTTCGAGCCCCGACGAGGCCCGCGAGAGGAGAAACCACCTCCTCTGCTAAATGAAGAATCCTGAGACTTCCCTCGATTCTGCCGACCCCTACCTTTACCCCGTGAGTAAGAAGCAGAGGCGGCGGCAGAAGGACCAGCCTTTTGCTTCACAGAGGAAGCAGAAGGGTACTTGTTAGGCTTGGAACGGCCCTTGCCTCCCCGAGAAGGCTGATCAAGCTGACGAAACAGCAGCTGATCTTTGCAATGACGTAGGACGTCATCCCGGACCGTCGACACGGAACCATGGAAAAGTTGCGGACCTGCCAAAGAAGCAGATCGAAGAGTAGCACGCTGCTCCTCGGGAAGGGATCGTCCTGTGTCCAGCACAGCATCCCTTCGAACTAATTCCAAATTGGCCGTGTTACAGGCATGCGTGTGAGTAAGGTGCATAAGCGCCTTGGACAGCACACGCAAAGGTGCCTGTACCTCGTCAAACTTATCTGGAGGCAGATAAGCAGCCAAAGCTGAGACGACGTGATCTGAGAGAGAAAGCATGCCAAGCATCTCTCTAGATAAGCCCAACGTGGACTCCAGAGTCGTCATTGGAATGACGGCAGACTTGGGCTTGGAAAGCCCGAGGGAAGTGGAGTCCTGATCCAGAACCGTCAAAGTCTGGCAGACTGACGGATTGGCGGAATCGTAGGAACGATAACGCACAGGAGGCAAAAAGGTGTCAACCCTGGTGAAGAACGAAGTCTTCAAAGCCTTGGAATTCAGCTTGGCATCCAATGCTGAAAAAGCTTCAACCACCTGTACCGACTGGCACGGTCGAAGGCGCCCAGAAGCAGGTTGCTCCATAGGCTGTTGGCGCGCGACCGATGATCGCGGCCAGGCTGACACTGTCGGCTGGTTAGCAGGTTTGAGCTCAGGCAGAAACCCAAACACAAAGTCAAGAGCCGCCCCCAAGTCCGAAGACTGCTGGCCCTCGACCTCAAGCATGTCGGACTCCTCCCCAGAGTCGGAAGACACATAGCCCATCGTGGGCAAACCAGCCGACGCCTCCCATGGTGTCGGGACACCAGAGGAATCGGAAACCGGCCTGTTTCCAATCCCGGGAGGCGGCGCCATAGGAGGCGCCTGGAAACCACCCATAGCCTCGCTGGAAGCAACAGGAAGGCTCTTTGAGAGAACCTGAGTGAGTAAGGAGAGGGCCTCCCTAAGCTCACTGCCTGTACCGACCGGTTCGACAGGGGAGCGAACCGGCAAAGTGGCTTCACCTCTGACCCTCTTAACCAGCGAAGGGTCACGATCCTCCAAAACACCCGACGCGGGACGACGGGCGGCAGCCGAAACATCTGAAGGCAGACGTGTATAGGGGTACGATGCACCCCGAGGATCAATATTGCGAGAACTCATGAGAGTCACCGCGGACCTCTGCGGGGCAGAAGGTCCAGGCTGCACAAAAGGCGTTGGTCCCCCAAAACTGGTCGTGTGACCAGAGTTGAGTGGACGGAAACGCCACGGAGGTCATAGTGTTTCCACTACGAACATCCGAATCCAAAGACACAACTGTGGTACTCGACGGCGACGAGACCGCAGCGATGGGCTCGGCTGGCAGCCCCTTCCGACTTCGCCGAGTTGAAGTCAGGGAAGGCTGGGGCCGATATCCCACGTCTACAGTATCGGACAGTTCTGCAGTCCCCTGCAGCGAAAAGCCGAGGCCGGCTGAAACAGACAACGAAGCAGACGGACCAGCAGCAGTAGTAGATACGTCGAGAGTCATTGAGGCTGGTGAAATAATGGAGAGAGCACACCGGCTCGGCTCCGAAGGAGGAGTCACAACCCTAGTGACAGCCTCAGATGTCGACTGGAGGGGGACCGTAGTCCCGGAACCAGGCATCTCTACACCAGAACACTCAACGGCTCCCGCAGTATCCACCACAGGAAAAGACTGCACATCCCTCACGGAGGAGGAATAACTCTCACCAGACAAAGTCGGCTCGGGAGGCCCCGAACGACCATGTTCTCCTTTCCCGCGGGAGCGGGAGGCACGGCCACGAGAACGAACGACACGATTTACAGACGCCCAAAAGGTGGAAGACCATGTTCCACAGACACCACACGGCCGCTCGGCCGAACACCCATTACAGGAGGAACACGACGAATGTACATCGTCCACATGCTTAGGCAGCAGACACTGCCCACAAGGAATTGTCCTAGGCATGAAAGAGGTGAGAGGAGCAGAGAAGGTGAGATCAGAAAACAGAACACCCCCAAAGAGAGAAAGGTGACAGAAACAAAGACCCCAGACGGTCGACCGGGAACCACCCAACAGGAAGACTACTCTCAACAGAAAGAAGAAACACTGCAGGAGTGGTACCCCGCTGACACCTAACTCTAACACAATTAGAAAAATTTGCAAAAAAAGCATGAACAATAATTGTGAAAATCTAAGTCCGAACTGCGTGGCCCGCGAAAATCGCGCGCGACCCGAGAGAGAGCAAATAAATATACATTATGGACATATAATAGAAAAAAGAGAATATAAAACACTGTTCCTGAGAATACAAAGGATACACTGTGGTATAATGAATCAGGAATCATCAAACATCGAGTTGGTGGAACACTGATAAGCGTGCAAAAACATCTCGACACGAAGCGGATTTCAAAAAGAATGAGTCTTTAGAGACGGTATATGCGCACTGGCAACGGAAGTCGTGGAGTTGTACTTGGGAGAGAGCGTCCCGTACTGGGTCTGCGCCGGTTGCACTCGACCCAGTTTTGGCTTATTTTTATTGGTGCTTTTGCATCACTTTTCTTTCCCAACTTGCTTGGGAAAGACAAAAAATAGAGAGTATTTTATCCGAGTTAGGGACTTCCACTGTAGTGCAAGCCTGTAGTAAACAATTGTGAGTAGGTTGATAAGAAATTATGCAAATTAGATGAACTTTGATTTTTTCAGTGCTACTTACACACAGTAAGTACACATGTCAATACGGCTCGGGCTAGAGGCTGTATTTATGAACCGATCTTCACGAAACTTCTTGGGTACCTCTGTTATCCTTCTTGGGACGAGAACGCGTGTTTCTGAGTGCGGTCCAAAATTCAAGATGGCTGTCAGTGGCCATTTTGTACCGAAATTAGGTCCACCAATCAGTTTTTTGTACACAACTTCTATACGGCTCAGGCTAGAGGCCGTATTTATGAACCGATCTTTACAAAAGTCATTTAAGTGGATTTTAATACTTGATTCTATATAATTCTATGAGCTAAGAGGGAAATAATGTAATAAAAGAAAACACAAGCAGGAAAGATTAAAATAAGTCAATTAGATAAGCAATTTTGCATAATTGTTCAAATCTGAAGACACAGAAATCTTTGTTCAAACTTGTTATGTCAGTCACGTTACGTCAATCACGCAAACTTTTCATCCCTCACTGTAATATACCTAATGTTCCTCAAAAACAGTGATCATGTTTTATCATGTGTTCATCATAGATATATACATATATAAACTGGACATGTCCTGCGAATAGTTTGAGGAGACTATTTAATAATCTGAACCACCAGAAAAAGTCATGTCCTTTTTGTGTTACGTCAGTCACGACACAAAATTCCACCCTGCTTCCAGGTATTTTCTAGAAGGATGTTCTTTCTTATGCTACTGTATAGTTTGGAGGCATGACATAATACTAAGGCAAATTTAATTTAAATTTACAGTCACTAGGTATATAAAAATAAGCAAAATATGTCAATCTGTTACGTCAGTCACGCGTGGAACAGCCCATTTCTGACGAAAGGAAAGTGATCCAAGTTATCATGAGAACTAAATCTTATAAGCTGGATTTCAGCCATCATTTTTGACAGTGTGCAATGGTCTTGTGGTTCAGGTGTTGGACTCCTGATTGCCAGGAGGGATTGCTGCGAGTTTGATTCCCGGCCAGGGATCAGAAACCAACATTCTAAATTCCTTGAAAACACGACTGTGTCCTTCAAAATATATACATGCAACCACAGAATAAATATTTAGCAAGCTAGGCTCATTAAATGTTAACCTGAGGTGTATTTTCTTGAATTTCTCATGAAGCCCTTTCCAAAACTGTGTTACATAACATTTTATTGCCAAAGCCAAAGAACACAAAGCTTTATCATTATTAACCCTCTGATGTTGTAATATCAAAATTTCAACCTGCAGATTTTCTCCACAATGCAACTAGGAATTTAATCAATTCAATCTTGTTTCACAGAGCTCTGAGATTGAATTGGTTAACTGGTTGAGTGCTAGAAGCCACTATTGTGCAGGCCTGGCATTCTTTAGGAGTGCAGGGGTGATGCAGCAGTGCTGCACGCCTAGAAAAAATTGATTTTCTGGAAAGCCAGACCTGTTTGGGACTTCCTTTCAAATCTGTTATCATTTGTCAATGTTGCATTGATTCGCAATAATTCATTACCCAATCTGTGTCATATTTCGATACATTTTGAGTGTAGAAGATAGTCACATAAGAATTGAATGCAACATTTTGAATAATGAGAAGATGTGTGTGCCAATTTTTCCACTATGTAGCTGAATGTAGTACAAATTTTTCAGTCACAATATTAATGCATTAAGTGAATATAACCAAAATAGCATACAGTATATGCACTGAAAAATTTGGGCGCAACTGCACTCCCAAGCAATCTGAGGAGAGCAATTGTTTTGCACTCCTTGATTTTCTAGATTGCCAGGCCTGATTGTGGTTCTATTGAAAAGTGCTAGAATATAGATTATCTTGTTGGTTGCTTAGCAGTAGAAGAAACTTTGTTATATACAATTGTTTGGTTACAATTTATTGGAGAGTGCCTATTGGCACTCTCCAATAACTTATAACAAAACAATTATTTGTGAACAAAATCTTACTAAACTGGTACTACTCTTGCTGGTAGCTTGGTACAGGCTCAGCCTGGCATCTGATTTTAAGGAGGAGTGACTTCTCCCTCCAGAGACTTTACGGAGAAGTCAGGGGCCAGGGGGGAGAAGTCAGTGGACATGAGAGATAAGTCAGTGGACATGAGAGATAAGTCAGAACAAAAACATAAAACATATATGAATTTGTGATAAAATAAATGAACATAGAGGACACAATAGTTAACATGACGAATTGTGAAGGAAATGAAAGTGTCAATGACACTGTAGCTCAACTTGTCAAGACAAAGACATGTACATGTATAGTATGTGATACAGCAATGACAAACATCTAGGTAATGACCTGATAACAAAGGTACATATAAAGTATTGTAACGGTCTGTACATAAATACTGACCGTTGCCTGTAACAAATGTATAGGTAAAGTATTGTAAAGGTGGGTGACAGTCAGATGCTGAACTAGAAAAAATCTTTTGAGTCCCAGAGTGGGTCTGACTGAACCCCAAAATATTTGTTCTCATAGCACAGTGATAACAAAGGCACCCCAAAACACACTCGTTCCTGTCCCAAGGTAAAAACAAAAGTACTCAAGAAGTTTTGTGAAGATCAGTTCATAAATACGAGCTGTATAGAACTTGTGACAAAAAACTGATTGGACCTAATTTCGGTACAAAATGGCCACTGGCAGCCATCTTGAATTTTGGACCGTACCCAGAAACACTCATTCTCATCCCAAGGAGATAACAAAGGTCCCCAAGAAGTTTTGTGAAGATCGGTTCATAAATACAGCCTCTACCCTGAGCCGTATTGACATGTGTGCTTACATTGTGTAAGTAGCACTGAATAAATCAAAGTTCATCTAATTTGCATAATTTCTGCACGAAAAAAAAACCCTTACAATATGTGATGTATTCCATGTTACTAAACATTCATACAAAAATTTATTCAAATCAGAACTTTCATACAGAAGTTATATACAAAAGACTGATTGCACTAATTTTGGTACAAAATGGCTGCTGGTGGCCATCTTGAATTTCGGACCACACCCAAAAACACTCGCTCTCATCCCACGGTGATAACAAAGGTACCCAAGAAGTTTCGTAAAGATTGGTTCATAAATATGGCCTCTAGTCTGAGCTGTATAGAAGATGTGTACAAAAAAATGATTAGACCTAATTTCGGTACAAAATGGCCACTGGCAGCCATCTTGAATTTTAGACCGCACCCAGAAACACTCGTTCTCATCCCAAGGTGATAACAAAGGTACCCAAGACATTTCGTGAAGATCAGTTCATAAATACAGACTCTAGTCTGAGCCGTATTGACATGTGTACTTACTGTGTGTAAGTCGCACTGAAAAAATCAAAGTTCATCTAATTTGCATAATTTCTGCACGAGAAAAAAACCCGTATTATATGTGATGCATCCCATGGTACTAAACATTCACACAAAAAAATTATTCAAATCAGGGCTTTCATATGGAAGTTCTGTGCAAAAATCTGATTGCACCTAATTTTGTACAAAATGGCTGCCATCGGCCATCTTGAATTTCGGACCGGACCCCAAAACACTCGTTCTCGTCCCACGGTGATACCAAAGGTACTCAAGAAGTTTCGTAAAGATCGGTTCATAAATATGGCCTCTAGCCCGAGCCGTATTGGCATTTGCACTTCCAGTGCTGAAAGTAACCCCAAAAAACATCAAAATTAGTCTAATTTGCACAATTTACGTACGAGAAAAAAACCCGTATTATATGTGATGTATCCCATGGTACTAAACATTCATACAAAAAATTATTCAAATCAGAGCTTTCATATGGAAGTTTTGTACAAAAAACAGATTTCTGCATCGTCGGTACAAAATGGCGGCTGGCAGCCATCTTGAATTTCGGACCGCACCCAAAAACACTCGTTCTCGTCCCACGGTCATAACAAAGGTACCCAAGAAGTTTCGTAAAGATCGGTTCATAAATACGGCCTCTAGCCCGAGCCATAGCAGCTTGGCACTTACAGCTTTGAAAGTAACACGAAATAAATCAAAGTCAGTCTAATTTGCATAATTTACGCACGAGAAAAAAACCCGTATTATATGTGATGTATCCCATGGTACTAAACATTTATACAAAACTTTATTCAAATCAGAACTTTCATACAGAAGTTCTGTACAAAAAACTGATTTTTGCATCATCGGTACAAAATGGCCACTGGCAGCCATCTTGAATTTCGGACCACACCTAAAAACACTTGTTCCCGTCCCAGGGTCATAACAAAGGTACACAAGAAGTTTCGTAAAGATCGGTTCATAAATACGACCTCTAGCCCGAGCCATAGCCAATTGTTGACGTACGGACAGACGGCCAGACGGACAGACGGACGACGGGCCATGACAATAGCTCAAATTTGACTTCGTCAAAGTTGAGCTAAAAATAAAAGTTATACAAACATACATACATGCACAAAACTAAGTCAGGCGGTATATAACAAGAATGTTGGTTAAATTACCCCTGCCCCTACCCCTATAAAAAAAACTGTCTTTTATGGTGTCTGATTGCCCTTACTATTTCCCTACCAGTGATGACTGTGGTTACCGTGCAGTTGATTTTGCCTGAAAGCAGTGGATTTGAAATTTAGCATTACCTATTGTGAGTAGTGTTAAAACGATTAGTGATTTTCAGGAATCGACTAGTCGCCAGCAGTAATCAATTACTAATCGACTAGTCGAAGCCCCCATGTTATTGTTATCGAACATGTGTACCACCGTTCTTCCCTGGTTAAAACTGACAGTAATACTTGCAATGAAACAATGGCAAGTGAAGCTTTCAAAGTCCCCAAAACCTCTTTCAGTTTCGAGAGAGAATTAATGTTGGTAGCTTCTGTTTAAAATCAATTTTTCTCAATATAGCCACTGATATTTTAATAAAATAAATCATTATTCAGGTCTTTTTTTTTATTCGTTCCATCCCATTGAATGTCAACAAAAGGAAGTGCTCTTTACGCATGCATGATGCACATTCCCTGTCGAAAATTAAGCATAGTTAACGCCCACAGCAGTCATCAGTCTGTCAACAATTGTACACAGAACACTCCCACACAACTTCTCGTATTATGACTTGACCTCTCGTCTGTCCATAATTATGCATAAATCGAACACGCCTACTAATTTCCATATTGTCTGCTTTGAAATCATCACCTGACCTGATTGGGTTTCCTCTTAACTCAGTTGCAGTTTGAGGAAAAGCAGGTTTCACTTTCAATTTCCTGGAAACTCGCAGATTTCCAGGAATTTGTCCGCATGTACCGGTATTTACAAAGTGAAAATAAAAAGCACATGGATTTTGTAATTGGTTCTTTAGTGATAACAAATGGTTCCAAATACGAACTAGTATGTGTTCTTCCATAATTTCTCTGTGATGTTTCTGTAAGACATTTCGAACTTACCAGTACCAGGTGAACAAATTGATGTCCGTAGGTGACTTAATGCCACGTCAACTTTGGGTCCAAATTTTCCTGCAGGCTGCTCCCTCGAGAATAAGCTCACCCATATATATTTCCCTGTTTATTTTCCCTGTTTACTTCACCAAATTGTCAATGCCTGGATTCACCCTTGTGGTAAAATGATGTTATTGTAACATTACCATATAATGAATGTTTCAGTGTATAAGGCAAAGTTCTATTTGATGCTTGTCAATCGTGTTGTTTGTTTATGCCAAGTCTGAGTTGTTTGAACCTTTACGTCAATGATTGTATTGGTATCCGCTTCTCAATACAATTTAAAATAGGTCCACCATGAAGCAGAAACGTCTCATGTTTGTAATCATTAACCCCCAATATTGGCATTTTACGACTTCATCTTTGAGTTTCCCGACCAGTCGACTGGCAGATTTCAGAGTCGATTTTTCCGAAAATCAAATCGACTTCGACCAGTCGACTAATCGTTTCAACACTAATTGTGAGAGTGTTCTTCTCTATAATAGAAGGTATATTTTTTTAAAAAGAATATTTTAAGTACATAAAATAAATTTCAAGTTCACATAAGAAGGTGGGTCATTTACGGTTTCCGAATGCCCTAATTGAATTGAAAAGCCTAGTTAAGAAAGTTTTGGATATCCTTCGTTAATTAAGTGTTATTATCAATTTGAGTTAATTTATTTGTAAGGTAAATGACAAAATATTTCAGTTGTCTCTCTTCTCTTCTATTGTAACCTTATTACGTTCAACCTCCTTCCAACACAAGTTTTCAAAGAAAAACTATCAATGCAAATTGCATTGCAAATTTCAATGGAACCAATTTTTCAATGGAAAAGAGTGTAACCATAAGCAATTATGACTTTTTATGGATGAAGTGTCTCCTACTCATTTTTTGTTTGTTTTGAAACATTGGTTAATGTTAATAAATTCTTACGGACACGATGTGTGTCTTGTGTGATTCATTGTTTTTTGGGCATTTTGTTCTGGTTGCTACCAGTTGGGGCAAATTCTTCAAACGACTCTGCCATTACAATTCTTTTCAGAAATATAAAATTGGGCTAGTTTAGTCTATTTTCAGAGCTGTATAATTGATTTTAACAGCAGCCATGTTTACTTTGTTATGAATGCGGAAGCGTTTTTTTAAAAAATAAAACACAAGAAAATGCATAAAATTACCATGTCTCCCAAGGAAGTTCAGGAGGGTGACTTGAATTTCGCTCCAATGTAAGGCAAGGCAACTTGAGGAATGACAAGGTGACTTCTTCACCCTAGATGCCCACTCATCTGAGACCTGGCTTGGTATCTCAAAAAATACACGTTTCAATTCACCTTTGAAAAATAATTTAGTACTCAACCAGTGGTTACTGTAGTGGAAAAATGGTTACTGTAGTGGAAAAATTTGCTTCCTGAAATTTTGGTGTTTTGACATCAGAGTGGCAAGAGTTAATTAAATCGTTGTTTCTGGTGGAGTTAACAAATAAATACCAAAGTCAATATAAGTAAACATTCTTTATATTGTGTATTAAGGAGAACATAACATTGTCGCCAAGCCTGCGAATAAGCAGACTGTCATCTACAGAATGAGGTTTCCTCCGGGTGAATTTGGTGATGCTACCTTGCACAGAAGGGTAGCATCACTAGATTTACCCTCTGTGAACCTCAATATGAACCAAGGTCTCAAGCCTAAACAGAAAGAGGTACAGAAAGTATAAATTGGCCCACTGAATGGGATTGCATCAGTAAATTCCTCCTCTTGATAAGTAAGCTTAATGAAAAGACATTTGTAAGTAAAATTTAAACAGATTTCAAGCAGTATTGTAAGGTCATCACCTTTGATAAGATAACTGTATTCATCTTCATCATCCAGGTTTGTACTGCACTTGGAGTATTTCTGGGAGTGGAGAGACGACATGTTGACAAAACAAATGAAAGGGACACATACAGCTTAGGAATCCGTCTACACACAAGTAAATCAGCTGCAGTGTCCATTAAACTAAGGCAGTGATATTGGCCACATAAAAAGGTTCAAACTAAAAAATGTCTGGTACATGCACAAAGATTATAATGACAATACATTCAGGAACGCAATATATAAAACTTATGTTGTCAAGTATTCACCTATCATGTACTGTACTCAATCTCTATTAAAGAAATGAGAGTCACAGTTAATATTATTCCATTCAAAGACAACTCAAAAGATTTTAATGGCCCGCCCACAATACCACAGCGAAGTCTTTCACTAACATAATCAAACAACAAGCCTTCTCCAACAGCTTGTCATAAGTTCTTCAATTGTAAATGCAAGGACACAGATAATGGATTGTGTTGTACCACTAAAATATCTCCATACAGGAATGTTCCTTGTGATCCATGGGTCGGGTTATGAGCCCCATTACCAATATAATTTACTCTGCATTTCTCACAATTACAAGCTATTTTCCATTTCCAAGGTTTTTACCTCTGGTATCAAAGTCAGGAGTCACTTCTTGTCTGTTGTTTACAATTCAAGGGTGTCATTTTGCAATTTTAAGTCGACACTTTTTACACTTGTAAAATGTGTCAAGTTTACACAAGTAGTCAAACTCTGTTCCACTTCCCAGTGTTCCCATGGAAGTTATAAAAGACTGTGGCTTACCACAAAAACATCTGCAAAGTAAGGTCCACACCCAGGCAATAACTCTCCAATCAATCACATTTGTAATTTTTAGCCAATGGACTGCTGGGTGGAATTTGAAGGTCCACTGGCTGAAACTTTGATTACTCAGAATTTTTCTTACACGGTCTCACAAAAGTTGAATAATTATTTGGTTAATTAATAGGTGTTTTAGTTGTAATCCACTTATCTTAATGTACGACACCACTAATTAGCAAAAATTACTTTTTTCCAATCAGAACACAACAAATATTAACCCTTTGAACCCCAGCAGCTGCTTTTCCGGCCAGGAAAATGATATGTCATAACATCATTATATAGGATGGCTGTTCAGTAAATGTGTGAAGTAGACCAATTAATATTTTCAACGTGCAGCCTTAGGCTGCACGTTGAAAATATTGATTGGTCTACCCTAAATAATGAATATGGACTCTTCTAATTGCTGCCATTGAACGGACATGGAAGATACCACTGGGTTTCAAAGGGTTAAATTTAACAGACCAATAAAAGAAATAAACATGGGAGAATAAGAGAGCTACAATGGACCAGATATTGTTATACAAGTCCAAAAATATTTATGCAGTTATGCATAAATGGTTATCACATGGGACAGCACATTTATGATATGCATTCATTGTACCCTATAGTATGCTATTGTAAAAATATTTTAAACTATTAAAAAAACAATTCAGACCAACCCTATTTTTTTATTGTGTGCAACATGAAGAAAAGCATTTTCCTTTTTCGCTGAACTTGGCATAGTAAACACTTGCCAATAAAAAATTCTTGAATAAGCAAACATTTTCATTTTTGGCTTCAAAAACAAGGCTTACAACCCCTTATTGGGACATGTTCATTCCAATTAGAGGTCCAAAGTTGTGTTTTTGAAGATGATATTCAAAGAAGATTGCAATTTCTTACCTCAGCAGCGATGTGGGGTAAAAATGAAACAAATTCCACCAAGGACAATAACTCTACCCAAATTCTCCAGGTAATACCTGCACTGAACATGGGACAAGACATTAATAAGATACACTTTTATACCAAACATAATGTCATTTCACCCAGTATTTTAAAAAGTATTGAGTTTCAAAGGTTTTGGTCACAGAAAGACCGTATGACTGACAATGCCACATAGAGAGCTGCCTGTTGCAGTAAAAAATAATAAAAGCGAATATTGACTTTTGTGTATATTTTTCTTGTTGTTACTATTATTTATACCCACAGATGGAGGAACTGGGATTGGTTAAGGTAGGAATTAGGAAAAAATAAATCACCTCTGTCCACAGATGATTAGATGTTGTCCAGTGAACCATACTGTCCAAAGTTTAACCCTGGCCCTCAAAGGGCCCAAATGTCTGCCCCATTCCCAATAGAAAAGGGCAGAAACCTGCCCTAATGGACTCATTATAATTTCACCGACATCCTCCACTACATGGAATGTGGGTTATCATTAAAACACTTGTGGAGTGGAGTTTCTGGTCAGACAAAATTCTTGCTTGGATAAAAAACATTAGAACAAGCAAAGTTTCAGTCAATGGATTTCTGGGTTCAATCTGTAGGTCCACTGGCTAAAACTGTGCTTGTCCTCATTCATTACCACAGGAATCAACTGTTATTGTCTGTGTGGAGACTCCACTCCACAATGTATTTGTGGTAATCCACTCTCCATGTACTATATGTTCAGTAATTCAATCCAATGAAGAAACACCAGGCTAGTTGCCATCATTATTGCATTTTTTTTTAAGTTTGTACTTAAGATATGGTAATAAAAGTGTCAATGATACTGCAGCTTAACTTGACTGAGTAGTGTTTGATGAAAAGGATAATGTTCAATGTTTATGAATTTATTTATTGGCGTTTAAGGGCACAAATTTCTGCACAATTGCCAATCATGACCGCAACAGTTTTACAGGAGGAGGAAGCTGGAGTATCTGGAGAGAACCACCAGGCAATGGTAAGAAACTGTCACCTCCCAAACAAACCAACTCCATGCAAGCTGGGTTAGCATTGGTTGAAGACAAGTACACCCCACCAATGACACTGTTGCTTAACTTGTCTGTGTGTTGTGTTTGATGAAAAGGATAATGTTCAATGTTTATGAAAGGATTACGAAATAAGACAAGAATTGTGATAATTGAGTATGTTAATTTGTTTCCTGTATACTATGTTTTCAATAAGAATAATTTGAGGTGTAGACTGTACTAAAGAATTGAGGCCTGGGCTAATGGAGCCCAAACAATGAAATCCCTTCATAAATGCAAGCTGCAAACTGCGCTAAAGGAATTTATGTTACCAGCACCTGTGGCCATCATGATTGACTGAACCAGACCAAAATACGATATTCTCATCTAGACATTATACAGAGTCAGTTACAATAAAATCCCTCCATAAATACAACATGTTGACTGTGCTAAAGTTTTTTGGGTTTCCAGCCTGTGCAGCCATCAGGTTTGACCGATCGCACCCAAAAGGGATGTTCTATACATTACATGGAGTCATTCTACCAAGTTACAATGAAATCCCTTCATAAATATGACCTGTAGACTGTGCTAAAGGTTTTGAGGTTTCGGGCTCACATAGCCATCACGGTTGACCAATTGTGACCAAAAGGGGACATTCTTATCTAGACATTAAAAGGAGTCATCCAACTAAGTTACAATGAAATCCCTTCATAAATACGACCTGTGCACTGCTAACGCTTTTTGGGCTCGCATATATCCATCACGGCTGACCGATCGCAACCAAAATGGAACGTTCTCATTTAGACATGACCTCAAACCTGCATATGAAATTGTTTGATGATCAGACAGGTGTGTATCCTGTGCCAAAGAAAATGTGAACAGACTGACATTCTCATAGTCTTCCGCACGCGTGATGGCAATAGCTTATCTTCACTTTGTTAAGTTAAGCTCATGAAAGTGTCAATGACACTAGCTCAACTTGTATTTATTTATTTATTGGCGTTAAAGGTCACATACTTCTGCACAATGGCTAATCATGACCACAACATGGAGATAAAGTCAAGGTCAGTCAATTGTTTATACCCCATGCAGCCTAGTTTTGAGGACTCGCACCCCAAGCATTAGTGACTGGGTCCTATTTTACCAGTGAAACAGAGCTTGTTTACCAAAATAAATAAGCACTGCTTCACTTCCCAGGGGGGAGCTCAACTTGTGTAAACACATGTACATGTATAGTATGTGACACAGCAATGATACACATCTAGGTAATGATCTGATAACAAAGGTACATGTAAAGTATTGTAAAGGTCTGTACATAAATACTAACCGTAGCCTGTAACAAATGTACAGGTAAAGTATTGTAAAGGTGGGCGACAGGTAGATGCTTAACTAGAAAAGAAATCTCCAAGGGGTTAATGTTATAATGGGGATCCTTGCATGGTGCACCATAAGCCAAATGTTAGCAACTATTTTGGCCTGTTTGATTCAACTGATTGCACCTAAATTCTGCACAAAATGGCCAACAGTAGCCATCTTGGATTTTGGACCGAACCCAAAAACACTTGTTGTTGTCCCACGGTGACAACAAAGGTACCCATGAAGTTTTGTGAAGATCAGTTCATAAATACGGCCTCTAACCTAGGCCATATTGAAATGTGCACTTACTGTGTATAAGTAGCACTGAAAAAATCAAAGTTTGTCTAATTGGCCGGTGGTGGCCATCTTGAAATTTTGGACCTCACCCTAAAACACTCGTTCTCATCCCAATGTGTACTTACTTGTGTATAAGAAGCACTAAATAAATAAAAGTTCATCTAATTTGCATAATTTCTGCACGAGAAAAAAAACCTGTATTTAAAATATTTGATGTATTCCATGTCACTAAACATTCATACAAAAATTTATTCAAATCCGAACTTCATACAGAAGTTCTGTACAAAAAACTGAGTGCACTAATTTCGGTACAAAATGGCTGCCGGTGGCCATCTTGAATTCTTGGACCACACCCCAAAACACTTGTTCCCGTCCCACGGTGATAACAAAGGTGTCCAAGAAGTTTCGTAAAGAGCAGTTCATAAATACAGTCTCTAGCCCGAGCCGTATTGAATTGTTGACGGATGGACAGACAGACGACGGGCCATGACAAAACCTCAAATTTGACTAGTGATGAACCGATTATCAAAACTTGCTATCAACCGATTACCGGTTATTTCTCTGCCGATTATGCCGATTCTGATGGTTGAAGTAGGACACTGAAGAAAATTTGTTGGTGCCAGTTATACTACAGAATTTCGTTGATAAATCATCAATTACGAAAGCTTAATACCACATAAGTTCCTCGAGTATGCATATTTAGTGCTGGGCAATATTAGCCAAAATAATATTTGCAATTTGGTTGGGGTGTGGGGAAAAGATCGTTATTAACGATACAATCACACGATACTGTTCTCGTGAAGATTGTGTTTTATTCTGGTAAATAGTGTTAATACGGTTTTGTGTAAGGATACAATACACTTGGCTGTATTAACCAGGAATATACTGAGCAAACATACTTTGTGTCTTAAGTGAATAATAATTTTGATGTTAATGTGTGTTGTGAAGTCGTATGACGTATGGTTTACATTTATTAAATGTTCTTTTTTCAACTGTTACCTCCTTTGATGTGTTTCTCTAAGGTTCCACTCCACAGTTTTCCAGGCATTTCCAAAAATGACATGCTATATACTCTCTTCAATGCAAATATTCTCTAACTTAAGGTTCCACTCCACAGTTTTCCAGGCATTTCCAAAAATGAAAGTGTCAATGACACTGTAGCTCAACTTAACAAACTTGAACTTGGTAAGTTATAAATGAAATGGCAAAATTGAAGATCATTGTACCAATGTCATTTTTTTTGCCAGTGGCAACATTTTTTGACAGAAACCGAAGAAAATCGATAGCTACCATCTAGAGGCCTCCCCAAACAAGCATGCCAGGTTTCAAAGCAATCCGATCATAAATGTGCCCTGTAGGGTGTACAAAAGGGAAATATTGTGGACTGACTAGACTAAATTCTAAGAACGTTGGCAGTGGCAACATTTTTTGACGGAAATGGAAGAAAATCGATAGCTCCCATCTAGAGGTTACCGTAAATAAGCATACCAGGTTTCAAAGCAATCTAATCATAAATGTGCCCTGTAGGGTGAGCCAAAGGGAAATAATATTGTGGTCTGACTAAACTAAGTTCTAAGAATGTTGGCTGCGGCAAAATTTTTTGATGGAAATTGAAGAAAATCGATAGCTCTCATCTAGAGGTCCCCCAAACAAACATGCCAGGTTTCAAAGCAATCCGATCATAAATGTACCCTGTAGGGTGTGCCAAAGGGAAATATTGAGTCTTCTGACTAAACTAAGTTCTAAGAACGTTGGCCGCGGCAACATTTTTTGACAGAAGTTGAAGAAAATCGATAGCTCCCATCTAGAGGTCTCCCCAAACAAGCATACCAGGTTTCAAAGCAATCTGATCATAAATGTGCCCTGTAGGGTTTGCCAAAGGGCAATATTGAGGTCTGACTAAACTAAGTTCTACGAACGTTGGCCATGGCAACATTTTTTGCCGGAAATTGAAGAAAATCGATAGCTCCCATCTAGAGGTCACCCTAAATAAGCATACCAGGTTTCAAAGCAATCAAATCATAAATGTGCCTTGTAGGATGTGCCAAAGGGAAATATTGTGGTTTGACTAAACTAAGTTCTAAGAACGTTGGCCGCGGCAACATTTTTTGACGGAAATTGAGCAAAATCGATAGCTCCCATCTAGAGGTCACCCCAAACAAGCATACCAAGTTTCAAAGTAATCTGATCATAAATGCGACCTGTGAGGTGTGCCAAAGGAAATTGTGGACGTACGTACTAACGTACTAACATACTAACGTACGTACGTACGTACGTACGTACGCCGACGGACGAGAAGTGATGGCAATAGCTCAGCTTGACTTTGTCAAGTTGAGCTAATGACATGCTATATACTCTCTTCAAATGCAAATATTCTCTAACTTAGTTATCTAACCCATAGCATGTGTTACATTTCCCAAATCCACAAAAAACATATAACACTATCTGATTAAGTAGAAATAAATAATCTGAATGTGGGTGGAATAATTTATTATCAAAGGCAAGACTTCAACCTGAAAAATTGCATGAAAGCATGCCAAAACCATTCATTTTCAGCCACCCAGCAGCCTCAGAAGCAGAATTTTCCCACCAACCCCACCCCTGGAGCAGAGCATCTCCTGTTTCTAAAATGCAAAAAAAAAAATTATATGTTTCTGTTTCATTTTTTTGGATACCTGTCTGGTAAAACACCCGTGTAAAAATTACATTTTAAAAAATAGCCAATTTTTTGAAGCCACTGTTTCCCATAATTCATCTGGTAATTTTCCCCTATGTATCAGACTCCAACTTTGGGACCAAATTTTCAAATTCTCTTGTCCAACAAAAAGCCTAATGTAATCATATATCTGATACTAAAAATATATCTCTATTTTACATGGCCTTAGTTTCAACATATACCCTATGTTTAGAATTTCACCCCTGTGCAATAGTGCGAAACTGTGGAGCGGAACCTAACGTTTGCATAACTCTACAATCTTTGGGAAATGGTGGCGATCTTGTACCGATTGCAGTTGGTAAATTCCGTAATATCTCTGCTCTGCAAATCCCTAAATTTTCTGCTATGCACTACACACATTTTTAATGGGGAAACTTGATTGAAATGGCCAGATATCAAAAGGATTTTTAATAGTCAGTGTTAAATATAGAATAGCCGGAAACTGCCGGTTGTCATAATCGGCTGATGCCCCATAATCAGCCGGTTCCGACTGCCGATTCCGATTATCGGTTCATTACTAAATTTGACTACATCAAAGTTGAGCTAAAAATGAAACAAATTCCAACTCCATAAAGGGCAAATATTCTGACAAAAATATCCTGAATAACATCTGCATTGAAAAAGAGGCTAGACATCAATAAGATGCACTTCCACACCAAATATGATGTTATTCATGAACTATTTTGAAAGTTATTGAGTTTTAACTCATTAGTGAAGACTGTCCAACGAGCAGAAAGACAGAAATAGAGATAGACATTGCCACATATAGAGCTGCCTGTAGTAGCTAAAAATCAAGGTTACTCTATTTGGCTCAAAATAAGGCCAGTTTCCATGGATTAAGTAATTGCATGCTGCTGGCATGGAGTACATGGATGGTGGATTGTAACTAAATCACCCACAGAGTGGAGTTATCACTCAAAATATCACTTTAAAAGTTTGTACATATGGACATCAAACATAAGCAATGTTTCAGTCAATGGCTGAATGTCCATTGGCTGGAACTTTGCATGTTATGCTTTGCAACAATTTTGCAATTATTGCTTGTGTGGAACATCCATTCTTTGGGTGATTTAGTGATAATACACTCTCATCGTGCTGTATATTGTCCATGACAACCAATCTCCTACCACAATAATGAGTATAATTTGAGCAAATTCTGCACTGTAAATGGAATCAACTTCTTGGAACAATTACATTGAGTTAAATTTTATATTAAATGTAGTCTGTTGTGATGCAGCCATGACGGGATTTGATGTTATTTTTAAAAATATAAAGCGTGTTAAACCTTAACTGCGGCACTTCACTTTGAGCTAATTCTGCAGTGTAAATGGAATCAACTTCTCAACCAATTTTTATCTGGAGTTAAATTTTTATGAATTTTTCATTGAGTTTATTTATTTTTATTAAAATATTAAGCATGGTAAGAGTTAAACCTTAACTGTGGCACTTCGCATGGCAGTAAATTTTAATACATTAGCAGCTTTAAAAAACAGATAAAACCAAAAAAGTTAAAAATCTGTTTCTCAGGTCCTTTTGGCTTCCACTTGGCTCTATTTTTTATAACCAATGCAAACTTAAAAAAATAAAAAATGGTTCATGTCTGATATTTTACCCTGGTTAATAAAACTGATAAATTTGTCCCTTGAATGCACAAGGCTTTGCAATGCTTTAGCAAAGGAAGAAATACACCACCACCCATGCTATTCTGTAGATAATGAGGCCTAAAACATAAAACAAACGAAGAAGATGAACATGATGGTAAAGAAATAATTACAAAAATGAAATTAAAAAATGCCTGCCCACATGCAATTTTACAAATAAATGGCCTGAGAAACCGATGATCTACTTTGTGGGGGTCTATTCAAATTAAACTACATTTTCAATTTAAGCCACCATTAGAATACAAAATTTGAACACTACTGTAAGATCACCTTTAACAAGATACTGAAAGTCATCTTCATTATCCAGGTATGTATTGTATTTAAAGTACAGATCACTGTGGTGTCGTCGGAATGACATATTGACAAAACAAATAGAAAAAATATATGGCTCTGGTGTCCTCTTAAATCAATAATACTGTCAAACTATCCAGCTCAAAACTCCAACCCAAAATGTCTTGAACGTGCACAAGATATATTTTATATAAACATTAAAATAACGTGTTCAGAAATGCAAGATATAAACAAATGATGATGTCATGCGTCCACCTGTCATTACTGTACTCCATAATGTCTATTTAAAGAAATGAGATTATCAGTCAATATCCTTCTATTCATTATTGACATTACACTTACTTGTGCAGTATGGTATCAATCTATCCCAATCGACTGTCAATATGATTATCTTATTGAAATTGCTTTTATGTGAATTATACATGTATTACCCAAAGGTGCCTTGAAATTAATGTGGTTCAACAGAACATGGTATAATTTTTTTTAGAAAAATTCAGGCCTGTCATTTTCAAAATGGGAGGAGAACAATGGTGGCCTGCCTTAAATCAACCAAGGAGGGCCATTTGTGGCCCACCTTAATTTGACACAAGGAGAGCCAATGAAGTCTGTTCTTGAGATTGGTAATTTTACCATATCTTTGCATCTCATTTTTTGGGTTGTGCATATAGTATCTAATGTTGGTTTGAAAAATGCAATAATTTCTTGCAAACATGTCAGGACTTCTACCTGAATTATGTAGTCAGACAATTATAGTCAGTATCTAACAAGTAAGCAAAATGGCTACCAGTTAGTCTCTGTGAGACCCCTAAACTCTTGAACCGGAGCCCACGCATAGGGGTCTCCTCACCGATACTTGCTACAAGTAAGCATTTCCAAAGTGCATGATCACATTAAGATGAGCGATACCAATCACCACTACTGAATAAAGTTCACCTTCGTGGCTCTCCTTGTATGTGGCAAAGAGGGCATTTACTGCCCTCGTAAATTTTATTTTAGGAGAGCCATTGAGGGTGAGAATCGCCCTCAAAAAGACAGACTTCAAGATCAAAGACTGTTTCCGGCTTCATTTATCATAAATATGTAGAAGGTGGAGAATTGATAATTTATTTATGGTTATCATGCATCTTATCTTGTGTTTACTACAGTATTACTTATTTACTAAGGTTTAATGACACTTAAACAGCCAAGGTCATATCGTGTCAGCGGTAGTTTTACGGGTGGAGGAAGCCGGAGTACCCGGAGATAACCACAGAGCAACGACGAGCAGCTGCCAGCTCCCCAACTCCGCACTGAAGCACAGGCAGGGTTAGATTTGTTGAAGACATGCACACTATCGACGTGCAGTACGCCTTCGTACATGGTGTCATCGTGATGTGGATAATCAGGGTTAAGTGCCTTGCCCAAGGACACAATGTGGGAGTCCAAATCGATCGCTCAGATGGTCACCCATCCTAGGACTAACCAAGCTAACCGTGGCTTAACTTTGATCTGACGAGAACCGATTACCGCAATGCCACTGCGCCCCCGTTTATTACAATGGTGGTCCACACATTGGCACAATGTGACCCTGGCTTTTTAAAGTGCCATGAACTCTTAACCCGCTGAGTATTTTTAAATTATTTTTTTCATCAAATCAAATCTTGATTAGATTTTTATTTTAAAATACGTGAAAATCTGACTGAAGAAATCATTGGTCAAAAGGAAGATACAATTGGCAGGTGAAAATTTGGTTAAATGTTCTCAAGTTTTACTTATTTTACTGGCAAGAGATTTCCTGTTCTGGGCAGGAATATCTGCCAGCAGCATGCAAGGAGTTAAACCTCAATTAACAAACAAATTAACAAACTACAGAAATTTTTTTTCAATTTTGAAACTGGGAGGTGCGCTGTATACTGCTTGATCCTATTGGAAGTGAAGTATGCTATTGTTGAGTCCCAGCATCGGGAAAATGTTTTCAAGAAAATCATCTGTCCACCGTTCACTCCAGTGGTGTACGGTAAGTCGGGATTCAAAAAAATATTACCTGATTTTTTTTAATGAGCTTTTCGCAGCAGTAATCAAATTGAATTGAGTTCGGTATATATGAAATGCAACTTCAATTGTGCAATCATAAATCAATCAAATGATTCTCCACAGAATGCATAAGCAACGAGACCATGAGTAGCATAACTGACCTTTGAAGTTTGTTGAATTATGTTTCTTACATACCAATTCTCAGAAATTGAAGTTTGATTAGTTTAAAGTCTTGGAACGCTACATCTTTTAATTCATGGTGTATTGTTCATATTTTCGTGCATGCAATATATTATTTGGCTTATTTCTCAAGAACAGATTTTTACCTTTTACAGAAAACACATGAATATTTTTGTCATTTTAATTTTTTTTCCCCCAATTCTTTAAAAAATTCAATGAGAAGCTCACATTATGTGGTTCTGTGGAATTTTGGTTCAACAGAACCACATAATGTGAGCCATGTCAAAGAAGAATGTTGATGCACCAGGCCTGGCCTTTTGGAAAATCCAGGGGAGCCACTATGGCTCCCCTAAATCTGTTTCAGGGGCGCTATTCCACACTTAAATTAATTATACACGGTTTTTAACAAGGGAATTGATAGTTTGAGGAGAGCGATTACAGTTTAAGGAGGGCAATTATAGCCCTCCCCAATATGATTTGAGGGGAGCCAAGGAGAGCCAGAGCAATAGCTCTCCTCAAACGGCCAGGCCTGATGCACAAATGCAATAAATTCAAATATTGTTGCTAACAGCAACAGTTTTTGAAGGAAATGAAAAAAAAGTCAATAGCTCCTATCTTTGTCACCCTGCATAAGAATACAAAGTTTCAAAACAACATGATAATGAATGTGCCCTCTGAGGCATGCCAAAGGAAAGTGTTAATGCACAAATGCACTAAGTAGGTCATTACTTGTGGCAATGGGTTTTTGGGGGGGGTTTTTTATGGAAATTCATAAATATACCCTGCAGAGAGTGCAAAGTTGATGCACAAATGCAGTAAGTTCAAAGGCTGGTGATAACGACAATAATTTTTTATGGAAATGAAAAAAAGCAATAGCTCACATCTGGAGGTCACCCCGAACACACATACCAAGTTTCAAAGTGATCCGATCATAAATGTGCCCTGAAGGGTGTGTTAAAGGGAAATATTGAGGTCTGACTAAACTAAGTTCAAAGGTCAGCGGCAACATTTTTTGACAGAAATGGAAGAAAATCGACAGATCCCATATAGATGTCACCCCACACAAACACACCAGGTTTGCAAGCGATCCAATCATAAATGTGCCCTGCAGGGTGTGTCAAAGAGAAATATTGTTGTTTTTACTAAGTTCATCGAAGGTCATTGCCAGTGGCAACATTTTTTGACGGAAATCGAAGAAAATCGATAGCTCCCATCTCGAGGCAACCCCAAACAAGCACACAAAGTTTCAAACTTATCTGATCATAAATGTGCCCTGAAGGGCATGCCAAAGGAATATACTGATGCCTGACTAAACTAAGTTCAAAGATCATTGCCAGCAGCAACATTTTTAGACGGACGGAAATGGAAAAAAATCGATAGCTCCCATCTAGAGGTCACCCCAAACAAGCATGCCAGGTTTCAAAGCAATCCAATCATAAATGTGCCCTGTAGGGTGTGCCAAAGGGAAATATTGAGGTCTGACTAAACTAAGTTCTAAGAATGTTGGCCACGGCAACATTTTTTGACGAAAATTGAAGAAAATCGATAACTCCCATCTAGAGGTCACGCCAAACAAGCATACCAAGTTTCAAAGCGATCTGATCATAAATGCAACCTGTGAGGTGTGCCAAAGGAAACTGTGGTCGTACGTACTAATGGCGGACGAGAAGTGATGTCAATAGCTCAGCTTGACTTTGTCAAGTTGAGCTAAAAAATCAACCAATTCTGCACAACCTCCACCACCTCATGGGTTAATTTATTCCTAGAACAATAATCCCTCGAAATGCATTTCAAAGCAAAATAAAATTCATTCAATAGACACCCCCAAATGCACAAAATAGCTAATTGTGATCACAACATGGCGAAAAATTCAAGTTTAGTCAATCGTTTATACCAATTATGCCCATTTTAGAGGACTTCCACGCCAAGCAATGGTGATTGGGTCCTATTTTACCAGGAAAGCAGAGCTTGGTAAAACAGTAAACAAGCACTACCTCACTTCCCGTGGATCCCATAGTGGAACAACAGGGGTCTTACGCCAGGATTTCATCAGCAATAGCCAAAATACTTGAAGACGCCATTTTCATTCCAGAAAATGTAACATTAAAAAGCAGTTCTACGGATGGGAATCAGAAAGCGTCTTCTTCTGTATACTGAGGAAAGATACTTTTGATTCACATACAGCAAGAATAATCCTGACATACACATGCGAGAGGTTTATTGGCTTTGTTTTACAAGGAGAAAGGATATCCAACACAGTTACACCCAGGAGCAATTGTGAGATCTCCGTACACCTGTTACCAAAGGTTGGTGAGGACTGGATCATCCAAATGGGGAATGTGGAAGTATTTAATTTGTTTTTGTTTTATAGCTGGGAAATTCTCTCTCCCCCTCCCACCTGCAGCAGCACTCCCAAAGGCAATTACGAAACCCACAAACATCTGTGACCAAAGTGTAGTGATGATCAGATGATCAATGTGCGAGATGCTATATAACACACTGCAATGGCACATTTAGGGAGGGAGGGGGGGAGGAGAAGAGGGGAGGGGTGAGGGGGGGTGCAGAAATTTCCATGTATTTTGTTTGTTTGACTGCAGGGATATTTAAGTGAACCCCTCAGTGCCAATTATGAGATTCACACACCAATGTGCTAAGGTTGGTGATGATCAGATCATCCACATGGGGAGATGTTTGTATGGTAGGATGAATGAAAGACCAGAAAAATAAAAGAATGGAAAAACAGAAGAATTGATGGGGAGATATAATCCAGTACACACCCTATCCTCGTCAAGAAGGGGGGAGGGGGGTACTGAAGGCTCGAAATAAGTGGTGCGACAAGGACAATGATCAACACCAAACTAATTAAACAAATTACTTTGACCTACACACTTTTAAATTCATAGGACATTTTGACCGACGCAAAATTCTGCTCAATTTTAGAATCTGAGTTTTAAAAACATCAGTAATTCGGTATAAACTTAAATTCCATTGCGAATTAACAAGAGCTGGACAGTCGTCCTGTGCATACCCCCACGTGGTGTACCGCCTAGTGTGGACATACCTATGACCAACAAATATTATAGAAAATAATAATTTACTTAAGTTATGAAAGTTATGATGAGGACTGGATCATCCAACTGGGGAATATGGAAGTATTTTCTTCGAAAGTGGGGGTATAATTATCTAATAAAATAAATGAAAGTGTCAATGACACTGTAGCTCAACTTGTCAAGACAAAGACATGTACATGTATAGTATGTGACACAGCAATGACAAACATCTAGGTAATGACCTGATAACAAAGGTACATATAAAGTATTGTAACGGTCTGTACATAAATACTGACCGTTGCCTGTAACAAATGTATAGGTAAAGTATTGTAAAGGTGGGTGACAGTCAGATGCTAAACTATAAAAGAAATCTTTGAGTCCCAGAGTGGGTCTGACTGAACCCCAAAATATTTGTTCTCATAGCACAGTGATAACAAAGGCACCCCAAAACACACTCATTCCTGTCCTAAGGTGAAAACAAAGGTACCCAAGAAGTTTCGTGAAGATCAGTTCACAAATATGAGCTGTGTAGAAGTTGTGACAAAAAACTGATTGGACCTAATTTCGGTACAAAATGGCCACTGGCAGCCATCTTGAATTCTGGACTGCACCCAGAAACACTCGTTCTCGTCCCAAGGAGATAACAAAGGTACCCAAGAAGTTTTGTGAAGATCGGTTCATAAATACAGCCTCCAGCCCGAGCCGTATTGACATGTGCACTTACAGTGTATAAGTTGCACTGAATAAATCAAAGTTCATCTAATTTGCATAATTTCTGCACGAGAAAAAAACCTGTACTATATGTGATGTATTCCATGTTACTAAACATTCATACAAAAATATATTCAAATCAGAACTTTCATACAGAAGTTCTGCACAAAAGACTGATTGCACTAATTTTGGTACAAAATGGCTGCTGGTGGCCATCTTGAATTTTGGACCACACCCAAAAACACTCCTTCTCATCCCACGGTGATAACAAAGGTACCCAAGAAGTTTCGTAAAGATCGGTTCATAAATTCGGCCTCTAGCCTGAGCCATATATAGAAGTTGTGTACAAACAAGAGGCCCCACGGGGCCTGAAGCGCTCATCTTGTACAGAACACAATTTAAACAGAGTCCAAGAATGAGTCTACATTAAGCAAGCCATCTCCATAGGCTACACTGTCAATCCTTGAGTCCCTCAGGAGTGACAAAAATAATCTGGGCATCATGCCTTTTCTTCAGTTGATCATAAGTAAAATGTAGAGCTCCCCTATGAAGCCCCTTGATACAACCTATGTGGATTAATCTTAGTACCTCTAGAAGGTACTGAATACAAAATTTTTAATTCTTCAGCAAAATGGCCAATTCCGGCTCCCATAGAGAGCCCAAATATTAACCCAGGCTCTTGATTTGAACACAGTTAAATCTGACTTCCCTAGAGATGTTGTGTACCGAATATGAAAGCATTCTGACTGTTGGATCTGAAGAAGAGAAATTGTAAAGAAATTTCTCCGAATTGCACTAAGTTCAAATTTGGGCTACCATAGCGAGCCCAAATATTGACCTATGGATCCGATTTGAACAAACTTGAATCTGACCCCCCTAGAGATGTTCTATACCAAATGTGAAAGCATTCTGACAAGTGAATCTGAAGAAGATTTTTGAAGAAATTCCCTCATATTGTACCAAGTTAAATTTCATGTTCCCATATGGAGACCAAATATTAACCTAGGCACTCGAATTGAACAACCTGGAATCTGACCCCCCTAGAGATGTTGTATACCAAATATAAAAGCATTCCGACTGGTGGATCTGAAGAAGAAGATTTTTAAAGAAATTTTCTCATATTGCACTAAGTAAAAATTTGGGCTACCATAGTGAGCCCAAATATATACCTAGGGATCTGATTTGAACAAACTTGAATCTGACCCCCATAGAGATGTTGCATACCAAATATCAAAGCATTCTGACTGATGGATCTGAAGAAGAAGATTTTTTTAAATTACCCTCCATATTGAACAAAGATAAAATTTTGGCTTCCGTAGGAAGCCCAAATATGAACCTAGGCACTTGGTTTGAACAATCTAGAATCTGACCCTCATAACAATGATGTATACCAAATATTAAAAGATTCTGACTGGTGGTTCTGAAGAAGAAGATTTTTAAAGAATATTCCCCATATTACCCTATGTTAAAACTTCGGGCTCCTGTAGAGAGCCCAAATATGAACCAATGAGCTTTATTTCAACAAACTTTTATCTGACACCCCTATAAATGCTGTATACCAAATATCAAAAGATTCTGATGATTGGTTCTGGAGAAAAGATTTTTTTTTCATTTTTGCAAATATGCTGACTCAGCATTTTTTCGATGCCCATTACAGAACACCCTAACATAACCGATGGCAATTTTTTTTTACCATTCAATTCTACTGGTCATAAGGATACTTCATACCAAATAAAAGCTCTCTGTTCCGTGGGGTTTGGGAAATATGGGCGTTTGAAAATATTTCTATTTTTAGCTCCCAGGGTTCCCATGGGGATGCGGGATTTTTTTTTTTTTTGCATGGGTCATGTACTTATGACCCAATAATACCACAAACCAAATTTGGTTCATACCGGACCATCGGTTCAGAAAATAGAAATTTTGGGCGGGGCAAAACATCTTACCCCTCCTATTACAAAGCCAAATATTACTTGACGAACTTCGTTTGAACAAACTTGATTCTACACCTCATATGGAAGCTCCATAGCAAATATCAAGTCATTGTACACACTGGTTCTTGAGAAGAAGATTTTTAAAATATTTTGGTGCATTTTCCCCCACTCCCTCCCTATGGGGCTGGGCATGCTGAGTTGAACAAAAATGAAATGCCCCTTTGGGACCATCACTCACACAAACATTCACTTGAATTGGCCCAGTGGCTTTGGAGGAGAAGACCAAAACATGGTGTTGAAGGACAACGGACGGGAAGCGATGAGATTAGCTCAGCTTGACTTTGTCAAGATGAGCTAAAAACTGATTAGACCTAATTTCGGTACAAAATGGCCACTGGCAGCCATCTTGAATTTTGGACCGCACCCAGAAACACTTGTTCTCGTCCCAAGGTGATAACAAAGGTACCCAAGACGTTTCGTGAAGATCGGTTCATAAATACAGACTCTAGCCCGAGCCGTATTGACATGTGTACTTACTGTGTGTAAGTAGCACTGAAAAAATCAAAGTTCATCTAATTTGCATAATTTCTGCACGAGAAAAAAACCCGTATTATATGTGATGTATCCCATGGTACTAAACATTCACACAAAAAATTATTCAAATCAGCGCTTTCATATGGAAGTTCTGTGCAAAAATCTGATTGCACCAAATTTTGTACAAAATGGCTGCCATCGGCCATCTTGAATTTCGGACCGGACCCCAAAACACTCGTTCTCGTCCCACGGTGATAACAAAGGTACTCAAGGAATTTCGTAAAGATCGGTTCATAAATACGGCCTCTAGCCCGAGCCGTATTGGCATTTGCACTTACAGTGCTGAAAGTAACACCAAAAAACATCAAAGTTAGTCTAATTTGCATAATTTACGCACGAGAAAAAACCCCGTATTATGTGTGATGTATACCATGGTACTAAACATTCATACAAAAAATTATTCAAATCATAGCTTTCATATGGAAGTTCTGTACAAAAAACAGATTTCTGCATCGTCGGTACAAAATGGCGGCTGGCAGCCATCTTGAATTTCGGACCAAACCCCAAAACACTCGTTCTCCTCCCACGGTCATAACAAAGGTACCCAAGAAGTTTCGTAAAGATCGGTTCATAAATACGGCCTCTAGCCCGAGCCGTATCCAATTGTTGACGGACAGACGGACGACGGGCCATGGCATAAGCTCAAATTTGGCTTCGCCAAAGTTGAGCTAAAACATTATCTGACGTCAAAATTCATTCTTGTCTTGGGCAATGTTACAATTTAATTGCATACTAAGTTTCATTTAATTCCATAATGATTTACTTAAGTTATGAATATTCGAATATTCTGGTACGGACGGATGCACAGACAGACAGATGCAATCCAGTATACCTCCCCCCCCCCCCCCCCCATTTTCTTCAAAAGTTTTCAACAATTTCTAAGTCAAAAGGTATGGTAAATTGTTTGGGGTTTGGAAGTTTTATGCAATGAGGCAGAAGCCTTTGTCATAGGCAAACTGCGTGCCAAATTTCATTGAAATCCGATAACCCCAATCCAGTATACATCCCCCCCCCCCCCCCCCCATTTTCTTCGAAAGTTTTCAACAATTTCTAAGTCAAAAGGTATGGTAAATTGTTTGGCGTTTGGAAGTTTTATGCAATGAGGCAGAAGCCTTTGTCATAGACAAACTGCATGCCATATTTCAATGAAATCTGATAACCCATACCTGAGATACAGGATGAACAATTTCTAATAAAAAAAAGGGGGATAACTCTAAAAAGGAGAATGTGAGAAATATCGTTGAATCCTTTTTTTAAAGCCTATACCATAAGCAGTATTCACGGCAATTTCATTGCAATAGAACATTTGATACCCGAGATGCAGGCTAAACAGACAAAATTTGGCGCGGACGGACACAATTTCCAAGTGAACAAGTAATTAATAAAAAATAAAAATAACTAGTGTGGGCATACCTATGACCAACAAATATTATAGAATATAATAATTTACTTAAGTTATTAAAGTTATGAATATTCTCGGATGGACTCACACACGGACGCATGTAATCCAGTATAACCCCATTATCTTCGACAGTAGGGGTATAGTAAGTCACCATAGGTCAATTTAGAATGTGCAAAGCAATATGTTGAAAATGACCTGCACAAAATTAAAATGACCTGTACCAACTACTTGGGGCAGGACATTTTGACCTGCACTGGAAAAATAATTATTTTCAGCCTCAGGGGTATTACAATCCGCTGAAGGAATTTTTTTTTGATAATTCCAAATAAAATGTTTTTACACTGGCACTGTATTAACCCTTTCAATCATGACCCCCATTAGAGGAATCACCTTAATACACTGACTCAGTGATATGTGCCAAACTACCTTGTATTTGTAGAGGTTTGTTAGTAGTTTACCCTACAACCCTATGGAGCTGAAGAGTTAAATTAACAATGATCCTACTGTCCAGTTGAGTAATTATTGTGTCGTCTACTCAAAGATCACCAACTTTTGATTCAAGCAAAATTTTATGCCCAATAGATTAATAGGGTTAATGTGGGTGACCCATGACTCAATATTTTTTGTTTTGTTGAGCCTTTACATCAATTGTGCAGTGACTGCTGGGAAGAGAATGCAGGCGAGTGAATAATCACTCTTCTCATTTTGATTTCACTTGAGTGAAAAATTCAGGAGAGTGATTTTAACCCCTTTACTGAACTGACAGCCCAAATTGGCCAGCACTATACTCAAAAATGGCCATACAAATTTGGTTATTTTTACATTTTTGCTCTGAAAATTGAGCTTATGACCCTCATTGGAACATAGCACTAATTAGGTGTCATAAGCTATACTCTGAGAAAAAAATGAAATATTTTAGTTGTGTGAGATGTTTTGAAACTATCATCTAGTTGGGTCAGGAAACGGGCGATTGAAATGCAATATACATGTAAAACTTGATGTTTAGACATAATTATCACAATATCATGAAGGTGAGTGATAAATTGCTCCCCTAGTGAAACTATTTTGACTCTAAGGAGAGTGATGGCGAATGAGAGCGATCACTCTCCTTTCCCGGAAGTCCCCGATTGTGAAATTAAAGCAGATCTAATTTTTGTAAATGGTTCAATCCTTTACATAAGGAATCGGCCACATCTGCACACATGATTTACAAACTGAGCTCTTGAAAAAAAAAGTTATTTAAAAAAAAAAAAACATCAAGAAAACCCTATCGTGTGACTCCTCAATGGAACGATCTCATTGAGCTCGTTCCAACGAGGGGTCATATATGGTTTTGTTGAAATTTTTTGAAAAATTTGATGAAATAATATTTAAAATAATAAATTTTCATATCATTTCGACATTCGGTAATAAAGGGTGAGGGTCCTATTGAAGGGAAACCTATCTACATGACTGTATTTAATAATAAACTTAACATTTTTGTTGATAAAAATGAGGTAGAGCACTTATCTATGTCACTAAGGTATGAGTCATCGATGAGTAATTGTGCAGTGAATGGTAGTACAAACTGTATATATACATGTAACAGGTAAGCAGAAGGAAACTCTTCAATCATATTTATTAATTACCAACAAAAAATGGCCTTCACCTTGTCCTTGCCAGTTGAAGAAATAATGTACACTTTTTGTATGCAACACAAAGATGACTTAGATCACAGACATCAAGGAAATGCACAAGGAATTCTAGTATACATGAAGTTAATTTTGTCAACCCTTTTTACCTGTGCCAAGGCCATGCATTTTGTAAAAAGGTTGGGACCAACTACAGGCCTTATAGAATAAAGAGACTTACTTTACCACCATTTGGGTGTATTTCTTCAAACTTAATGTTATTCTCACAGGGAAAACTGATGGGATTTTGAGAAAAAAAAGTTTAGGGGGCTTATCATGGGGTCTCAGCCCTGATAAAATGCAAGGTCTGGCTGCCCACTTTAGAGGCTCTGACCTCAGGTAATTCTTGCATTGTCCAATAATTACACTAGCGAAACAGAACTTCTTTGCACTGATCCATGTTACAGCTAGGGCTGCACGGTATACCGGTAAACCGGTAATTACCGGTATTGAGAATGATACCGGATGAATACCGGTATTGTTTTAAAAGTACCGGTATATCGTAAGAAACGGTATTGGATAAAATTATCGAAGTTGAAGTCGATATATTAATAGGGAAAAACAATCCAGTGATAAAGTACATGTCAATCAATCTTCATTCGACCAGTGAAAACACAGTTTGCAGTGCACCTGAGCTGCGTAAGTTACAACTGTACACGTACCAGCAATTTGAAATTGAAAGTTGAATATTTAGGGAGTGCGTCGAATTCAGGGAATGAATACTTTGACACATTTGTGTATGTATTCTCACATTTCCCCGTGTGGATAATAAAATTGCTCTCAAAATTATTATAGGGAGTGTTTTATTTATTCTATTCCTCTCAATGAAAGTGTCAATGACACTGTAGCTTAACTTGTGTGTTGTGTTTGATTAAAAGGATAATGTTCAATGTTTATGAAAGGATTATGAAATAAGGCAAGAATTGTGCTAATTGGGAATATGTTCATTTCTGTTCCCTGTATGCTATGTTTTTGATAAAAATAATATGAGGTGTACACTGCACTAAAGAGCTGCGGGGTGGGTTAATATGACCTCACAGTTAATGTATGTGGCCCTCACAGTTAATGTATATCAACGAAAGTTACCAAGTTACAGTGAAATTATTCCAAAACGAGTCATCCTATCAAGTTACACTGAAATCCTTTCATACATAAGGCCTGAAGACTGTGCTAAAGGTTTTAGGGCTTCGGGCCCCTGTAGCCGTCAGTTTCCCAATTGCATCCAAAGGGGGCGTTCTCATCTAGACATTATATGAAGTCAACCTACCAAGTTAAATGAAATCCCTTATCCCTTTATAAATATGAACTGAAGACTGTGCTAAAGGTTTTCGGGCTTCGGGCTCGGGCAGCCAGCATGGTTGAATGATCGCAACCAAAGGGGACAATCTCATCTGGGCATCATCTGGAGTGATCCTACGAAGTTACACTGAAATCCCTTTATAAATATGACCTGCAGACTGTGCTCAAGGTTTTCGGGCACCTGTAGCCATCTAGGCATTATATGGAGTCAACCTAACAGGTTACAATGAAATCCTTCCATAAATATGACCTTTTGCCTATGCTAAAGGTTTTTGGGCTCGGGGAACCATCAAGGCTGAATGATCGCGATCAAAATGGGACGTTCTCATCTAGACATTATTTGGAGTCATCCTACCAAGTTACTATGATAGCCCAAGAACATTAGGTTTCACTAGGGAAAAAAATCGGAGAAAGCTGATTTTTTCAGGGAATGTCGAGTACATGTCACTGAACGATTAGACAAAAGTCCCCTAAAATCCCAGTTGAGCTTTTTTTTCGAAAACGCGTTTGAAAAAAATAAAAAAAAAATGCACGAACTTTGTAACCTCGAATTGATCCAACTGTATTTTTTGTTTACACGTATTTCGAGCTACATAATGTCTAATATACATTTACATAGAGGAAAATGTGCATTCTGTGACAATTTCTGCGAAAAATTATTGAAAATTCACAAAAAAGTATCGGATTTACGCAAAAAATGACGATTTTCCTAACGGATTTGCCCAAATGGTCGTAGTACAGAATGGGATGTTAGTTGGACAGACGATAAAAAATCCACCACCATTTGAAGACTTTTATCATTGCTTACAAAATAGACATTATGAAAGACCCCCTCTGCTTCTGGCCGAGTTCCCCTTTTGGCATAAAATTCGTCAGCATGAGAACTCAACTATTTTCGGGCTTGGGACCGAACAGACACGTCTGTGTCTGGCAGCATTAGATCAATAAATAATATTTACAGAATGTACAAAAATCAATAAATAATATTTACAGAATGTACAAATCAATCAACATGGATTAAGTTACATTGACTGTTATCAACGTTATATACAGAAATGACATGACCTATATACATATTATTCATCGAACTCAGAAATTTCCGACAGGACAGTGTTTCTGTGGTTGTTACAAGAATCCGAACTGCAATTACACAAACCTGAGCAAGAGAGTCCTGCCTTCTTACACCCACACCTTTTTGTACAAGCACTCTTGCAACCACAACTGATCAGATTCAGTAGGTTATCGGGGGCACATGGCTTTGTGGCTGCAGTCGGTACAAGAAGTCCATTGTCTAGCGACCACCCCCAATCTGTCGGAGGAAGCGAAGTGCCCAGCCATTGTTGGACCTGGAGATAACATCTGTAGACATGTTGTTGTGCAGCATCGCTGCTTGGTGGGAGTGAGGCTAGGTCGATGGGTTTATACAGTTTAGATTTTGCTACATAACGCTTGTAAGTGACATATCTATATTGGTCGAGAGAGGAAACAGTTTTACTCCCGTATAAGATCAGGAGAAGTTGTTCCCCGGCAGCGGCTACTGCACTTGGTGTACTGTCATCCGCCAAAATTGTGTTGACATATTGTTGTGAGTTGCTAGTAACATCGGAGACAATTGTACTGAATACTTTCTTCTTACCAACTCGAAAGAGTGCAGAAGTAGTGTCACAACCACTTATAGAATGTGCTACAAGGAGGTTGCTTCTATGGTCACCCATTTTGGTTGCTATTTCACTAACTGAAACTAGTAAGTTTGGGGTAATGGAATACATCATGTGAATATTACATCCCGGTTGAACTCGAGAGGTAAGAATGACTAACAAGTCTGTGTCTGTTCCCACAACGACAACATTGTTGTCATCTTGAGCGATGTCAAGTGCAGTTTCGGCTATCAGTACATCAGCATCAGCCTCGGCCTGCTTGGACTGAATATTGATAGCAGATAGCTCCTGCATTAGAAGATCGATCAGTTGGGTTTTGTTCTTGGCATTTGGAAGGAAATCGGATTGGGGTGTGGTGGCTGGTAACTCGGGTGAGATATTGATATCAATGGAATACCTGTCTTTAGATCTACGGGCTTGTTCCATGCCCTTTGTCGACATTGTACAAGCATAACCATCAAAAACAACCACGACGTTCGCCCCAAAATGTCTCACTAGATAATTGGAATATGATGTACATATGTCCTTATATGACGACTGTTTAGGCCATACAACTGCCCTCAATAAAAATCCACCATCTACAACAAACAGAGAATGTTCTGGGATTTTAGTTTGCTCGGAACCGTATGTTTTGAGGATCTTACAGAGCGTGCTTTTCTGTGTCTTCCTCATTCCAGCAGAATCAAACGATGCTGGTGGTTTCGGGGCGAGTTCATATTTGAGATACTCTTCCATCTCTGTTTGTGACTGAATAACACATGTGATGCGGTTGAACAGAATTGTGGGGTCAATCACTACCTTACTTCCACGGACTTTGATGCTATTTGCCATCGATGCGAAAGACTTCACAGTGTCAACACGTCGTAGTTTGATGCTGTTGAACGTTTTGCTTACAACATTCGATACGCAACATTCACCAATTTTGCGAACTTGGTCACAGTTCACAGTTTCGTCGGCCACAAGCCCGGTCGCTATAGAGACTAACTGTAGTGGATCTCTATTCTGAAAGGGGGAATGCACTCTGAGCCAGTTCAATAATTTGGTGATATCATTGGCATCAGTCAATTGTGAACTTTGACGGAGAACCCGATGTTGTTCGCCATGACCAGTGTGAACATGAACAAAATTTTCGAGAGCATTACATATCGGAAGGCAGAGAGGTAGTCCATGTACCCATTTCGCAACAGTGCTATTGGTTATTCCCCTGCCATGTGTGAGACCACCAGGGAGCTTGAACATTCTCATTAAAAACTGCTCTATGGTCTGATCAGAATATATCCCGTCCCAGAATTTATCTGAGCGCCTTATGGTAAAATAACCTTTCTCAGTGAACAACTTCAAATCATCCTGTTGCATTATTTCTGTTAGCTCATTCATCTGCTGCAAATAGAGATGAGAACTTTTTGCGTATGCAAAATGACCACCTGCGTGAAATACTGGAATCATATTGCGAACACAATATGTGTGGAGTTCCCAGTCGCCTGTGCGCTCTGCTCTCAAGAACAACTGGAGAAGACCTATTTGCTCATAGTATTGTACCCAAAGCTTTCCTGTGCGTCCTACGGACGCATTCTGAGCAGTTCGTGTAATTTTGACAGTAGATGGTTGACACTTTCTTGATTGACAGCGTCAGCTGTACCACAGAATATTTCATTGACTTCTGTGCAGTCTATGTTATCTAGTGTTCGGCTTTCTTCAAACACAAGTTTTGTAATGGCAATTTGTGTTAGCTCTTGAATATGCATGACCACTGATCAAATGATGGATTGACCCACCAGCATAAACAGTCCCCCAAAGTTCATCCAAGCCGCTACCAGCCATGATCGAACCAATTGCCCCTAAATATGACATAATCATATGGAAGCCGCCAAGTCTAACGAAAACTTTTGTCAACTTATCTGACGAAGACACAATCTCCACTGCTTTGATATAAAGTGGTTGGTCAAACGTCACTGGACAAACGTTCAGTCCCTGTTTCTCACATTCAGTTTGTGCAAACATGAGAGCAGTGTAAATTGTGCTCGGGTTGGATGGATCAAAATTAATAAAGGGAAGTATCTCGACATCACTTGTTTCATAATCATCTGATGATGTGACAATGTGCATATATCCAGCCCAAGATGGGCAAGGTACTCTCAGTACATGCGTCAAAGACCAAAGACTGTCAACTGTTTTTGCGAGTTTCAAATTTTTCGGATCAGATTCACCAGTTGATAAATCCTTCATCACAATTTCGTCAAGACCCGATTTGCTTGGTTTACTGTAACCTTTCAAAGGGATGTACCCGAATTCACCAGAGCCAATATTCGAATGATCATCAGTTAGTCGTTTTATCGGAGACTCTTCTGTGTGATCTCTGCTTGGAGTTATACAGGCGATGCCTCCCATACTATGAAAAGTATTCTTGCCATCTAGCGTGCGCACATTACAATCGGCGTTATCAAAAACGAATTGTGTGAAGTTCGCAAGTCTAGGCGACGGACCTTTGCTTATCATGACAGAATGAACGTATTGTTGAACTTCCCGGTAGCTAGAAGAGAACATTAGTCCATTCAGAATGTCGATCAATTCCCGAGATGCGAATTTCCTATGTATGTAAACTGCTACCGACAATAATACTGGTGACAAGAATGAACGGGGCCGACAAGAACTTATTAGAGACTGACCTATGGCTGTCACGCGTCTCTGGTTGGCTTGGATGTTTTGCCCACGCTGCGACGGAGCAACAATCCCTTGTAACAAGGTTTGGAGTGTATCGGGTAGTAGATCACTAGATACAGATAACGAATCGGGTTTGGGATAAACGTCACACTCGTAAATGGCTGACCCAATATCATCGCGGACTATAGCCGATGCTTTCTGGACGATGCGCATACGTTCATCAGTTTCATTGGTACATTTGTCTGAGTACCACGAATCATATAGTATTTTGTCTGATGAATCTCTGAATGTGACAACATTTTTTAGGGACCTCAGTGTTGTAATAGAGATTCTACTACCGAAATGCTCAAGCAGTTTGGTTTTAAGATGTTTAATTGTGTAACCGACTTCGTCACCAAGATACGATTCAAACGTCTCTGCCAATTCGCTCAAGGAAAACTGACACTCATCGCTGTTCTCCATAAAGGTACACAATTCATGGAATGCAAGTGCTTTCTTGTCTGCAACAGGCCTACCCCGTGAAAGAGTTCGCTCAGGCTTATCTCTGACAAATCCTGTCCAGCAATCATGGTGATACCGACCTTCCTCGGCCACGAGATCGATAGCACGACCGATCCGAGTAAGTACAGACTCACCCCATTCATCACTACGTTTCAAACAACGGGTTCTGATACTATCAACAAAAGTCAATGTTTCAACGGTGTGGACTTCTCTTCTACGTTGAACGGGTACATGAGTTTGTTTGTCGGCAGATTCTCCACAGAACAGACAATGGAGTTTAAAATTGAAAGCATCTTGATCAGAGAGCAATTTTTTTGTCATAGATGGACCAGCTTCGTCAGATTCAGCTGCATCTAGAGACATTCTCTTACTTTTTCTTACAGAACTTTCCCGTGTATAATTCTTGTAGCAGAATTTGTGAATTTTCTCACCAACTGTGGGTTTCTTCGAACCGGCAAAAAGATTATCGCCAAGCTCGACGCTTACAGCAACCAACTTTTCTATACCCCGCTCACCAAGTGTAGTTATTCCGGACGAGCCGGTCAACTCATCGTTACATTTGATACATTTATCCATTGCTAAAGTCACAACAGAAAAAAGATGATAGACACAATAAACTCAAGTACAATACCACAGAACAGATATCAATGTGCGGACCTGCTTCGTTGTCACCGTAAGGTATCAACAGGTAACGCTAAGTGATATGCCAACAACATAACTGATCAGTTCTACAAATAACACAAGACTCTAATAATCAACAACAGGCAAAATTACATATATACCTATCAAGGGATCATTGGTTTCAATATCTAGGCATCAAATGCGGAGTGTCCAACACTGAACAGAGCAAATTGTGCAATGGACAGACCTGGAATGCGGAATTAAACAGTGTTTCCTGATGAAAGTCGTTCAAGGCTATTTTGCATCAAATTAAAGAGCGTTGTCTGTACATAAAGACCTGGAATGCAGAATTAAACAGCGTTTCCTGATGAAAGTCGTTTAAGGCTATTTTGCATCAAATTAAAGAGCGTTGTCTGTACAATACAAATTTGTTTATGAGTACACATCAAGGGCGTGCACACATTACATGCCAATGCATCTTGAGTGTAGGCGAACACCACATTATGTGATTTAATCGAACATGGAAATTGAAACAATGATGCTATAATACGGTATTTGAATGAGAAAAGTCGATGCCGTTTGAATTTGAGTTTAGGGGGTATGGTTAATATTGCACACGTTTCACCAGTTCATTATGGAATAAATGACTATTGTTATATATCATTATAAAGCCACTGCTTTTCTGCAATTTTTGATATATAATTTAACTCCCAAAGTAGTCGTAGATTTGATTTAATGGACGTTGTGTACCGTTGTGTGTATGAAAACAATAAATTTTTTTTCGTAATTTTGTACATTTTCGTGAATATTTCACCATTAGTGTGAGGATTGGTACAAAGTTGGCATTTTCTGTTGGGGATATGTATTCTCAATATAATTCAGCACGATATTTATGATTCTCACCCTACTAAGGCGAATAAGAATGAGAAATATGGAGCTGGGTCGAATTTTTTTTTTAATCAAAAAAACGCTATAACTAAAAAAGCTCAACTCGGATTCGCGGGGACTTTTCACTCTTTATCCGCAATGTGTGTCCCGGAAACATATAAAAAAATCGGCTTTCTCCGATTTTTTTCCTTACTTTCTCATTTTTATGTCTAATGTGCCTGGACTATGAAATCCCTTCATAAATATGACCTGTAGACTGTGCTAAAGGTTTTCGGGCTTCGGCCCCCTGTAGCCGTCACAGCTGCCCAATCAGGACCAAAAGGGGACTTCCTCATCTAGATATTATATGAAGTCAACCCACCAAGTTACAATGAAATTCCTCAATAAATATGACCTGTAGACTATGGTAAAGGTTTTCGGGTTTTGGGCTCAAGCAGTCGTCACGGTTGGCAGATCACACCCAAATGGGGAAATTCTCATCTAGACATCATAAGGAGTCATCCTACCAAGTTACAATGAAATCCCTCCATATTAAACATGACCTGCAGATTGTGCTAAAAGTTTTTGGGTTCGGGCTTGGGCAGCCATCACGATTGACAGATCATGCCCAAAAGGGGACGTTCTCATCTAGGCATTATACAGCGGCATCCTACCAAGTTACAATGATATCCCTTCATAAATACGACCTGTAGACTGTGCTAATGGTTTTCGGGTTTGGGGCTCGGGCAGCCATACCGGCTGGCCGATCGCGACCAAAAGGGGACGTTCTCATCTAGACATGACCCCAAACCTGCATATGAAATTTCGGGACGATCAGACAAGAACTGCAGGGTGTAGCCCGTGCTAAAGGAAAATGTGAACAGACTCACAGACTAACAGACTTCCGCACGCGTGATGGCAATAGCTTATCTTGACTTTGTCAAGTTAAGCTGAAAACAGATAAAACCTGAAGCCATGTTGATCCACATTTCCATCAACACTCTCATTGTGAACTTTGAACTTATGAATATTAATAAGCTGTTCAATGGCAATGAAGGCGTGGGTTGGACGTCCCTGTCACTTTTCGTACCAGTTTTAAAATGACAACCAGCAATCTAAAACTTAACTATTTTTTTGTAACTTCAAATATTTTTTCACAGATGTTATCCCAGAAATTAACTAGAGGTACTGGGAGCACGCTCACAAAGTGACCCCCCCCCCCCCCCTGTGCAGTTGCGCTTTCGAGGACACAACCATATGATGCAGCAATTGAAATGTATAAGTTAGATTATATCCCCTTGGAAATGTCGGAACAGAATTATATTGCTTCATGCGCATCTTCATATGGAGTTCTTCCATTGTGTAAAGTTTCATGAAAATTCATTGAACGGTTCAGGAGGAGTTGCGCTTACATGGACACAACCATATGATGTAGCAATTGAAATGTATAAGTTAGACTATCTCTCCTTGGAAATGTCGGAACGGAATTATATTGCTTCATGTGCATCTTCATATGGTGTTCTTCCATTGTGTACAGTTTCAGGAAAATTCTTCAAACGGTTTAGGAGGAGTTGCGCTTATAAGGATGGACAGATGGACGGACAGGGCGATTCCTATATACCCCCCAAACTTTGTTTGCGGGGGGTATAATAATGAATTCAAATAAAAGTATTTATATCTTAACCCTTTAAGAACTGTGCTAACAACGCATCACATCAGGTGATGTTTTGGGGGTGTGAACATGCACGGTACAGAAGCAAGGGAAAGGGAAGCCTGCGCAATAATAAACCATTCAGACATTTAATAATTGTTGCTCACATGGACATTAATTACCAACACAAACACACCACTGACCATATCTATCAACACTTAAAATACAATAGGTCATAAGAACAAAACAATGGAGAGGAAAATGCAGGGTGCGAAATGCTCACACTCCATAAAACAGCTGTATTAATTTTCATGAACAAAGGAAAAATAAACACAACAGTCAGCTACAGTGGCAAATTGTGGAATATATTTTAAATCAAAATAAAATAACTCTGTGCACGTTTGTAAAAAAAAGTGCTTTCTTAAAGATATTGGGTTCAGCTGAACATAAGGTACAGAGTACAGTAAATTTTATTAAATTGTTAACCGCCCAAAATATAATTGTGTTGTCAACTGTTTACGAACTCAGTTCCCCAGAACATCGCCGCGTTTTTCACCCTCTGAACAGGTCTACGATATACCGGTATATCGCAGTATTTTTTTCAATACCGATACCGGTATTGGAATTTGAATACCATGCAGCCCTAGTTACAGCCCCATTTCCCAGGCTGGAAAATATCCCACAAACGATCATTTAGCTTTGCGGCGGTTACTTCATTATTAAATATGCAAACGAATTATAGATTACGACAAAATAATACAACATAAATAAAATTCCTATTCCCACATGTCTGCCAGTCAGACTTGAAAATTTGGGGGGACAAACTATACTCAAAGGTTGCCCATTCCATCTACATTTGAACAGAGTGTCATGCCATTCACATCATTACAGAACTTCCACTAAAATAAACAGAAACAACTATTAGTTATAGCTAGTTAAGCCGAGTCATTTCTATTTACATTAGCAGATATTCTGTTAACCCTTTACCTAGCATGAAAAGAAAAACACTGGGGAAAAAATTCCTGAATAACTAATCCTTTGTCTCAAAAACATAGGTTATGACCCCTCATTGGAATGAGCTCGACAAGCCTGTTCCAATGAGGGGTCATAACCTATGTTTATGAGACAAAAAATTTAAAAATAATGAAAATTAATTGGCGATTTTTCAGAATAGCACTACCGGTTTTGTTCGTTACGTTGGGTAAAGGGTTAAGATATAAACAGCATGCTTGTGAAGTAAAAACAAAGAAGGCAGAAAAGCACAACACATTTTTTTCTATAGGTTGCAGTCCTCGAAATGAGCCAGGTGTGAGTGCAATGGCTCCCATCAGCACCCGTATCTTCTATTTTACGAGAGTCAAAAAATGCACTCGTTGAAAATGGAGCTAATATACTTTGAGGGCACATGTGTGTTGTTGTGAGAAAGCAGCACTCTGTGGCCAGTGGCAAGTTACTGTCATAATTCAGCAATTCCTTATACATTTAACCCTTTGGACACTAGTGGTATATTCCATGCCAGTTCATTGGCAGCAATTAGAAGAGTCCACATTCATTATTTGGTGTAGACCAATCAATATTTTCAATATGCATGTTGAAAATACTGATTGGTCCAACCCCACGTTTACTGAACAGCCATTCTATTTAATGACATTATGACGCATCATGCTCCTGGCTGGAAAAGCAGACGCGCAGATTCAAAGGGTTACGGTTTCTGGTGTTTGGTGACAATATTCCCTCGAAAATTCATATACTAACATTTTACAGGGGCAATTTACTCTCGTCTCTGATTGCACACGTCAATTTTGTTCATTTCCAGCACTAAGGTTGCTATCATGTTATACAGAGTATCCTGCTAACAGGTTATTATTACAGTAAGCCACTGATTGCAATCCATGCTTGGACAGTGAGTGATGTCCATGTATGCGTTTACCGGGAAATAAAAATCAGCAGTAACAAAAGTTTAATTAATAAGGCACCAGGTGGTACCCAGTGCTTCATTAATTAATTTTTTGATTTTTTCTTTCTTTAGTGTTTGGAATCTAATATTATTCTGCCAGTGGAAATATTGCCCACCTGTGGATCAAGGATTATTTCTTTACTGGTTATTCATTTATTGATGTTTAAATAATTTTTATTTGAAATATTTTTTCCAAATTTTTTCAAAAATATTCAACAAAACCTTATCATGTGACCCCCTCATAGGAACAAGCTCGGCAAGCTCGTTCCTATGAGGGGTCACATGATAGTGTTTTTTGACATTTTTTTAAAAAAATATTATTTTTTCAACTGCTCAATTTGTATATTATGCAGACAGATGTGAGTATGATGGCAAGTTGAGCCGTTCTTTATACCTATGTTGCCCTCTTTAGAGGACTTCCATCCCAGGTGTTGGTTGGCAGGATATATTTTACCAGTAGCACCGAACTTGTTTACCACAGTAGACAGACACTTGTTTAATTGGCTTAGAGCTGAGAGCCCACTAAGTAGCATGAGATCTGAGAGCCCACTAAGTAGTATGAATTATCATGTACAGATATACTCATACATGTATACGTTCACTAAACAAAATGAAGTGTACAGTACCATTGATCATAAAAAGGAGAGATAATCTTGAGCTAATTTCGAATGGATTGCGATTTCTCTCCGATTTCCTCTCTTCAACACTGGAATCTCAGCTGTCAAAAACAAGAGGCCTGCATCACAGAGCGCTGCTAATGTCCCCGACCACAAAATTTTTCTAAGTCAAAAGAGAGAAAAGGGGCTGTAACTCTGGAGAAATGTGTGGAAGAAACTCATGCTGCACAGGTATTGTTCCCTCCATGATGACCTATCACAACACCATATATCATTCAAATCGGAGAAGCAGTGGCTGAGATACAAGGGAAAATATTGGTACAGACGAATAGAAGGAGAGAGACAGATGGATGAATGGACGGATGAACAAAAGTCTCCAGCAGATACCCCTTCGACTTTTAAAGTCTGGGGCATAATAAATGTACAAACATTGAATATGAGAATTATTTTGCCTTGTTATTTCTTGATGCAGTCTTGGGAGTCGTATTTTACTTGCGAAAGCTTGTCTCACTGGATAAGGTGTTTCAATAGAATTTTAATCTGATTGTGAAGGAGACTGATTTTCTGATCACAGTATTGTATGTTAGTTCTTTCCGATGATGTACAAATATTTTTTTAGCGCTTCATGGTCTGCTGGATACAAAATTTTACAAGAATGCATGTCCCGGGTTACTTGAAACCAAATTCAGGTGAATGGTCAACCAGTTGAAGAGACTTCCAATATATGAACTTTCAGATAGATCAGCCCACGTGTTTTTTGTGTTTAGCAGCGTTGGACATAACGTCAATTCTCATCTGAACAAGATTGACCCACTCCCAGTGTAGCCCTGGTCATGTTGTCCATTAAACTATAGATGAAATGTTATGTGACCCACCACTGGAAAAGGCTCTCAAGACCTTTTCAAATGTCAGATAGCATTTCCCAAGCAACAGGCAAGGCACACAACAGCATTGGTATCTTGCAAGAAAAGAAAATGTCACTGAAACAGCTTGACCAGTATCAAGAATGTTATTGCTTACTTCTAGAATACATAGATAATGATGTATGGGAGCAAAGTGGCTCAGTATTCAGAGCACTGAATGTCCAACGAAAAGGTCCACAATTCTATCCTGATCAGCGACAACTGCACTGTGTCTCACTGTCTCTGGGCAAGCCACTCAATCCTGCTTGCCCACTTGGAGGAATGGTGGCATAGTGGACTAAGACATACTGCAAACCAATGGTGCACTTGCTTTCAACCAATGCTAACCATTTTAACTGGTCTACCCCAAATAATGAATGTAGACTCGTCCAATTGCTACCAATTGAACTGACATGGAAGCTACCACCAGTGTTCAAAGCAAGGCTTATATTTCATCTAAATTTGGGAGAATCCACCTGGATTCTCACGAATATGGTTGCGAGAATCCATACCAGCCATGGGTGTCCCAGGATCCCATGAGGCCACTATGGCTGAACCCCTGTTGTATACTGATAGCACATGTTAGTGGCCAGCACAGCCTTTTCATTTTTAAAACATAAACTGAATTTGGTAACATTTTTAAAAATAACAAGAAGAATGTTACTAAGGTAACACATGCCCCCCCCCCCCCCCCCACCCTTGTGGCCTTCACCTTGCAGATGTGACGGAAACTATTATAAGCGACACACCTTCTGACTGTCCTTAACATTTGTAAAAAGTTTAACAATTGTACTATAATTCGTTTCTGAGTTATGGCGGAGACACGAATATTGACTGATTTTTAGTGTGACCTTGAAATGTGACTTTGACCTTGAAGGTTTGAATCCGGCTATGGTGTGTGACACATCCGCCCATGGTCCTTTATAATTGTGTGAAGTTTGAGGACTGTGGCCCTAACTGTTTTCAAGTTATTGGCTTGGACACACGCACTCACAGATGGACACACGCACACTTCAATCACTATATGCCATCCGACCTAAGTCGGGGGGGGGGGGGGGCGGGAGGGGGGGGGGGCATAAAAATATTTACCAATAAAACCTCAAGATATGGATGTCACTTGAACCGGCTTGACAGGCATAATTGTACAATTTTAATGACAAAGTGTCAGGATAATTCAGGACATGTCAGCCCTGTATTGGTTAAATTGATGCTGCTTTGTTAGGTTAAGGGTTAAATTGACTTGAATTATTTTCACGCGATTCTGTGCAATGGCATAGCGAAAATCTACATGCATTCTCCATGGTTTTGTTCTGCAGATCTTTGCTTGAATCGATTCTCGAATTCTCAAGGAAATATAAGCCCTGTGAAAGGGTTAATGTTGATTGCATTCACTAAGTTTGAAATGAACACTGCCAGAAATGTTGAAGTAGGTCACTCCAGAAGATTTGAACAGACCAACCAATCAACTAAAAGACTCCAGTATAATCCTCCTCAAACTACGTTTGAAGGGGTTTGACGATGGAATGACTGTTTAAATGTTCAGAGTGTGTCAACAAGAAAAACAATTGGTTCTGTAATTAAAACTACAGTATGTGGAGAGAGGATTGTAATTAAATCACCCGTGGAATGGAGTGGATTGTAATTAAATCACCCGTGGAATGGAGTTATCACCCAAAGTATCACTTTCAAATTCTATAGATATGGATAAAAAAGCACAAGCAATGTTTCAGCCAATGGACTTCCGGGTTTAACCCGGGGGTCCATTGGCTGGAACTTTGCTTGTGCTGGTTAAACTTTGCAACAAATCTGCAATTATTGCTTGAGTAAAATCTCCACTCCATGGGTGATTTAGTTATAATACATGTACACTCTCCATGTAATGTACATGTGTTTCAACTGCAACTGTTTGTTCATAGTTGACACTGTGACCATCAGCTCTCAGTTCAAACTTGTTTTCAAAACTCAAGTGATCACAGTACCAAGGGAAACAACTCTCTTAATTCAGCCTAAAAATAAAAATGACTGCAGAGATGACTAATCTCAATGGCTTATGGCATGCAATAACTGCCAGCCTGTCAAAAAACAGCTTGTGTATCTACAAGACTCAAGATTACCTAATCTATATGTATTAGCTTAACCAATAATAAAGAGTACATGGAACTACTTAACCCTTCCAATTAACACATATTCATGGCTGATAAGGCCACATTTTGATTTTATATACACCTTACAATTCAAGTATTTGATGCAGATAGAGATATATGTTGGATTGGGTTTTTTTTCCATTTCATGAATATGAATATCATCAATTTAACAGATCATTGTTATTTATTTATTGGTGTTTAAGATCACATATTTTTTCAGAATGGCTAATCATGACCACAACATGAGTATCAACTCAAGACCAGGGGGGGAGGAGCGTTAATAAGCCATGTTGCCCATTTTAGAGAGGGTTTGCACTTCCCATGCATTGATGATTGAGTTCTATTTTACCAGTAAAACAGAGCCTGTTTATCGCAGTCAACAGGAACTGTTTCACCTCCCGTGAGGAGAACAGATCATTGTTCTGAAAAAAATCACTAGGGTCACTTTCCACGGGTGGGCAATATTTTCACGGATGCAATAATATTAGATTCCAAACACTTATTTTTCGAATAATCATCAAAAATTTAATTAATGAAGCACCAGGTACAACACGGAACTTCATTAATTAAAATTTTGCTTATGATTTTTATTAACTGGAAAATGTATGCGTTGACATGACTGCCTATGCATGGGTTACAACCAGTTCACGTCGACTGTACTGTATTTCCATATTTATTTCAATAAAAACCTTCAGTAGGTAGGTTTTCTACCCTTTCAAATGTCACTGCTGGCAGTATCAAACCATTTAATTTGACCCTCTGGTTTTTAAAAGTTCACTGCCTACATGTAGATATAATATTGATTGTTCAAGTTGTCTGTCATGTGTAAACAAAACACACTCAGAAGGAGGTAATGTTACATACAATTTTTTTTATAATTACATGTATAATATTAGATTTGTGAGCTTAGGTAAGGTGTAGATAGATGTCTCTTTGGTTGGAAGGGGGAATTTTTTAAGGAGAGCAGTAGGTGGGCGATAAATTATAAAATCATTTGTCTGAGAATGTTTTTTCTGACAGTGAATCAAGATACAATAGATTCAAGAGAACTGAATAGCCACTTCTTTCAGTGAAAAACATTCAATTGACAGGAGTATTTAAAAAACAGGAATTTCATCATCTACCTTTATTCTAGTGATACAATGAGCATATTTCAGAAGTGAAGAAAATCTAAAATTTTGAACTTTATAAACAAACTTTTTTGAAAATGAAACAGAAATTTTAAACCTGTCCTGTCAATCTAAATTCAATGAAAGTGTCAATGACACTGTAGCTCAACTTGTCAAGACAAAGACATGTACATGTATAGTATGTGACACAGCAATGACAAACATCTTGGTAATGACCTGATAACAAAGGTACATATAAAGTATTGTAACGGTCTGTACATAAATACTGACCGTTGCCTGTAACAAATATATAGGTAAAGTATTGTAAAGGTGGGTGACAGTCAGATGCTAAACTAGAAAAGAAATCTTTGAGTCCCAGAGTGGGTCTGACTGAACCCCAAAATATTTGTTCTCATAGCACAGTGATAACAAAGGCACCCCAAAACACACTCATTCCTGTCCCAAGGTGAAAACAAAGGTACCCAAGAAGTTTCGTGAAGATCAGTTCACAAATATGAGCTGTGTAGAAATTGTGACAAAAAACTGATTGGACCTAATTTCGGTACAAAATGGCCACTGGCAGCCATCTTGAATTTTGGACCGCACCCAGAAACACTCGTTCTCGTCCCAAGGTGATAACAAAGGTACCCACAAAGTTTTGTGAAGATCGGTTCATAAAGACAGCCTCTATTCCGAGCCGTATTGACATGTGCACTTACAGTGTATAAGTAGCACTGAATAAATCAAAGTTCATCTAATTTGCATAATTTCTACATGAGAAAAAACCCTGTACTATATGTGATGTATTCCCTGTTACTAAACATTCATACAAAAATTTATTCAAATCAGAACTTTCATACAGAAGTTCTGTACAAAAGACTGATTGCACTAATTTTGGTACAAAATGGCTGCTGGTGGCCATCTTGAATTTCGGACCACACCCAAAAACACTCGTTCTCATCCCACAGTGATAACAAAGGTACCCAAGAAGTTTCGTAAAGATCGGTTCATAAATACGGCCTCTAGTCTGAGCCGTATAGAAGTTGTGTACAAAAAACTGATAAGACCTAATTTCGGTACAAAATGGCCACTGGCAGCCATCTTGAATTTTGGGCCGCACGCAGAAACACTCGTTCTCGTCCCAAGGTGATAACAAAGGTACCCAAGACGTTTCGTGAAGATCGGTTCATAAATACAGACTCTAGCCCGAGCCGTATTGACATGTGTACTTACTGTAAGTAGCACTGAAAAAATCAAAGTTCATTTAATTTGCATAATTTCTGCACGAGAAAAAAACCTGTATTATATGTGATGTATCCCATGGTACTAAACATTCACACAAAAAATTATTCAAATCAGCGCTTTCATATGGAAGTTCTGAGCAAAAACCTGATTGCACCAAATTTTGTACAAAATGGCTGCCATCGGCCATCTTGAATTTCGGACCGGACCCAAAAACACTCGTTCTCGGCCCACGGTGATAACAAAGGTACCGAAGGAGTTTCGTAAAGATCGGTTCATAAATACGGCCTCTAGCCTGAGCCGTATTGGCATTTGCATTTACAGTGTTGAAAGTACCACCAAAAAACATCAAAGTTAGTCTAATTTGCATAATTTACGCACGAAAAACCCCCCGTATTATATGTGATGTATCCCATGGTACTAAACATTCATACAAAAAATTATTCAAATCAGAGCTATCATATGGAAGTTCTGTACAAAAACAGGTTTCTGCATCGTCGGAACAAAATGGAGGCTGGCAGCCATCTTGAATTTCGGACCACACCCCAAAACACTCATTCTCGTCCCACGGTCATAACAAAGGTACCCAAGAAGTTTCGTAAAGATCCGTTCATACATACGGCCTCTAGCCCGAGCCGTATCCAATTGTTGACGGACAGACAGAAGGACGACGGGCCATGGCATAAGCTCAAATTTGGCTTCGCCAAAGTTGAGCTAAAAAAGGTGTAGGACATCACGAAAATAATAAGTTTCTCAACATCGAATAATATTCGGACAAGTATGCAGAACAAACTTCAGACCCTCAAAATTAGTCATGGCAATTGGCATTGCCACAGTAAAAGCCATGCAATTATGATTCACCCACAGCAGTTGAATGCTGTGGAGGTTAAGAGGTTCACTGCACTTCACTGGCATGCAGATGAAAGCTGCCATGCAAGATTGACATCAAATCTACCATTGAAAACATCCTAAATTTTCGATGATGCAGAATGAAAATAAAATTTTTAAATTGCATATTTCGCGCTGCGAAAATCTACATGTAATTCACTGTGTACACCTAATAAACTTTGAATATTGCTCTCAATAATGGGTGTGAAAAAAAGAAACTGTAGATGGGTGGAAGCCAGAAAGTATAGGACATATTCTTTGCAAACTTTGTTGTGACGGTTATGGCCTTTGTAATGGGAAGGGCACGGGAACATTCCCATACAAACCTGTTGGTTCCGCTGTAACAGGGTACGTGAAGATTTGATCCCATGAAGATTTTTCAGCCGGGTATATTTGGCTGGTCAGATCGGCCAGTGTTTGGCCCAAACAGAGGCCAATCTGACCAGCCGAATATACCTGGCTGAAGAAATGGGATGATCTTTTTTTTCACTAGTAAATCTTTCGGACATTTTTGTAAATTAGTAATTTAATATGTAGTATTGTAGTCACTTCCAGTTTGAAATCCAGGAATAAATTACACAATACTTTGAATCATCCTTAAATTCCAAATAATTTTACAGAATTTTTTACAACTAACATGTGCAGAGTTCGATATGTATTCCACAAATGACACAAACATTTCAGGTTTCAATGGGCGATTGCTCGTTTTTGGTTGTAATTCAAACACTTGAACTCCCAATCACATCAAAGCAAAGAGCTCTATTTTAATAACTACTCAATTAATTTGGTGTTTTGAATAAACATATATATTTCACTCATAAAAAACACCGACTAGGAAGCAGTGATTGAAACAATGGCGGTCTATTTGTTAACTTGTTGAGAACTAGAAGCCATTATCAGGGCTTTCAAAAATATGAGGGCACCAGAGCAGAGGCCAACATTTTCCTTGCTCATGTTTCATACTCTTTCAAATGCAAATAATATTTTGTTTATATAAATTTGTTCTATTACAAATTACTGGAGTGCATGTGGGCACTCTCCAAAAATTTGCAATAAAACAAATCCTAAATAACAAATTCAGACCACCAAAAATAATCTAGCCCTCAACCATTTAAAAGAAGGATACTTTGACCAGTAATCAGAACCTACCAACAAACAATGCTGGAATGATCATGCAATTAATAGGATGACAGTAGATACTAAAACTCTGGGTAATTCATCCTTGTTTCCTCGGCAAAAACATTGCTGTGGAAACTGGTGCTTCTACGGCAATTGCTGTGAAGCCTGTTCGACTGTGTAAAAATCATCAGGGGGCAGGGCCTAGTCTCAATTGCCATGTGTATGTAGTATGTGGTGAAGTGAAAACTTTCAAGTAACTTTAACATGTGAAAGTAGTTCGAGATACATATGTATTTATTTATTACAGGTCACATATTTCTGCACAATGGCTAATCATGACCACAGCGATACATGTGTATATAATCACAATCAATGTGCAGAATCTTTCACTCAAGTAGATCATGCAAACATCAAGAACCATGTGAATGCAAAGAAAAAACCTTGGAAGTAAGCAGGTGACTTGTTCAATAAGTCTAGCAGGAGTGAAAAAAAAAACAAAAAAAAACACAAACTAATACCTCACTGCTGCTTCTGTGTCGATAACACCAGAATCTGACATCATTTTCTGGAAAGCTCTGAGAGCTTTCCAGAAACTGATGTCAGATGCTGGTGTTATCAACATAAAGAAGCAGAACAGGTTCTAGTGTTTATGCTGCAACTTGTACTGTAAATTGTAAGATTAGCAACACAGCACAGTGCAAACAACATGGTTTGATTCCTTGTGTAACCTGGAAGTTGTGCAATTTCTGCCACAAGGCAGCTTTCTGAAGAAGCCATCCTCGGCAGTATTTTTGCTGCGGATATTTTTAGCTTCTTTGGCATTTTCCTTGGCACTGCCGATTTCTGAGGGTGAATTGCCAGGGCTGTTGCAACAACACCTTTTGGGCTTCATTTGACATGGTTGATTTTAAAATTTGTTGAAAATTATACAGACATATTTGCGATATTTTTGGTGGATATGATTGAGGAATATATTGAGATGGTCCCCAGTGTTTACATTAGCTCTCTTGACAGACAGACTTTTCATGACAGTCATGGAAAGCATGTATCCCTTCATTTTCATGGTGTTTTCGTGTACAGTCTACATTTACATGACATGTGTAGGGTATTCAGTCTTCATTTCAACACAAACCCTTGTGATTTAATGATTGAATATGGCAAATGCAAATGTAGGAAGACATTTGTCTGAAGCAGAAATGTGGCGGGCTGTAGGGATGGTGAAGCAAGGGGCTACCAATTGTCAGGTTGGTGAAGTCCTTGGTGTGCACCATACGGTGATCACCAGAGCCTGGACAAGATTTCAGCAGTATGGCACACCAGTAAGACAGCATGGTGGTGGCAGAGAAAGGGCAACATCTGCAGCTGAAGACCGGTTTTGGGTCATTCAGGCCCATAGGAACCGCTTTGACACAGCAACCCAGCTTGGCAGTGACCTTCAGAATGCATCCGGGGTAAATGTTTTGAGGCAGACCATCCGGGCAAGGTTGCACGAAGGTGGTCTCCGATCGAGAAGACCATGTATTCGCATTCTGCTGTCCCAGAACAACCACCAGGCACAATATGAATGGGCCATGGACCCTGTTTGATGGACCAGAGACCTGCCCTTTTTACAGATGAGTCAAGGTACTGCCTAGACCACACAGATAGGTGTTCTAGGGTATGGAGAAGACCAAGAGAGTGATTCCATGCAGCCAACATTGCTGAGCATGACCACTATGATGGAGGGTCAAACATGGTCTGGGGCGACATCAGCTGGGATGGACGTTCAGAGCTCTGTGTCCATGAACGTGGTACATTGACTGCACAACGGCATATTGATGAGATCCTGGATGTCCACGTCAGATTGTATGCAGGTGCAGTTGATGATACATTCATTCTGATGGATGATAATGCCCATCCTCATGTTGCCTCTGAGTACCGACAGAGGGAGAGACTTGAGCGTATTGACTGGCCAGCAAGATCCCCTGACCTCAATCCAATCGAACATGTCTGGAATGAGTTGCAGCTTGCAATTTCAGCCCATCCAGTCCAGCCAAGAAGTGTGCAGGAGCTTGGTGCCATCCCACAAAAGACCACCAGGAACCTGATTGGGAGCATGGAAAGGCATTGTCAAGCTGTAATTAACAGTAATGGGACTCATACTCGATGTTGAACCCATACCAGTTCGCTCCGCCAACTTTTTGGTAATTTTGAAAAATTTCCTTTTTTACCAAGAATATCCATTTTCCATGGTTATCGTATTCAAAAGCTAAAAAATAATGCCAAACATAACCAAAATCTTAATTTCTGTACTTAAATCATCAAAGATATAATTAAATAAAAAATATATACACTTTTCATAAGAATATTTCAACTAAAACGTACAACAGGTAGTTGGATATACTTGGTGCTCACTGCTTAGCAAACTTTGAGTAGTATATTATCATTTACGACAAGTATACTGAACTGAGTAGTTGTAATCTTTTGCGGGGGATTTTATTGGACAAAAAAGTATAAATTTTCAATTTGATTAAATTCAATAGAAAGTTTGGGGGTTTTTTTAGAATTTATTGGCCATTTACAGTGTGGATTTAAAAATATTCTTTGGTTTTTGAATAATAATACACATACCAACTTTGGTTCAGATCAAATAATGCAAACTGGAGTTATCAGTCTGAAAACAAACATGTTAATAGACAAATTCAAAGTTGAAAAAGGGCCATAACTCCTGTAAAAATGAAAGTGTCAATGACACTGTAGCTCAACTTGTCAAGACAAAGACATCTAGGTAATGTCCTGATAACAAAGGTACATATAAAGTATTGTAACGGTCTGTACATAAATACTGACCGTTGCCTGTAACAAATGTATAGGTAAAGTATTGTAAAGGTGGGTGACAGTCAGATGCTGAACTAGAAAAAATCTTTGAGTCCCAGAGTGGGTATGACTGAACCCCAAAATATTTGTTCTCATAGCACAGTGATAACAAAGGCACCCCAAAACACACTCGTTCCTGTCCCAAGGTGAAAACAAAAGTACTCAAGAAGTTTTGTGAAGATCAGTTCATAAATACGAGCTGTATAGAATTTGTGACAAAAAACTGATTGGACCTAATTTCGGTACAAAATGGCCACTGGCAGCCATCTTGAATTTTGGACCGTACCCAGAAACACTCATTCTCATCCCAAGGAGATAACAAAGGTACCCAAGAAGTTTTGTGATGATCGGTTCATAAATACAGCCTCTACCCTGAGCCGTATTGACATGTGTGCTTACATTGTGTAAGTAGCACTGAATAAATCAAAGTTCATCTAATTTGCATAATTTCTGCACGAAAAAAAAACCCTTACAATATGTGATGTATTCCATGTTACTAAACATTCATACAAAAATTTATTAAAATCAGAACTTTCATACAGAAGTTCTATACAAAAGACTGATTGCACTAATTTTGGTACAAAATGGCTGCTGGTGGCCATCTTGAATTTCGGACCACACCCAAAAACACTCGCTCTCATCCCACGGTGATAACAAAGGTACCCAAGAAGTTTCGTAAAGATTGGTTCATAAATATGGCCTCTAGTCTGAGCTGTATAGAAGTTGTGTACAAAAAACTGATTAGACCTAATTTCGGTACAAAATGGCCACTAGCAGCCATCTTGAATTTTAGACCGCACCCAGAAACACTCGTTCTCGTCCCAAGGTGATAACAAAGGTACCCAAGACATTTCGTGAAGATCAGTTCATAAATACAGACTCTAGTCTGAGCCGTATTGACATGTGTACTTACTGTGTGTAAGTCGCACTGAAAAAATCAAAGTTCATCTAATTTGCATAATTTCTGCACGAGAAAAAAACCCGTATTATATGTGATGCATCCCATGGTACTAAACATTCACACAAAAAAATTATTCAAATCAAGGCTTTCATATGGAAGTTCTGTGCAAAAATCTGATTGCACCTAATTTTGTACAAAATGGCTGCCATCGGCCATCTTGAATTTCGGACCGGACCCCAAAACACTCGTTCTCGTCCCACGGTGATACCAAAGGTACCCAAGAAGTTTTGTAAAGATCGGTTCATAAATACGGCCTCTAGCCCGAGCCGTATTGGCATTTGCACTTACAGTGCTGAAAGTAAACCCAAAAAACATCAAAATTAGTCTAATTTGCACAATTTACGTACGAGAAAAAAACCCGTATTATATGTGATGTATCCCATGGTACTAAACATTCATACAAAAAATTATTCAAATCAGAGCTTTCATATGGAAGTTCTGTACAAAAAACAGATTTCTGCATCGTCGGTACAAAATGGCAGCTGGCAGCCATCTTGAATTTCGGACCGCACCCAAAAACACTCGTTCTCGTCCCACGGTCATAACAAAGGTACCCAAGAAGTTTCGTAAAGATCGGTTCATAAATACGGCCTCTAGCCCGAGCCATAGCAGCTTGGCACTTACAGCTCTGAAAGTAACACTAAATAAATCAAAGTCAGTCTAATTTGCATAATTTACGCACGAGAAAAAAACCCGTATTATATGTGATGTATCCCATGGTACTAAACATTTATACAAAACTTTATTCAAATCAGAACTTTCATACAGAAGTTCTGTACAAAAAACTGATTTTTGCATCATCGGTACAAAATGGCCACTGGCAGCCATCTTGAATTTCGGACCACACCTAAAAACACTCGTTCCCGTCCCAGGGTCATAACAAAGATACACAAGAAGTTTCGTAAAGATCGGTTCATAAATACGACCTCTAGCCCGAGCCATAGCCAATTGCCAGATGGACGGACGGACGGACGACGGGCCATGACAATAGCTCAAATTTGACTTCGTCAAAGTTGAGCTAATAATTGGGCAGAACCCATATTCGAACTTGGCCTGTATTACTAACTGGATAATACACCAACCAACTTCGGATGAGATCAAATAATCCAAACTGGAGTTATTATCGGTCAGAAACTAAAAATGTTATTTATTTATTTGTGTTTAAGGTCACATATTTTTGCACAATGGCTAATAATGACCACAACATGAGTATCAACTCAAGACCAGGGGTGAGCGTTAAAGAGCCATGTTGCTCATTTTAGAGAGGGTTTGCACCTCCCAAGCATTGGTGACTGGGTCCTATTTTACCAGTAAACAGAGCCTGTTTACTGCAAGGAACAGGCACTGCTTCACTTCCCGGGGTTCCCACAGGGAACTAAAAATGTTAACAGGAACTAAAAATGTTAACAGATGGACAGATGGACAACCAGACTGATTACATAATATGACCGTTTTTCAAACGGAGGTATAACAATGATTTGCACACTGCAATACAGTCTAAGATTTCTGCCGTTATGACTGTCAAACATGCTCTTAATCAATAAGATTGGTATTATGGAACCACCAACTCAGGGACAACTGACTGGATTATCCCACTAGGTCACCATGTCCAGTTCTAATTTTATCATTCAATGTCATTTGTTTTTCATACCATAACCTTCCAGAAACAATTTGCACCGTACACATGCGCAGTTGTTGTATTTATGTTGGATTTTCCTGAACCTGAACACGTTCAGGAAAATTCAACATAAATACAACAGCGCATGTATATGTGTACGACACAAACTGTGCTGAAATTTCAGTCACAAACGAGTGACACAGATTAATTCAAGAGAATAAGTAAATCGAGGAAAGCAAACTTACTGTCTTATTAGTGCGTCAGTGATGTGAACCCATAAAAAAGAATGCATGTTGAACTCCATTATAATGCCATAGTCACTGTTAAACCCATGAAATATGCCACAGCAAACTATTTTGAAAGAGGAAATTTCTGAATTCTGAGGGCCACATCAGCCATTAATTTAGGCACTAGTGATGAAGAAATGTGCACAGCGGGGTATTTCAGATAAAAATAAAATGAAATTGGTAGGATGAAAATAATCTGAAAATTAATTAGCCTTGGTCTAAAACTGTGAATCAGTTTATACCATTTGCTAATCAGTGTTCCTGAAGGGGGAGGGATCAAAATTTTGAAAACTAAAAATACCCTGGCACTGGGTAATGAAAGAGAAATGGGAAGAAATAATATTCCTATCTAGGAGGTTACTAGCAGTACCAGGTAATGAATATTATTATTTCTTCCAATTCCTGTTGTATTATAATTTCAAATGTTAACTATTTGCATGCTGCTGGTAGATATTCCTGCCCAGCATAGAGTTTCTCTTGTCACTGATATGAGTATAATTTGGGCATATTTAAACATATTTTCCCCTGTAAATTGAATGGATTTTTTCACCAATGACTTCTTGTTATATTTCGATTAATTTTTCATCAACACTAGTCAGGGCTGCTTTACAGCAGCCATAACTAGATCTGATGAAAAATTATCTTCAAAATACCCAGGCTTACTCAGTTTGTTAAAAGTTAAACATATATATATTACATGTATTTAATTTAAAATGTTTACATAAATTCTGGTTTCTACTTGCAAACTTATTTCAAAGCAGTGAATTACTGATGAATATGCAAATCCAGACTCAGCTATACAAAATTGTGGAAAGATTATAAATATGAACCGGGACTCCGGGAGTAGCACCCATAAGGTCATAATGGATTGGGAATAATAACAGAACTTTTTACAATGAAAGTTTTAATTGAAAACTGCATTACAATTTATGGTAAAGAATTATTTAAATGTACCATTTTTCAAACAATGAATTAACACAAGCTATAATAAGATACAGCTTAATTGTCAAATGGTGAACTAAAAACCGGGGGAACCGAAGGTTTCTTCCAAATATTTGTGCCATAAAGGATGCCATTACTACTGGTTACTAGAGCTTTAATATGAATACCAAACAGGCACAAGAATCAATCTCAGAGCATTGAATTATCAAACTTTTCTCGGAACTACCCCCGAACCACCCACACTATGCCCTACGCACTGTGCCAGTGGTACAGCATGTTTGGATTATAAGGTGTTCACGTGGAGACACGTGGAGACACGTGGAGACACGTGGAAATAAAATCTACCTGTCTCCGGGACAGGTAGAAATTTGTGAACATTTCGAGCCCTGGACTTAGTGTGACCGGTTAGGCAACTTAGGCTTTCTGTAGGTACATGCGTACTTGATAGACATTATTCACCAGGGATTCTTCTGCCCGCTTTGAGAAAGGGTCCTGGGCCCATGCAATTGGGAAAATTTGCACCATGAAGGCTCCAATTAGGAATTTGTTTGGGAGAAGATACACACAAAGAGTAAGAAATGGTATCTTCATACTGAACTGAGAACATTAATACAGAAGATACTACATGTACGTATAGTACATGCAGTTCATTTTATAGCAAAGAGTCGCATATAGGCTGCCATGATGGGCCTAGAAACAACTGACAACATTCCTTGGATATAACTTGCAAATGCATCTAAAATCTGCCTGTTGAGGCATCCATTTTGTTGCAGTAAAAAGTGATGAAAGACAAAATTGGTCCTTCAAAAATCATAGCAGAATTAAATTATTTGAATGAGGACTGAGATTGGGAAATGTTTGGTTTGAATTCGGAAAAATCATGCCAAAATGCCATTGGGAAAGGGTATCATACATGTATTCGGCCCCTGTCAAAACGCCCAAAAGGGAACTCCTGTTCACACTACAATATCTTTCCACTGAATTTCTAACTTTTAAGCATAATAAGCACAATACACAGTGGAATATTTAGCGATGCACAAGTAAATGCAGTTCAGAATCCTGACAACACAAGTGAAAATCAAAACATCGTCTGGACTCTGAAGTTTTCATTTGGGCCATTTTGAGGATCTAGAAACTGTCACTTGATGGAAATTGCCAGGAATACAAAATGCGGTGATTGTTCAAGCCAATCAGATCATTTAAATATAAGGGTTTACCAGGAATTCCTCATTGATGTAATCACCTTTATTTGGGGGTGGGTTCAAAGTACTGATGGGAACCAAATCCAAACAGTTAAAGAATTGAGCTTGAGTAATATCACATTCCCTGTTTGGTCAAACCCAATTGTGTTCTATAAAAGCTGCTCCAGTGCCAACACTTTTTGACTGAACTGTTGTGTTCGGGGATTTGTGTCATGTGATGCTCACACTTCAAAGTATGGAAATTCATTCAGTAATTTAGTGTCAATAAATTCCACTTCGATATTAAAATTATTGGATTTAAAATGGCAACATTAACATGGATTGTCAACAAATTGTTCACAATAGCTTGATCCAATGTGGAGTTAAGGTATGACATCCCATTTCATGAAATAATATGCGAGGGTTAAGTCAAAATAACTGCCTATTTTTGTGATATATAGAATGAAATTTATTAATTTATTGGTGTTGAAGGTCACATACTTCTGCACAATCGATAATCGTGACCACAATATGGAGATAAAGTCAAGGTCAGTCAATCATTTATGCCCCATGTTGCCTATTTTAGAGGATTTGCACCCCAAACAGGAAGGATAACAGGTACCGAGAAATGTTATGTGTCCCTCGCAGACCAATACTATCATTTAGTGACATGATGTCCATGACAAAAAAAAATAATTGCCGACTATAGCACCTTCCAACGGTTAGTTAATTAATCGACAAGTCATGGCAGCCCTAAGTGCGACCACTGTCAGCAAGTTCAAAGGAGCTGATCCAGATCAGTTAAATTTCACGTCTACTTTGATCTCAAAGTCGGTGTCAGTTATCACATTATTAGTGTTGTTGACTTTACTCTCTGATCAGATGAACTGACAACCGTATTCATTTTAACTCTTTCTCAGTGGACCTTGCATCGGTATTTTGTTATCTTGTAATGTTTTTTACGGTTACAACTAGAAGTCCTGTTACGACTAGTGCAGAAAATGCTTGTTAGTTAATGTGCTATCTAGTGCAGAACAGTCAAGTAAACCTTGTGAAACATGAGATAACATCTACGTTATGTAATGCAGAATGTGGTGCACTACTCACATGGTCGTTAACTTTGATATTGGACACATATCAGTAGGAAAAGAAATGTGTTGTAACTGGACTCGAACATTCATCGTTATCATTTCGAATCAGATTCACCTGGTAAATTAGTGGCGACAATGAAAAAAAAAACACGCTGAAAAAATTGTTAAAATGACCAGTTTTAATTTTCACAAAAATCGCTGTCAAATCGGATAATCGTCTTTTAAATGATTTATTTGGTGATATTGTTGAATGCTGGGATGAGACTTGTGTGAGATGTGTATGTACAAACAGCCCAGCATGTGATCGTTTTGAAATAGCCTAATATAACAAGAGGCCCCAAGGAGCCTTAATCGCTCACCGGCCAAAGTGGTTCAAAGAAGTATTTGGGGTCACATTCAGTTAGACATGGTTCATCAACACAACAAAGGAATGAAGTCAAGAGAGACAAATTTTATGGAACTAGGGACATGGCTTAAACAAACTTGAATCTTACCCACCTAAGGATGCTGCATACCAAATATCAAAAGCATTCATCTGCTAGATCTGAAGAAGATTTTTAAAGAAAATTCCTCATTTTGAACTAAGTTATCATTCGGGCTCCCACAGTGAGCCCAAATAGGAACCCAGGGACTTGGCTTTAACAAACTTGAATCTCACCCACCTAAGGATGCTACACACCACATAGCAAAACATTCCGACTGCTGGATCTGAAGAAGAAGATTTTTTAAGACAATTCCTCATTTCGAACTAAGTTACAATTCAACCTCGATGAGCTCGTTCCAACGGGGTGTCATAACCTATGTTTTTGGGACAAAAAATTTAAAAATAATGAAAATTAATTGGCGATTTTTTACAATAGCGCTGCCTGGTTTTGGCCATTACGTTGGGTAAAGGGTTAAGTAACACATTTCCTAATTGAGGCCATAAAACGGAGCTTTGTATATTGACAGGACTGTTTTCAAAGCTTATTCACATCTACTGTCCAAAAAATGTACAAATGGTGATTGCCAACATTACTGATTGCTACCTGAAAATACTGCCGCAAACAGGGAACTAGAGGGTACTGAATACAAAATTTTAAATTGTTCAGCAGCATGGCCAAAGGCTGGCTCCCATAGGGAGCCCAAATATTAACCCAGGCTCTCAATTTGAACAAAGTTGAATCTGACTTCCCTAGAGATGCTGTGTACCAAATATGAAAGCATTCTGACTGGTGGATCTAAAGAGAAATTTTAAAGAAATTTCTTCATATTGCACTAAGTTAAAATTCGAGTGAGCCCAAATATTAACCTACGGATCGGATTTGAACAAACTTGAATCTGACCCCCTAGAGATGTTTTTTCCAAATATGAAAGCATTCTGACTAGTGGATCTGAAGAAGATTTTTGAAGAAATTCCCTCATATCGCACTAAGTAAAAATTTGGGCTACCATAGCAAGCCCAAATGTATACCTAGGGATCCGATTTGAGCAAATTTGAATTTGACCCCCCTAGAGATGTTGCATACAAATATGAAAGCATTCTGACTGGTAGATCTGAAGAAGATTTTTAAAAATTATCCCTCATATTGAACAAAGTTAAAATTTGGGCTTCCATAGGAATATAAAATTTAACCTATAAAAAATATAATATTAACCTAGGGACTTGGTTTGAACAATCTTGAATCTGACCCGCATAACAATGATGTATACCAAACATTAAAAGATTCTGACTGGTGGCTTTGAAAAGAAGATTTTTAAAGAATATACCCCATATTACCCTAAGTTAATAATTTGGGCTCCTGTATTGAGCCCAAATATAAACCAATGGGCTTTATTTTAACAAAATTGCATTTGACCCCCCCCCCCCTATGAATGCTGCATACCGAATATCAAAAGATTCTGATGATTGTTTCTGGAGGAAAGATTTTTTAAAATTTTTGCAAATATGCCGACTCAGCATTTTTTAATGCCCTTTACAGAAAATCCCCAACATAACCGAGGGCAATTTTTTTTTACCATTCAATTCTACTGGTCCTGAGGATACTTCATGCCAAATAACATCTGTCTGTTCCATGTGGTTTGGAAAATATGGATATTTGAAAATATTTCTAATTTTAGCTCCCAGGGTTCCCATGGGGATGCAGGAATTTTTTTTTTTTTTTTTTTTTGCATGAGTCAAGTACTTATGACCCACATACCACATTTGATTCAAACCGGATCATCAGTTCAGAAAACAGAAATTTTGGGTGGGGCCAAAAATCTTACCCCTCCCATTACATAGCCAAATATTGCTTCATGAACTTCGTTTGAACAAACTTGATTCTACACCTCAAAAGAAAGCTCCATAACAAATATCAAATCATTGTACACACTGGTTCATGAGAAGATTTTTAAAAATATTTTTGGAGCATTTTTCCCCCACTCCCTCCCTATAGGGCTGAGCATGTTGAGTTGAACAAAAATGCAATGCCCCTTTGGGACCATCACACACACAAACGTTCACTTGAATTGGCCCAGTGGTTTTGGAAAAGACCAAAACATGGTGTTGACGGACGACGGACGGAGAGTGATGAGATAAGCTCAGCTTGACTTTGTCAAGATGAGCTAAAAATCTAATCTGTTCAGGCACGCCGCAGGATGAGTCTACATATACCACTCCCAGTATGCTTACATCGAGAATTGCGATCATCTACAAATTTTTATTGGAACTTTACACCACATATGTGGCTGTTGCCACAATGTAGCCCAAGCTTCTGATATAGCCTTCAGCATCAATAAATAGTAATCATATTTGTTCCATAAATGAGGAGCAACAAAGTAGAATATTCAAAGGAACAATGGTCTGGTGATAATTTATGAAAATTAAAACCTGACAAGCCCTCTCTCCCAGAAGTAAAAGTACAATAAGTTGAGATCATGTGTTGGCCTACATCCACAGTTCATAGAAGAAAGAAAGTACTGTATGTACGACAAGGACAAATGAACAAGGAAAAATACACAGCAGTCTGTTTGAGGGCGGCTTGAGGATTAAGCGATTAGTATCTTTGAATCAACTTCCAACTGTCTTGGGTAAAAACTTCACCGTGCAGGTAATTTAATGGCAGTCCACTCTAAACGAACTGTACGCCTAAGACAGGGTCTTGTGTGGAATAGGTCTATAAAATTCCCATCCCCACCCACCAGTTGGGATATCCGACTGAAGTCTTGCAAATTTCAGCTCAAGAAAACTCCACTTGTACTCATCAACTAGCCCAGGGATGACCCAAATGATATACTCAGTTTCTGTGACAAAGCAAGCAATAAGAACGCACAGTATGGTTCAATGGATTGGGCTATTTATATTGGTTCAAAGCTCACTTGAAGTTGACAATGTTTCTTTCACATAACACAATCCAGAATGCGTGGAAATTCCACTTTGTTGGTGTTTCTGTACAAAAGCATCCACCATGTACCATGGATGGATTTTAGACATGTTACAGGATCTCCACAATCAAAAGTACAGTCGTTCACAGTGTCTGAGAATGTTAAATTGACATGAACGATGGGTCAATTTGCCTTTGGTGCGAAACTGAGAGAGGATGTTGCAACTTCTCACACCGCATGTCATGATGTACACATCGACATTTTTTAATACAAAGTTTCTTTAGAACTAATAATGTTAAGTTGTTAACCCTGTTTGACCCTCATTGATCGAAGGTGACATTGACCCCCAACAGAACTTGAGAATACCCGGTATTATGTTTTTACCTTTTACTTAAAAAAAACAAACGAAGCTAGCATGGGGAGGACGAGTTGTGGTGTCTCAGGAATTGGCAGTTTGCTACCCATGCTTGCCTCTATTTAGGGATAGGGAAGCATGAGGACTTGAGGGCTCTGCTGAGGAAAGGGAGGGTGTTGGGGGGGGGGGGGGGAGGGCATCTTTTTGTTGATTCAATTTTCAAAATTCCTGGTGAATAATTAATTTCTTGTTCAGCTTTCACCCAAATGCATATTTTTTTACAGAACACCAACTATCTCTTGAAAGTGAAACTTTCTTTATAAAAGGCTGAGCATTCCGAATTCGCTCGCAGCACTTTGATACACTGTCAGTTCAGTATTCTGTGGAGAGCGTTCTTTGTTTCCAACCACGCTTGCCTCTCCCACAGTTCCTCCATATCAACAGCTGCGATTGATAGTAGGCTAAAAATTCTCGAAATGAAAATGTCATTACTTCTGCCTTCTCAAAGTTTAGCAGTCTTGAATCAACCTGCATGATCTTCTCATCAATCTTCGAAAACAAAAATCACGCAATACGCATTTTTAAATTCTTCTTATATTGTCACGAAATGAATTGATAAAAGGGGAAAAACAGATGTATGAACATCATCTCGTTCTCTGAGTATCTGCATTCTAATATTTAATTGCCACCTTATGTCAGTAGGATGTCAAACTTAATTACTGTTGATTGCCTGTTACAAGTACTGAATATTCAACTAGCCATCCCGTGTTACAATTCTGTAGAAATCGTGATACACTACCATGCATCAGATGTGATTCTCTGGCGATTTGCTGCGCTAACCTAACATGCTATTATTTCAAATTTTGTGATGAACCGATAATCGGAATCAGAACCGACTGGCTATGGGGCATCAGTCGATTCTGACAACCGGCAGTTAAAAACCAGCAGTTTCCGGTAATTTTATATTTAACTCTTGACTATTAAAATCTCTTTGATATCTGGCCATTTAATATAGTTTCCACATTAAAATCGTTTGCAGTGCATATCAGAATATTTAAGGTTTTGAAGAGCAGAGATATTACTGGATTTATCATCTGCAATCAGTAAGAGATTGCCACTATTCCCAGCTGATCAATCTTACTGGTCTTCAATCATAGTGCTGTACAACGTTGCGTTGGGTGTATGTATAAATGAAATGTGGACAATATCTCGGTACTCCGATTCGTACCAATATGGCAACCCACGATACAGGTACTGGTGCTGACATCCAAATTCCGTCGTATCGCGATACCACTATATAGGCCGGTCACCAATCTTGAAATTCAACTCTTTCACTCTCAATACATGCAACACATCACATTTAAGGCTTGGGTGATTTGGCCAACTCAAATATCCCGCAATTCAGATTATAAGACCGGAACACCGATATTAAATCAGGGTATTATATGTTTGGGTTTGCATCGCCATTTGCAAAGCAACCTGCAAGAATACCCAGGTGAGGTGCGATCTAATCATTGAAATTTCGCTTGCATGGTGCGATTCAATGTTTTATGCACTCATCCGAACATACCGATTCAAAAATGTTAAAACTACAGATAAATAGTGTAACAATACACCAATTTATTATGAACGTCTGTTGGTTATGCGAAATGATAAATTTTTAGCCACCATTTTACATGTGTTTTCAAAGCAGTTGAAAAAACTTCGCTCATGTTTTCTGCGATGTTGGTTTCTATTAATTAGCACCCTTGATGTACACCAGATATTCTTCGTAATCATCTTCCGACTACTTTTTTCGTTTGGGTGAATCGATTTGAAAATTGCAAAGTGGAAGTCGAACTGCAAGAGCAAGTCTCCATCACTGATGTATTTTCATTGCCAACCTATGGGACCAGGGTACTCCAGCTTTTTTATGTATTTGGTAAGGTTAGTTGTCGTGATCATCAGATGACTACTTACCTATTTTCGCCGTAATTACCAGCGCCTGTGACTAAAATCAGCTTTATTCTAAAGAGTGTGAGCTCAGACACTCGTGACCAGTCAGTGCAGAACATGATGGAATATGGGAAATTGGGGGGGGGGGGGGGGGGGGGGGGGGGGAGGGGGGGGTGTTGATCTCCCCCCTCCCTAATGTCTATGTGCTCCCCAACTATGAATTGCTGGCTCCACTACAGGGACCAGCCTAGGGGGAATTTTAGGGAGACTTCATGTCTCCCTCCAGAAAAAATAGGGAGACCGCAATCATGTAGGGAGACTTCCTAGGCAAGTGGGGAAAATTAAGAATATTCATGTACCCCCCCCCCCCCCCTTCATATTTTCAATTTGTGGTCCTCCATTAACGTCCAAATAATCCAGGTCCAGTTGTCTATGATACATCTATGCCAGGTTAAAAGATCACAAAGTAATTATTGACTGAAAATCCTCCACTGCTACCTCTCCTTCATGACCCCTCCCCTCTTCTTCGTGCCAATCCCCAAGCACTCTCCTGTGGTTGCCTTTCACCAAAGTCTACTAAGCTAATAATTTCCCAAGTCTGCTTAGGAGGTACTTTGTTAGTTAATAAACGAAATACATTCTGGGGGGCAAGTATTTTGTACAAGAAATGTCATTCCGCATAATTTTATGGTATTCCGGTGTCATTTTGCGTCATTTCGGTGTTTAGGAGGACCCTTTCTCAAGATCGTCCACATACACACTTGTGTCCAGTACAAAGCTTTTCTTGTCATCACTAAAGCTTTTTTATGTGTTTCAATTCCATTCGTGTTTTTCTGGGAATAGACCACCCAACAGTTAACAGTCGTCAGCAAAACGAAATAAAAATACTGTGATATAAAATTCGTCCACTGTGTATAGATTTTCAGCATCCTAAGCGCCGTAACCAACTTTCAAACTGGGTTATTTTGTTGAGTCGCATAAGTCACCTATTTTCATTTCAACACATGAAGCTCCGACTGAAACACAACAAAATAGAAATAAAAAAAATCTGCCAAAAGCTACAATGGACAAGTTGATTGACGTGTGATTTCAAATAAATGGACGTTTATTTGACAAATTAAAATGCCCATTTATCACACTCGAGCAAATTCGATTTTTGAAATAATCGTTTTCATGTAACCTTTGCATCACTCAGTTCAGCCTTTCCTCATTTTGGCCAATTTTTAGAGGGCGACTTGTAAACACCCTGACTATTTTCTAGGCGACTTTGGGCTTAGAAAGGCGACATAATTGCCCCTAGTCGCCCTCACGGGTGGTCCCTGCTCCACCATTGTCCCTGTGATCTTAATTGTAGCTTCAATACCAGGATGAATATCAAGATACGTATCTAGATACGTATCATATTGTGACTCATGTATCTAGATACATATCGTACCGTGAATTTGGTGGATTGTCCCAACCCTAGTCTGTGATACTTCATGATGCATCTAATACAATAACAAATTAAAATTGGATTAGAATCACTATACAATAACAAATTAAAATTGGAGAAAAACTAAAAAAAAACACTCATTTTTGATGGTAGATGATTGTTACGCAACATGTAAGTCGAATGACTGTCACAAACACATTTTCAGTTTGTCCAGTTCATTTTTTATTTCAGCTAGTTCCCTTGATGTTTCTCTCCAATGTTGATATATTCCGATGTCGTGTGTGTACCTGCAAACAATGTGCCATACAACTTCACAACACACATTAACATCAAGTCATTATTCAATTAAGACACAAAGTATGTGTGCTCAGTATCTTTCTGTTAATACAGCCAAGTGTATTGTATTCCTTACACAAAACTGTATTAACACTATTTACCAGAATAACATACAATCATCACAAGAGAACAATATTGTGTGATTGTATCGATTATAATGATCTTCCCCCACCCCAACTCCCAAAAATGCAATATTTATTATTTTGGCTAATATTGCCCAGCACTATATGTGCATACTCTGAGAACTTATGTGGTATTAAGCTTCATAATTGGTGATTTATCAACAATATTCTGCAGTATAACAGGCACTAACTGATTTTCCTCCATGTCTTATTTCAATCATCAGAATCGGCATAATCGCAGAGAAATAATCGGTAATCGGTTCATAGCAAGTTTTGATAATTGGTTCATCTCTATTCAAATTAGTGCAGAATACAGGACAGGACTTCTAGTTTTAACTGTATAGGAAATAACATGTTCTGACTTGTTGACATTGGTTTACATGAGCGTCGACTCATCGACTAATCATTTCAACACTATTGGGAAACACTGTGTGCACACATACTCTGTGCAGAAACAATCATGGGAATCAATTTTATTTATTTTTGTACCACAATTTAGCCTGGCATGGCTAATGAACACTAAAAGCAGAGCAATCTGAAATCACTGTAAAACTTTAATGTCACCAGAAAAAACTTGAGTTCCTGGTTGTACCAGTGGACTTCCACGCACAACTCAAAATTTTATCCAGACAGTCAGATTAATACCAGCGAGAAATTGACCAATCGTGAGAGTATGCAGGTAGGTAAGAGAAACAAACATGTTCAAGTATTCCACCTGCTAAATTCCCATCAGTTCCATACTTCCATTGGTGACTATTTGTGTAGAGAAAGTTGCTACTCATTGAGAAGATTGGGGCTATTGTTCAGATGGAAATTCCAGTCATGGTGTGCAACTAGTTCAGCGATCTGAACGTTGTGGCTACACCCCTGCATTCAGATTCCTCCAATTCAAATCTGTTGTAAAATTTGCCAAAAACTATTACTGAGAAATCAAAACATGAAAATAGGAATATATATCAAGTTTTCGCTCTACTTAACTGACTGAATCTCGATAGTACACGTATTTCTTTACATTTTTGCCGAGTCTATTGATCAAAACTGTGTTTCTTCCTTTACTTATCAACATTTGAATGTGGGTGAAGCATGAAACACTGCTTCGATATCGCCCATGTTACTGTTCACCTGTACTGGCTATAAAATAATAACCCAGAGTTACGTCTAAATAAATATCGATGCGGAAACAGAAATACAATCGCATTTGCACAGAGTAGGTTGTTTATGAACATTTTATTAGGAGTTACCTTTCCCACATCAATATTAGTTTCAGCAGCAACTCCGGGTTAGAAAAAACATGGACGGTATTTAAGCGGCAGTTGCCCTGCCCCACCCCCTGAGTTCAAATGTTCTCGAGTAAAGGATAAAACACAGTTTGGATCAATAGCCCCTACACAAATGTAAAGAAATATGTGTACTATCGAATGAAGCTATTTAGTGAGGTGAAAGTTCAGCATATATTCTTACTCTTGGAGTTCCAAATAAAAGTACAGTGGAAAATTGGAGGAATACAAACAGAAGCATAGGGCAGAATAAAAGTACAGGGTGGAAAATCATAGGAGTTACTGTCATTTCTGTAACACCTCTAATCCATACAGGACTGTTACCTGGGCTTTAAAGCCTTTAATAAAGCCCAGGTAACAGTCCTGCTTGAGTTAGGAGATTGAAACCGACTCGAGTACCCATAGTGTCTCCAATATAAGGCATTCACTTGTCACAGATATTTGTAATAAGCATACAGGCCCAAATAAACTTCATACAGGGTGGCTAATATTCTAAAAATTAATAAACATACGGGTATGTTTATTTGGAACCCTTGAGTATTTTTATGTTTCAAGTTCCCTGCAAACTCACAAGGCAGTTTTATAATGGATTTCAATGGGAGGAATCTGAACATACAGTACAGTCACTCTGGACTGGTCATAATCCACGCAGGGGCAGTGATGCCCACGCATGTGTTTACCAGGTAATAAAAATAATAATCATCAAAATTTTAATTAATGAAGCACCAGATTGTACCCAGTGCTTCATTAATTAAATTTTTGATGATTATTTCTATAATTAGCGTTTGCAATCTAATATTATATTGCGTCCATAGAAATATTGCCCACTGTGGAAAGTTAACAGTCCACGGCGACTGTACTGTAGGGGGGAAGCCACAGCGTTCAGATCGCTGAACTATGTGTGGAACCACACAGACTGATCTTGAGAAGTTATAAAAATGTGATTTGTGGTGAACAGGCATGAATTAAATTTGATCCAGTCCTCGGAATTAGCGACGGCATTCGGCAATGCCGTCGCAACTGCCGCGCCGCCGTGGGGCATGACGGCAGCATTTTCTTGCCGTCGCAAATTGGCAGCCATAATATTTTTTTACTTGTCCCAATTACCTGAAGTCCGTCAGAACTGATCATCCAACCCTACATAACATATGTTTTATAGGCATAACTGGCATATAAAATCAATATTTGTGGAAATATCTGATATTAATTAATTTGAAAGTAAGTTTGTACAAAATGTATGTGGTTGAAATACTGTTCATAACCAGTTGTTTTCGTTCGTTTGTGTTTTTTCGAAAGAACCCCCTTGTTGACTGTAATGCACGTTTAAAATAACCCAGGAATTCCTGGGCAATTAACTTTTGATGTCACACCTTACATAAATACAACCAATCGAATTCTTCGTTTCATGAAAGTATGCTAAATTGGTGTATTGGGACAATGCGGCAGTTCTATTGGTCACTGATGTAATCTCAACAGAGCATGTGGTCATGTTCCATTTTAATTTTAGCATTCTCCACTTGTGGCATAATGTAAACTGTACAATCTCAAACAAACTGAATCGGAAAACAAACAATCGGTTCAATAAAAAAATAAACGCATTGAGCACAAAACAAGGGCGAGTTGGAAAATAATTCTGGTTGTGTTTATTGGGTCAGAGTCAACTCACCCCGGGTTGATGCACAATGCAAATATTTCTGTCTCTAACAGTTTACTGTCGAAACCGATAGGCTAATAAAGCATGGATGCGAGTTACAACCAGCCCCTAAAATTAGGACAACCAGTCAATCAACTGATCACTTAATCGAACTACAGATTGTCCAACTGACCACCCACCAGAGATCTCTTGTCCATTCGAAGTCAGCTGTTCTGATTAATGATTATTATTCACTTAGTGTCACAATACTGTCATCCAAACAATTCAATTCAAATGTGCCGTCGCTGATAAAAATTTGCCGGCGCAGAATTTTTGGCGGCGGCAATGTTGTATCGTCGCAATATTTTCCTAATTCCGAGGAGTGTTGATCAGAGTTTGAAATTCATTACTGTGACACAGGGAATATACAAAACTGTTTTAGTTAAAGAATGACATCTCCTAATCTGATCGTAAACAGAGAAATTTTGGTGTGACATGGTTATTACTTCAATGCCTGGGAGCGCGGTGGCTCAGTGGCAGACTGTCGGACTTCTATGCTAGAGGTCCCGGGTTAGATCCCGTCCGGAGACGACCCAAGTTGTGTCCTTGGGCAAGGCACTTGTATCCCGATTGCCCAATAGGCTACATGTATACTATAATACTGTAAAAAGCTTATTGTTTGCTGCTTCACTTGACAACAGGTATTCAGAAATACACGAAGAGGTTCAGATTAGAATGATCAGTTGTTTTGGGGGTAGAGTATCCATCAACAAATAGCTGCACTATAATTTTTCCAAGTTCTCAGCTGCAGCCTTGTAAAATACCACTGGAAATTGGAATAGATCAGTAACGTCGAAAATAGGCCGATTTTGAATTGTTAATAGACAAAGAACACTTAGAACGAAAAGTAATCACCACGCAACAGTTGCTGGCAACTGAATTATCAATCATTTATAGACACTGACACGAACTTTCCCGATCGTGATTACCTTTGAAAAGATAGTCATATTCATCGTCTTTAGAACCCATTTTGAGGTCGCTTCGGGAAAGAACTGTCAGATATACTCGGCTGCTTACAGCCTCTGAATAAACACCTTCCTGAAAAATCAAATTATTTTCGAAAAAGTAGTATATTGCTAAAACATATATGCTCAGAAAGGCAACATTATATTCACTGATGGCGTGTTACAAGAGGGGATACAATTGAGGTGATCGTTGAAATACAAATATTTCGATCCAAGATGGCGGAAATATGACGCCCCTTCCTGATCACGCATGTCTCTGACGTCACAAGACAACCCAACAAGTACCCGTGAAATCTTGCTTGAAAGGACCAGTGCGTGGGTTCTTCGATTACCGAAGTTTATAATACAACAAGGAATGTGGTAATTTGAAACTCGCTGTTGTGGATACAGGCAGTGATAAAGTTCGCTGAGACCATATGCTATTTTGTGCTGCCTTCACCGAGAACGAGAGATCGCAGGTGAAAACAGGCAGTGAAACCCTTCGGTGCGACCATGTCAACCACACTCCATTGGCTACCTTCACCAATCACCAGAACTGCAGCGGTTCTGAGATCTCTCTCTGAGTCTGTGAAACTATTATTGATTCAAGGGGTATATTCGGGAGGGGTATGGGGAAGGGATTATCTCATCTCCATTCACTTGTATCCTTCATATGCTAATCCATTTTTTCTATTCAGGCAGGTTCCCACAGAATCCATTTTTTATCTTTTGAGAGAATGTGTACGGGCTTGCGGGAACACAACAACATGGGCACGTTCTAAGGACCCGCCCCTGCTGTGGGGTCTCCATGCAAACCACTAGCCATGTTCTGGCAACACAGTGATAACGAGTAGCGAGGACGATTCCGGACTCGCTGCCCGGTGCCACACCACTGACATTAACCGTTTTTGGAAAAACCTACCACGAAAACGCACATTAGCGAAAACTCAATCCGGAACCTGGCGGTAGGTTTGGTGGCCATGAGAAGGCGCGTTTGTTAATCAGAAAACCAGAAAAGCGACAACGGTACAACCAGTTGACACCTAACCACTTTGAGAAGAGGACAGAGAAGGCCAACGAGGAGGTCTACAACCTCCAGGGCGACATGGCGCCCTGTCCGTGGTTCACTCATTGGCACAGAAGACCAGCTGAGAAGCCACCGGTCCATCACGAGCAGTACGAGTACGAGCAACAAGACATCACCAGGCCTTTAAGTGGTAGAGTGCTAAATTATTTTTGGCCACCAAAATTTGTTCCCATGTCTTTGCCTTGTTACAATTTATAGGAGAGTGTCTGTGGGCACTGGGCACCCTCCTATAAATTGTAACAAGGCAAAAACCTAACAGAGTAAATAATATCACTTCAAAGATAATATGAAACACAGCCACTGAATTTGAAGCCTTTAAGTTGCAGTACATGCACTTCAGAATAAAGCCCAAATATGGGCTTCCAGCACTCTACCAGTTAAATTCATTTATTTTGTGCACACCGTTTTGCCCTAATTTGGGTACATAATATTAAAACCAGAAATAACAGTCGTACCCTGTTATGTTTTATTGTCATGCCTTTCTTTGTGTTTCTATGGTCATACTATGATGGAAGTTATTCTAAAATGCAGAATAGGCACAGAGTATTTTTATATTTTTCTTGATACCTTAACACCTTCTCTGATTTGGACACACCCATAAAAGGTGTGAAATTGGGGTAATGTAAAGGCTTGACATCACCAACATTCGGTCCACTTATGGGACGCACGTCGCATCCCCAAGTGAAGATTCTTTCGGGGGTAATTTGAACGAGACACCTTTCATATATTTCCCTTTTCATCTTTTCCAGCAATTCCCAAAAATAATAACCAGGCCTACCGGTAACGGCTGTATGGAGCCTTTCTTTACTGAATTACTCGATCGGAGTCAGTCCACTCTGAAGTAAAGGATAAGAGTGGTGGAGAGAATAAAAAACAATGTACAAAGTGCAGTGACAAAAGCTCTTATTGTAACGAAACCCAATGTCAAAAACCAAAAAGAAAGAAAATGGATTATTTTTAATTTCTTCTTTTTTTCATAAAACAAAAGTGACAAAATGCCAGAACCCTAGACAAGGCTATATCGGCTATTTTGTAGATACAAAATGGAACAATTAAGACTCTTGAAGGTACCATGTTTCTCTCAGTTCCACATCGGTGTTTTCTGATTTGGGAATTTTAATCTCGGCCACCCCCCCCCCCCCCCCGTCCCTCTCCCTACCCCCACTCAATTCAGTTGAACTCGGCATGAAACACCTAGCCGTTGAACTCGGCAGGAAACACAATCAACAGCAACAAAACATCAAGTTTGGCTGAAAACTCCGGATATGTTATTTTTTAGATGAACCCAATCCAACGTAGCTAGCCTATGTTGGTTTGGGATCAGCCCTGTGTTGAGGCTAAACGGCGGTTGGTGTGAAGGTAGGAGGGTAGGGAGACCATAAGTGGGTAGCCTTGGTATCTCCCATTAATAGTTACGCAAACAACGGAAATTCAGGTGCCCAAATAAGTTGTTCTTTTTAATTAAAAAACGTTCGCAGTCATTCATCAGCCTCTCGAGGAAGAGTCAAGAGTTGCCTTTGCACGATGGGTCTGCTTTCTGGGATGCCCATAGATACCTACCCACATCCTTAAAAAAAAACAAACAAACAAAAAGATTCAACAGTCATACTTAATAGCGAATCACCCGGTTATCTCGTTTTCAGGGAGATGAAATATTAATAGTTATCATAAACACTTATGGAATGTATCACTGTGAACAGAAATTTTGAACATGCGGTTTGGAAGGATCGTTGATTTTGACTTACAAATAATTGAGTTGTGGTTCACCTGTACTCTCTTTCTATAATTGAGGACAGAACAAAGATTAGATTACGGTGTCGTGGAGCGGAAGGTGTTGAGGTGGGGTGGGGGGTTGGGCTAACAAATCGATACAGTTATTCAATTGACTACATGTAACTCAACTTTGGACTACATGTAACTCAACTTTGGACTGACCAAGGCCTATTTGTTATTTTAATCTTTTCGAAACCTTTAATCTGTAGCCTACAGATGCCTTTTCGATGAGGTTGTACGCACAGACTTTGAGCTACCAGTGACCCATGTCCGGGGGCGGGTTCTACACCCTATAGTTTGGAAAGTATATGAAAAAGGCAAACAAATGGCTCTTTCTACTATCTACCAGTTGCAGCGTTTGTCCGTTACGGCTATGTTATGTAGGCTACCGTTTACACTTTTGTTCATTGTTAAGCAAGATACAATATAGTGCGTGAGCTGTTCATAGACCCCCCCCCCCCCCCCCCCCCCACCCATTAGGGAATTTGAAGGTTTTGATTTTCTGAACGCTTATTCAAAATGCTATAATTTGCACTAATCTATGTCATTAGGGGTTGGGGCAGTACTGAGTGATGCGCTTGTAAATACCACGACCTCGGGTAAACAAATTTACCTGTTACTGTACTATTTATTATTGGTGTTTAAGGTCACATACTTATGCACAATGGCTAATCGTGACCGTGACAGTTTTACGTGTGGAGGAAGCCGGAGTACCCGGAGAGAACCACCGAGCAACGACGAGGAGCTGTCAGCTCTCCAACATCGCAACTCTGAACTCTGCACCACAGCACAGGCAGGGTTAGATTGGTTGAAGACATGCGCACCATCGACGTGCAGTACGCCTCAGTACACAGCGTCATCGTGCCCCCATGTAGGCAATCAGGGTGAAGTGTCTTGCCCAAGGACACAACGCGGTTGCCGCAGGTGGATTCGAACCGAGGACCTCTCGGCTTGCAGCCTGTACCTCTACCAACTACCTTACCCCCTTACCTGTTACTGTACTAAATTTGACCTTGATTTGCATATGAATTATGGGTGTTTTTACGATGACAACACAATATGGTGCCACTGGGTCATGTGATATGACGTTACATGAGATCTATCACATGAGATCCATTAGACGGGGATTGAAGGGGTGGGGGTATATGATATACTATTTGTTTCAATAATATCCCCGTTCGACCCCATCTTATGAATCAGATGTGTTGGATCTCATGTGACTTCATAGTCACGAGACCCAGTGGCGCCATGTTTGGGTGTCGTGTTACCCCGTGAGTGGCCATTTTGTGACGTAATTACCATAGTGATACATGGTCTTAGTGTGCGTGTTGTTTGGGTGATATGTGTTTCCTTCGTCCATTTTCTATATTGGAGGCCACCTTCTTAGTTTCTATTGTAGCACACGGTTGCTATGTGACCCCAAATTCTCTAATAGCAAGGGGGGGGGGGGGGTGGGTTGTGTTTAGAAGTTGTGTTCAATTGAAGCGGAGTAAATTTAATTACCCAAATATACCCGATAATCCATCCAATTCACCAAAATCAACCCAAAATCAGTTTATTTGGTACAGATTCCCACAGAATCTCCTTTTTGTTAATAACAGGTGAGTTCCTTTGTATAGAAGTCAATCTAATTACCCAGAATCCTTGGTTGGAATTACCAAAAACACCTGACGAGTTGTACCAGTTCAGATTTCTTGAGAATCCTTATTTTAATAGGATCACATATAAGTGCTATAGCACCATAAAGGCTTCTGATATCACCCGGGGGCTTGTAAAACTAGCATGTTGTTGTATAAGGTGATTTCTTCGTATAGAGTCAATTTAATTACCCAGAATTACCACAAACAAACCGACAATTATTTTACTAGTTCACATTCCCTCGGAATCCCCACTTCTGCCTACCCTAGTCCACATGTATTCCATAGCTTTTTATTATCTTCATTCTTTGGTCTATCCTGACTGTGGATGAACATCCTGATCTCCCTATAAAGTGTTATAACGTCCCGAGATGTGTTTGTGAGCTAGTGTACAATGTGTACACATTACATCTAGCACAAAGGCACATGGTGGAAGTGCCGATATATGGTTGTGCACAATGTGGTATTTGAGGATACTTATGACATGGTGATGTACTATTTCAGGATACCTGTCTCAACCATTACCAACTTTGGTACTACTACGGCTCTCAGTACACTACTGCCGCTACAGGTCCCAATTCATATCACAATCAAAGTTGTATTCCACTACTGTTTGCTTGCTCGATTGACTCTAATCTTATCGAGCAAATGAGCTAGCGAACAGTTGCTTGAACGAGTGACTCTCACACTGCTCTTCAACTCATTTCGATAAAAAAGATTGTACGGGGATTCTGGAGAAGGGACTCCATAAGTAGAACTCAGTAAGTGGTATTCCAAGCTCCTATACAGCTCCAGGTAGTTTTACAATCAGATTCCATCTTGTCTTCAACTCTCTGTCCTATGATTTGCCTCTGTTGTAGTCACCCAATACTGGTAGTCTACTACCATTACAGCTTTGTACCATTACTAATGACTATACAGGTCGGCGGAACCGGGCGGGGGGGGGGGAGCCTTCAGCCCCTCCACTTTTTTGCCGGGCCATGTTTTTTTGTATGCATATATTTAACACAACCAATGACTGGTGAAACAAGGGCGGATCCAGAGCCTCCCCATCTTTTCGCCAGCTTGTTTCTCTCGTACTGGTTCAGTTTCGATGGATTTCGGATATTTTTTGCAGTAAGTGGCAGCAAACGCTAAAATGTATACAGTCTGTTAAAAATCGGTTAACTGAAATAGATCGTAATCTTACAGAAATACAAGTACCAATCCACCCCAGACAAGATAATCCACAGACAGTATAACTGCTGGGAAAACCATACAGGTGAGGTCTATTTATCAGCTTTGGTCGTTACGACCAAAGCTGATAAATAGACCTCACCTGTATGCTTTACCGACGTTTTTTAACGGCTCTCAAAGTGTGAAATCTTTCAAATACATCTGCTGAAAAATCTCAAAATATCCACTCAGATGTGTGGAAACGGGGTTTTGGGACCCTGGAATTTAAATTTTTCATACCGACGACCATCCATCGCCCGATCCAGCCCCCCCCCCCCCCAACTTTGAAAATCGATCCGCCGCCCCTGTTATAGCACAAACTCTTTACTTCCTAGCTACGCCTGGAACTGTCTCGACGGCTGTCAATGTCGACTCTCCCTACTTCCGGTGTCTCCGTTAAGCCACTGACAGCTGCTTGCACCTCGGTATCCTGTTACAACCCTTCTAACTGGGAGTGTCTGGATTTCCGGCGTCGAGTCCTGCCTTCCTCCTGGTGAATAGTCCAGCCTGATTATGTTTGGACCATGACAGGGTCAAACCCCGTGCTCGCCTGCCCCATATGCCATCAACGCAAGCGAAAGGTGCATTTCCCTATCAGAGTGAGTGTCACTCACAAACGTGCTGAGCATGGCTTCCAGTGTCAAATTAAATCTCTCTATCATTCCATTAGATTGTGGATGATAAGCAGAAGTTCTGTTTTCTTAATCCCCAAACAGGTCACACATGCCCTTGAAAATTACTCTCTCAAACTGGCAACTTTGATCTGAATGTAGTACCTGTGGTACCCCGAAACATGTCACGTAGTAGTCTATTACAGCCCTGACCACTGTGGCGTATTTCTCTTCCTGAGGTGTCCCTCCAGTGCATCTGCACAATACCGTCACGAGTCTCCAGTACTGCAAACTGCCTCCAAAGTGACGTGCCCTCCGGACTATGTACTATAACTCCATTCCAAGACGGCCTTTCTCCACGCTTCAGCCAACCATGGACTGTTCTCAAGTCAGGATCCTTCTTCTGCTGGGCTCGAAATTCTTTTGTTTGTTTTGTCAACTCTGTTGCATTAACCCCACTGTTTAGTTCTCGATTACTGCTGTTTTTGTTTGTTTGGTTTTTGGTTTTTTTGTTGCTTTCCTCATTGGCCTCTGTTACTACAGTTTCCGCAGTGCTGCGCCCCACGCTGTTTGCAGGGTATCCTAGACAAGGCATCCACAATTTTGTGGCTTCTCGCAGGTTTGTGCTGAATCTTGTACTCATATTCCAACATTTCTAGTCAGCATGCTAGCTGTCCCTTAGCTTCTTTGAATCTCTGTAGCTATCTCGGGAATCCATGATCGGACCTCACTGTAAATATTCTTCCGTACAAATAGGTTTTAAAATGCCTCACAAAATTAACCGCAGCCAATAGCCCCCGGCGTGTCACACAGTAACGTGACTTCGGCTTGCATATGCCCACTACCCCGTTCCTGCCCGATCGGGCACCTGGATAGGACGGCCTCTGTGCCTAAACGCTGGCATCCACAAAAACGTCCTGCCTTTCTCAGTTAGACGGTGTAAAGGCGCCGCCATACTTGCAAAGTCTGTCACAAAGCGGCGGTAGTATCTACAAAGCTAAAAAAAAATTCTTAATTCTGTTCTGGATCACTGGAATCTGCCAATCTGCCACAGCTTTAATCTTCCTCGGACCGGTAGCTATCCCATGATCACAATATGACCCAGGTAAGGGACACTTTTAGCAAAGACCTGATACTTTGAAGGCTGCAGCTTGAGTTCTGCTTCCATCAGTTTCTGAAACACTTGACGCTGGCACGATAACAATTCATCAAAAAATCGTCCCAAAAATAATAATGTCAGCCAGGTATATGAGACTTGTCTCGTATTGCAGTCCTGCCAGTACTGTCTCCACCAGGCGTTGAAAATGTTGGAGCCGCTCTAATCAAACCGAAAGGCGAAAGGCATTATCCGCAAATGATAAAGGCCTGTCCTGGTCACGAAAGCTGTTTTTGATCTGTCTTCTTCTCCTACCTCCACCTTCCAGTATCTGACATCAGATCTACAGTAGAGAACCGGACCGATGAAGATAAAACATCCAACGTCTCGTCTATGTGCAGAAATGGGAAATCATCATTTTCTGTCACTGCGTTGAAATCTCTGTAGTCCACGCAAAACCTCAGGATGCCATCACATTTCTTCATCAAAACAACCACAGCGGCCCATGCACTTCGAGAAAGCTCAATTATGCCACGATCTAGCATTGTCTTTACTTGTTCTTCAACCTTCCCTCGGGCATGTATTGGTTCCCTCCTGGCCATATGCCTGACTGGCGTAGCATTTCCCATCTTGATCCTATGCTTGATCAGGCTAATTCGCCCTATGTCATCATCATTCTTTGCAAAAAGCTCCGACAAATCTGTCAACATTGATTCTGGTTTGATTCGCATCTCTTCTGATAAGACACTGTTGTCATCTTATATCAAACACTTCCTGTGCGGTGGCAACGTTCTACCTCGCCTTTCCTTAGTGCCCATTACTGCAATTTGATCAGCATCTTGCAGCCATCTAACTGTAGTTCCCTTTCCAGTAATCCGTGGTTGGTCTTCCGGGTTCAAAAGCCTGACCAGCACATCTGAGCCTTCTATTCTGACCAGCACTTGTGCAAGAAAAATTGAATGCTTCTCTGTAAAAGCGGGGCTGGGTTCTGCCATGGCTATCCAGGGTTCAGCCAGTCCAAGAGAAACCTGTACCATCCTTGGTATCAACATCTCACTTGCAGGGTGGGGGGGGGGGGGGGGGGGCAGCATCACTGCTTCACTGAGTATGACTCTACAACAGCCCATCTTCTCAGACACATGACATGGTATCTTCATGCAGCCAATACACAGGGACTGTTCCTTCACATCTATGCTGCATCCATGTTTCGTAAGGAGATCTAAGCCGAGTATGCTATCAACTTGTATATCTGCCACAATCAATCTGTGTTTGTTTTATTGCAATGGGATTGCACAGGGTAAGGGTGATATTAGCCATATCACTGTATGATCTTGACTTCTGAGGTACCACATTGGGTCAAGGCAACAACAATCTGTCCATCAAATCAAACTTTATTTACAAGAAAGAGTTAAGGGATGAACCGCCATACGGACTGACAAAACGGCTATCATACGCTCCAACAATGTTTTTCTTATATATACATGGAAATGAACTACAGCTGAGAAATGATTTGGATAATGACATTATCATTTTCACAGTATTCTTCTAATGACAAGCTGGTCCATGTATTAATACTGACCAGTGGCAAATTACTATGAGTTCAGGGGCGACGGAACCGGGGGGGGGGGGGGGGGGGGTTCAGCCCCTCCACTTTTTTTTACCTGGCCATGTTTTTTTTGCATGCATATATTTTAACACAACCAATGACCGGTGAAACAAGGGGCGGATCCAGAGCCTCCCCCATATTCTTACCAGCTACGTTTCTCTCGTACTGGTTCAGTTTCGATGGATTTCCGATCATTTTTGGCAGTAAGTGGCAGCAAACGCTAAAATGTATACCGTCTGTTAAAAAATCGGTTAACTGAAGTAGATCGTAATCTTACAGACATACAAGTACCAAATCCACCCCAGACAAGATAATCCACAGACAGTATAACTGCTGTAAAACGTCTGGTAAGCAAAGAGGTGAGGTCTATTTATCAGCTTTGGTCGTTACGACCAAAGCTGATAAATAGACCTCACCCGTATGCTTTACCGACGTTTGTTAACGGCTCTTAAAAGTGTGAAATCTTTCAAATACATCTCCTGAAAAAAATCTCAAAATATCCACTCAGATGCATGGAATTTAAATTTTTCATACCGACAGTCATCCATCGCCCGATCCAGCACCCCCCCCCCCCCCCCCCCCCCGCCGCTCACTCACACACTTTGAAAATCGTTCCGCCGCCCCTGGAGTGGCCATCTTGTGGGTCACATGTGTGGTTCCTCAAGATAACAAGATTTTATGTTGAGATATCGAGATATTATGTCAAAACATCGAACCAAGTATATAAGATGATATATCGTGATCTCGAGATATTATCACAAGATGTCGCAAAAGGCATATCGTGATCTCATAATATTATGTCGAGTTCTGGAAGAAATATGTCGAAATCTCGAGTTAATATGTTGAGATCTCGAGATATTACGTAACGAGATCGACATATTATCTCGAGATATCAACAAACCACCAGAATCTCTGAAGTGGAGAAATAAAAGAATTTGAAACAAAATCAAAAACCGATAAAAAAAATTTATCCAAACTGTTTTGTCGAATAAATGCAAACCGGTACTTTCACAATTCACCAACTATTCTTTCCATGCGTTCCTATGAGTCCTCTGATCATTTTCAAAATTAGAAGTCTGTGCAAAAATATACCCAAGACATGATACGTGTATATTCTTTCTCATTTAGTACACAGAGTTTGATTTTATCAAGAGGAAAAAAATAAAATCGCAGAACACTGAACGATTTGTTGTGCAGTATGACCATTTGAAGACAATTTGCCAACTATAATTTCTTTGCTAGGATATTCAGCTTCATGTGAAACTTATTTCATTAGAATCCAGTTTATTTTCTCACAAAAAGTTCGATATCTGAACTAGGTAATAGAAAAGTAAAAATAAATATTTAATTCATCTTGAAAACATCAAGATTTTAATGCAGTTAGTGATAGTACGTGGCACAATCATAAAACCATAGCTTTGCTGGGTCTTCATTCATAGTATTTATGAAACATGCAAACTTATCTGATAGTCAACTTTTTACCTAACCTGAAAAGCAGACGACACTTGCAAAAATAATTCTTGAATAACTAATTTTTTTCATTTTTTGTCTCAAAAAACATAGGTTATGACCCCTCGTTGGAACGAGCTCGACGAGCTCGTTCCAACGAGGGGTCATGACCTATGTTTTGAGACAAAAAATGAAAAAAATAAAGAAAATTAATTGGCGATTTTTGAGAATAGCGCTGAACGGTTTTGGTCGTTACGTTAGGTAAAGGGTTAAAGTAAAATGTTATCGAAGATTCTGCCAAAGTAAGTCTCGACGGAGAAGCATTTCTTGTGTACATTCAAAAAAAATGAATCATAATTCATGTTATTTATAGTTTCAATCGGCGGACTGGCCATATGGTCGACCGGGAAATTATCCGATGGGCCTCCTATTGAGTTCTCCCTGGGGCCCTAAAAATTGATGCAGCACCTTGAAATTTCGTGAAAATTACCAAAAAAAAATGGAAATGGATCTGATTGTACAGACTGCTGTATATCGAAATGTTCTTGGCAGTCCACATAGAGGGCATTTCAATATACCAGTACTCTAGTCTGCCATTGATCGCCCAGACAAAAGGAAACAGCGTTCTTCAATTTCAAAAGTCAAAATTTTCTTCGATTGGGCCGAAGATGGTCTTTCCGATGCCCCCTCCCCAGTAGAACCATTTTTGTCGAACGATCGATGAAGATGATACAAAAATGCCATCGAGATGTCCTCTATGTGGACCTGCCATTGATTGCTAAGTTGTTGTGTTGTTCTTGACTGTTTGGGGGAATGGGCTGGAACGGTGGTTTGCTTATGTTCCAGTTTGCTTGAATTTGTTCTGGGCTTTTTTTCTTGGGGGTAGAGAAAAATCGCAAACATCTCTTCTGCGTAGAAAAATCTGAAAATTCCAAAGAAATAGTTGGAAAACCGTCCCACTAGATTACTACAACATGGCTATTTGTTTGTCGAAACTAACCAATGTTTTCCAACGTGTTAACAATGGAGAATATTGGCAAACCGAAAGAGAGATGGAAATTTCAAATAAGACATAACCTGCCCTACTATTTATAAGAAGGATTTTATATATCATTCGTTGGAAAAGAACTTTGCCACCAAAACGTTTGAACAAATGAGACGAATATAGTGAGATGGATCTGGAAGTTGGATATATATTGAGTCAAAAAGAAAGTATAATAGAAACAAATGTGAAAAATAGCATAAAGGATGAAATATAATAGTTCTAATGTTGCATGTTTATGGACAAGAAGTCTTGCAAAGAGTTTAATGACATGTTGTTGTTGTCCACCAAACCGTATACAATTTTTGCTACGGATTTCAAAATAGCAACGTGCTACTCGAGAATGTTAAATTGAATGGGTGACCGACGATTTTCTTTGTGTTATGTTGTGTTAGAGAGCCTGGGTTATTGCGAAAACACGCTAGTTTTTGTCTTCCGACATTTTAAAAAATGCCAAGGTTAACCGAAAATCAGAGGGTGTGTGCCATTGGTATGCATGAGGCTGGGATACCTCCAGATGAGCTCGCTGCTGAGTTTGGAGTCACTGTGGCCACTATTTACCGTCTTATTGGAAGGTATAGAACCACTGGATCTACTGCCGACCGAACCGCGTTCAGGTTGACCAAGAGTGACGACCCCTGCACAAGACCGACACACCAGGACGTCTCACTTGCGGGATAACTTCCTTCCGGCGACGAGGACAGCAGCAATTACTTCTGGTAGAAACTAACAATAGAATCAGTGCACAGACTGTCCGCAACAGATTCGCTGAATACGGCATTCGAAGAAGGCGTCCATACCACGGACCAATCCATATCCAACGTCATCCTACCGTCAGAATGGAATGGATATGTCAGGATGTTCGCTGGACTCAGCAGTGTTGTAGCGCAGTTCTTTTTAGTGATGAATCACGATTTTGTCTACGGCGCGATGATGATATGGCAAGAGTGTATCGCCGATAAGGAGAACGGTTTTCTGATGCTTATGTGCGGGAATGCGACCGTTTCAGCGGGGTAGTGTAATGGTTTGGGCAGGAATTTCCTTGCACCATCGAACGCAGGTGATCTTCATCGATGGTAATCTGAATGGACAGTGATATAGGGACGGAATTCTTAACGCTGTTGTTGTCCCGTTGTTCAACGCTAACGTCGGATTGCAGTTATTCCAGCAAGACAATACCCGATGTCACGTGACGCGTATCTGTCGTGACTTTCTTGATGAGCAGAGCATCGAACTTATTCCCTGCCCCCCCCCCCCCCACACTTTCGCCAGATTTGTCGCCAGTTGAGCATCTTTGGGATCAAATGGACCGACTCTATGATCTTCAGATGTTAGGCGATTTACGCAATGTTCTAAGGCAGGAGTGGAACTCAATACCACAGGGTGACAATCCAGAGACTTATCAGGCCCAAGCGCCGTCGATGTCTTGCCATCCAGGAGGCAAACGGTGGACATACACGCTATTGACTGCATGTGTGAACTTTTCATTTCACCCCATGTCTGAAATGCAACGTTCTGACGTGACTCTGTCAACAGCAAGAACATAAAATTATGTAAATTCATACAGGTAGACTCGAATATGAATTTACAAATAATTTGTTTGGGATTAAAGTCGATAATGCTAAAAAAATGTCCCTCAAAGTTTATTATACTTTCTTTTTTGACTCAGTATAGTTTCCATCTCGAAAGAATTATTCTACTCAACAAGTATTGCATCGGCAAGAGCGTTTGCACACTTTGTAGGAGGAGTTGATGGAAAGTTTGCGTGGACAAATCTATTCAACAAATGTGTTTGTAAAACTGAGCCTATGGAGGTTGGAAACACACTTGGAATCCATCTCGAGGAACATGTGAACTTCCCAAATCGCGTTTGCGACAAACACTCGCTAATTCAGATGTGCAGGTTTGCCAGGCTGGATGCGTATTGCAGGCCCGTCGGAACCGGGGGGGGGGGTGGGGGGTGGGGGGCTGCAGCCCCCCCAATAATTTGCTCATATATCGTCGTTAGTTTATCCATGATGGGAGCAACCGATGTAATCTGAATAAAACTGGACATTACATTATTTAACTCAGATTAGAACAGTGGCGTAGGAACCGGGGGGGGGGGGGGGGGGTGGTGGTGGTGGTGGTAAGGGAGATATTTTCCACCCACCCCACCCCCACAAATTTGTCAAAAGTAGGCTTTACTGGGCTGGGTTGGTGGTTTCTCCACCCGGGATGCCCACTGGTTACCGTATTCCGACATTGCTGTTAATGATTACTGGATTGAGTGGGTTCCATGTGGGCTTTCTTCCACCAATAAAACTGACAGTCGTGTTTTCGCCTAATTGTGGAAAGCGATGTTAAACCCCAACCAACCACAGGGTAATTCATTGCATGTTCACCATTCCTGTCATTCTGCTCGGAAATCACGCTGAATTGATCAGAGAGCTGACGTATTTCCTTACTGACGATGTATTTGGTCAGAATCACTCAGAATGCATATTTGTACATCTTAAATTAAAAAATTTCCCGGGGGAGGGCCCCCCGGACCCCTACCAACGAGACGGGGAGATACCCCCTCTCGTGCTCACCCCCACTCGCCTCTTCGCGGATCGGATGACGCGAAGAGTCATAGGAATATTACGATTTATTTGCTCAGAATCAACCAGGAATGCATGTTTTTACGTCTTAAATTCGAAAATTTTCCCGGGGAGGCCCCCGCACCCCCTACCAACGAGACGGAAGATACCCCCCTCTCATGTTCAACCCCCAGTCACCGCTCGGATGACGCATCGCGTCATGGGAATATAGCTCCTACCCCCCCCCCCCCCCCCCCCCCCAAATAAATTAGCTTTCTACGCCCCTGGATTAGAATTATGAACGTATTACTGAATGTATAACATGCACCTGCATATGTTGATGTGCAAACGTTTTGAGCAATTCCATTGGCAGCTTAGAAGACCACGACAACCGTTGGCGTAATGATAAAACTAATGAATCCACCATAAGTCCTGACTGTTTTTTAGCATGACGGAATACGGCCACGGCCTACAGGGTGAGCCCGGTGTGAGAACCGTCCCAAATGTTATGGGGTTCTATTGGGATTTTTTGAAACATTTTGTTAAAAAAAACAACTTTTTACCGTTTAAAAAAATCAAGAGGTTTTTGCTTCAAAAGCTACCAGAATGCTTCCTTTGATTGCCGTTTTCAAAACATTTTCTGGGGAGTAACCCCCGCCTCTCCCCCCCACCCCTCAAAAAGCTTGTGCCTTCAGCACTCGCGCCAAATGCCTTCGGCATCTGGATACCCCATACCCATTTAGTATCAGCCAGTTCACCCAAATTAGCAATATCAGCCCCCCCCCCCAATATAAATTTCATTCCGACGGGCCTGTATTGGGGTCATTGTTTCTTGCCAAGTGTACAAGAAGATAGGGAGAAGACAAATTAGAGCAGCCATCAACAAGCTGTTGAAAAATAGAAAATTTCGATCTCTTCGTTGTACAGCCGACAACGAAACAATTACTTGTATTTGCCGAGAAACTCCATTGACGGTTTGTCCTTGGGCGATTGGCCGAACCAGATAATACAGGTGGCTTGGTATGTTCATTTGCCTGTCAAACGGACCGTTTGTATGCACATACAAACAAACGATGCTTGGTAAGGGCAATGAAAAGAGTAATGGGACGTGCTGCTGCAGGCTTTGTACATCAAAAGTGTCCAATCTTTGCATGCAGCGAGTTTGTGTATGGACAATTAAAGGTGGATATTTTGGAACTACGTTGGTTTTGCAAAGAAAATTCAATTGTACTGACTAGTTGGACCAAACCGAAGCACTTGCACCCGGACAGTCCGGAACGCTAATACCATCCAGAAGTAGCAACTGTGTCTAAGATGTGGAGGAAGAAAACATTTCAGAAAATTGGAATAGAACTATATCTTCGTACAATCTAATGGAAGTAGGGAGATAGAGGACGAATTTACTCCTTGCTGTGGTACAACGGAAAAGAGCAGATTCGGCGGAACCAAGTGGGCACATGGGACACTTGTTCCACAGACATGTTACGTAATTACACAATGAGTTAAAATGGACGCATGCAAATATGTCAATATAATGCCAGACATTCCTGCGATATATTATTTGCAAATCCAAACAACATTTGGCCATTGAATCCCATCTTCGGTCGCTTCGGTCCGTTTCTTCAGATCAACTATCTTCCAACCCGAAGGCAAGCCTTCGGGATGGAAGATGATTGAAGTAATAATAAACCAAGTAAAAAACCAATGCATATGAGGTCAAATATCTCCCATTTTTACATTGGGGATAGCAAATATCACGAAACACCCCCGTGTGCTATGCTCCAGAACACTGTCATACCCTGGTCATTTGATCGGTCTACCTGATGGAGGGAGTGTACTATCCCGAATTTGAGATGGAACCATAACACCCCTAGGTCAGAGATACATGGAGTACCCTAGAATTTGGAAAAAATGTACCCGAGTCTGAATTGAGGCCCCTACACGATCGAGCCAGTTTAAAGTGTAACTTCCAAATCCAACGGTACGATCTGTATCGTTCGAGGGGCCCCTTGACGTTTCACTGGAGTCACGAAGTTGAGAGACGATAATCCCTACATCCCCGGAATTTGTTTATGGGACCCTAGACCATTTGGTGGGGTTGTTGAGTCGCCTTCCTCTATCTTGAACCGGAGTGAGTGAGTGACGGGGTCCTCGGTAATTCAACTGCAGCCCTCTGGGTGCAATTGGTGCCCGTTGCTATGCATTGGAAGTCTTAAAAATGTGTCCAAAATATGAAGTTTTTGTGAAATAATTCGGTGACTTTTGATTTCTCATTTTATGCGCCTCCTCCCCACCCCGACCGCAGTCCCCTAGCCCTACTTACGTCGACTCATAGCCTCACCGCTTGCCATATTATGATTGCAATTGTTGTGAGAAAGAGAAATGCATCGAAAACCACGACCTCAAATACGTTGAGCATCAAGGGACATCACTCCGTTGCGAACAGACAGTCAACTCGGGGAAGTTTCTTTCTCTTTCAGACTCTTCTTTCAGCAATTAATCCGCACATTTCACGTGTACTTTACTCCGGCGGATCCTGAGTATTCTTCTGACTATAGCCAGAATTTGAAATGGACGGGTGGAAATGGGAGGGGTACGGGGCACGGCTCTCCAGAAAATGTTTTAACTGAGTTATGACGTCCTGACATACACTGACTGGCAACAGACAAGAGGAATTTGTCAGTAAGATCAGTTATTCCTGCTGTACAGAATAAAACGAAATACGTTTTGATATATATACTACTCAAGGTTTGCTAAGCACCAAGTATATCCAACTACCTGTTTTACGTTTTAGTTGAAATATTGTAATGAAAAGTGTATTGTTATTTAATTATATCTTTAATGATTTTAGTACAGAAATTAAGATTTTATTTGTGTTTGACATTATTTTTTAGCTTTTGAATACAATAACCATGGAAAATGGATATTATTGGTAAAAGAGAAATTATTCAATTTGCCAAAACGTTGACAGAGCGAACTGGTATGGGTTCAATATCGAGTACGAGGCCCGTTACTGTTAATTACAGCTTGACAACGCCTTCTCATGCTCCCAGTCGGGTTCCTGGTGGTCCCTTGTGGGATGTTGTTCCATTCTTGTACCAGTATGGCACCAAGCTCCTGTACACTTCCTGGCTGGACTGGACGGGCTGAAATTGCAAGCTGCAACTCATTCCAGACATGTTCGATTGGATTGAGGTCAGGGGATCTTGCTGGCCAGTCCATAGGCTCAATCCCCTCCCTCTGTCCGTACTCACCGACATCATGGGCAACATGAGAACGGGCATGAATCTATCACCCACTGCACCTGCATACAATCTGACGTGGACATCCAGGATCTCATCAATATACCGCTGTGCAGTCAATTTACCACGTCCAAGGACACAGAGCTCTGTACGTCCATCCCTGCTGATGCCGCCCCAGACCACTATTGACCCTCCACTATAGCGGTCATGCTCTGCAATGTTGGCTGCATGGAAGCGCTCTCCTGGTCTTCTCCATACCCTAGAACGCCTATCTGTGTGGTCTAGGCAGTACCTTCACTCATCTGTAAAAAGGACAGGTCGCCAATCTTCTCTGGTCCATCCAACGTGGTCCGCGGCCCATTCATATCGTGCCTGGCAGTGGTTCTGGAACAGCGGAATGCGAATACATGGTCTTCTCGATCGGAGACCACCTCGTGCAACCTTGCCCGGATAGTCTGCGTCGAAACATTTACCCCGGATGCATTCTGAAGGTCACTGTGAAGCTGGGTTGCTGTGGCAAAGCGGTTCCTACGGACCTGAAGGATCAAAAACCGGTCTTCAGCTGCAGATGTTGCCCTGTCTCTGCCACCACCATGCCGTGTTACTGGTGTGTCATACTGCTGAAACCTTGCGCAGGCTCTGGTGATCACCGTATGGTGCATACCAAGGGCTTCACCAACCTTACGATGGGTAGCCCCTTGCTCCACCATCCCTACAGCCCGCCACATTTCTGCTTCAGACAAATGTCTTCTTACATTTGCATTTGCCATATTCAATTCTTAAATCACAAGGGTTTGTGTTGAAATGAAGATTGAATACCCTACACGTGTCATGTACATGTAGACAGTACACGAAAACATCATGAAAATCAAGGGGTACATGCTTTCCATGAATGTCACGAAAAGACTTCCTGTTAAGAGAGCTAATGTAAACACTGGGGACCATCTCAATACATTCCTCAAGTATATCCACCAAAAATATCGCAAATATGTCACAAGCAAATTTGACAATGATGTGTCAAATATTTGGTGCTTAGCAAACTTTGAGTAGTATATATATATTGTTCATACAAGCAACAATTTTAACCCTCCACAGATTTTGTGTTTTCCGTAATATATCCTACATTGGACTAATTCGTTTGATTTGTTTGGGTTTTTTAGTAGTTCTAGAAGTTTTGCTTGAATAATTCACATTTTGCGTGAACTAGTGCCTTTAACCCTTTACTCCAATTAACGGAAAAAACCGGCCAGCGCTATTCACAACAATCGTCATTTAATTTTCATTAGTTTTTTTCATTTTTTGTCTCAAAAACATAGGTTATGGCCTATGTTTTTGAGACAAAAAATGAAAAAAATTAGTTATTCAAGAATTTTGTTTTCAAGTGTCGTCTGCTTTTCATGTCAGGTAAAGGGTTAAATCTTGTTTTCTATTAACTGAAAAAAGACCGAATTCCGAGGGAGAGTGGTGATTAGTTATATTTTAGGGGATTTTTATTCTGAACTGAACTTCCTTCTTTTCCTTCTTTTCGAAAAGAGACGTTGTTTCTTCTTCCTTTTTTGAGAACTGAATTGAAATAATGTTGGATAATTAGCTTCGGGTTGTAAGCAAATTATATAGTCTGTGTAAGATGCATACGCTCCGAGTTTCAGAGAATGGCCTGCACAAAATCATTTGCGTATTTTCTCGAAAACAACTCCCGTTCGCCACAACAGGCTGAAAACCCCTGTTCCTTCACACTATAGAGCGCATAGTGTTGAGGAGGGTTGAACTTATGCGCCTGGTCACAAATATTTTTTTTTCCTGTTTGGTTCCTTGAAGTGACAAGGACTTTGAAGATTTTAGAAAATCTATCTCATTTTTCAATATTTGTATGCTGAGGCAGCGAAAACGAGGTGGGCGGCATATGGGACATGTTTCCCTCCCACATTTATTCACACAAGCTACAAGATCATACAATGAGTTCAACATTTTGCGAAGTGGGAAATGAGATAATAGACAGGCGTTCTTGTAATATGTTGAAGTGAACACTTTTATTTGCATTATGGTCATAGAAGCATTATGAACAAATTTATTTGCATTATGGTCATAGTTGCTTTATGCTAGTGCGCATTCGCAGCACGTGTTGTTAGGGTGGCGCATATTTTCGTCGTCCTTTTGCGTACCGGAGGCCGACATCTTGGTTTCTATGGTAGCAGGTGGTTACTGAAAATCTTCTTATGTGGTGGGTTGTTGTCGGATGGTATATTCGATTGCTATTCATACCTTTACTAACGCTTAGTACTTTAGGATTATGGAGCCACCTAAAGTTATGTTCGATGGAACGGGAGTGTGACTAATACAGGGATTGATTCGACTATTTTTCTAGTTCGGATTCCATAAAATGCTCGGTTTCTGCTTATACCTGGTTACTCTCGACCTACCAATCTTTTTAGTCATAGCTATTTCTTATCCTGTTCTTTGCCTTCGACCAAGTCTTAGTAGATTCAGTCAGATCGTTCCATTTGTTTAAACCCCCACTCACGCCAGGTCCATACGAATTATCTCCCATTGGTGATTCATATGGTTTCAAGTCAGTCGAATGAGCTGAATAGTAATGTGAGTAATTGCTCCTTCGAGTATAGCCGATGGCTTCTGCGTCCAGTCTTCAGCTACTGTCAGTTCCTTAATCGTGTCTCCGTACCTATCACATCACTACTGTGGCTCTCAGTGCTTATATCACTGCACCAGGCCTGAAAATAAGCAGTCTGATATTTGCAGAATGAGGTCCCCAGAGGGTGAATTTGATGAAAATATCCCATACAGTTTGACAATTTATCCGCTGGTACCTCATTCTGTTTAGTTTTGAGACCCTGATTCAGATTGAGGTTCACAGAGGGTAAATTTAGTGATGTTACCCTGCTGTGCAGGGTAGCATCACTAAATTCACCCTCTGGGGGACCTCATTTTGCAGATGACAGTCTGTTTATTTTCTGGCTTGCATTGCACTACTATCGCTGAGGATCCCGGTTCATATGTCAATCATACGTGGCTTCCAATACTATTAGCAATCAAATTCAGACTGCTGGCTCTTGCGAATCTTCGACTCACATCGGAAAAGGTGGTGCTGACGACAAGTCGGTTTAAGATAGAGGTGCTGTACGCGGAATGCTGAGAAACATGGATGCTGATTGAATCCAGTGAATTGAAGGGCAACGGGAGCTTTTGCTCCTGGGAGTAAAAGTAAAATCTCCAAAAAGGGGTGTCAACGTTCATTCGGTTGTAAAACGGGAATGCTGTAAGTGAGGTGCTACGGAACCTGAGACTAAATGTTTGATGCAATGTGCTTGTGTGATAGTGTACAGTGTGTGCACCACATATACGGTACATGGCCACATGTTGGATCTGCTGATGTTTGTGTTTGTTCTAATGCACAATCTGTGCAGAACACGTGCATCGCAAACAATGAACAAGGTATATAGGCATAGACAGTCCACAGAAGGGATTCCGTGGAACGTGGAACTGGTACTTGATGGAATGTGCTTGCGTACAGACACACACTGGATACGCTGGTGTATGCTTATGTGCAATTGCTCGAATAAGTGGCTAAGCCCTTGCGAATACGGGTTTTTTTCGACTCGACTTTCAACCCGAACTTGTCAAAAAGTCGACCGAACATCGAATTCGAACCAAGTTAGCCGAAACCAGGTGTCCAAGTGCGGTTTCGTATGCGATATTTCCAGTTTAAAATAGTCACATCAGGATTGTTTTGGTACTGTACTGATGAATTATCCACATATTCATGCTAACTAACACATTCAACAGTTCGTACGCTGACAATGCAGCACACTTGAACGCATGCTTGAATGGGAGACAAAGAAGTTGTATGTACCTATGATTGCTTCACTCCCTTATTGACTTTTAGCTTGGCATCGTCCGATCTTGCCTTGTCATGAAGCGACGGGTACTTCTTACATAAGTGCACCAGAGGTGAGATGTAGTCCCTGTCGTTTGGGGTTTGTTTGAAGTCTTACATGTATTACACGTGTATGGGGGGGGGGGGGGGGGAGGGCGGTGGCTCAGTAGGTAGAGGTGCAGGCTGCAAGCCGAGAGATCCTCGGTTCGAATCCCATCTGCGGCAACCACGTTGTGATCTTGGGCAAGACACTTCATCTCCATTGCCCGCGTGGGGGCACGGTGGCGTTGTGCAGTAAGGCGTACTGCAGGTCGATGGTGCACCTGTCAACAACCAATGCTAACCCTGCTTGTGTGGATTTTGTATGTTGGGGAGCTGACAGTTGCTCGCCGTTGCTCGGTGGTTGTCTCCGGGTACTCCGGCTTCCCGCACCCGTTAAACTGTCATGGTCATGATCAGTCATTGTGCAGAAATATGTGACCATAAACACCAATGAATAAGTATGCTGCCGTGGCTTTATCCACTGTAAAATATTACCATTGTATTTTGACATTGGTAATACAATGAAAGTTCCATGTTGACGATGTGTGCTTGCGGATCGCGCTCAATTCCTCGCATTGTTTTGGCGATTCAGCCAGTATTGAATGTATGTATACCGAGACATTTATTAATAAGTTTTTTTCATATTCGAATTTTATATTCGTGATTTTATTTTCGACTCGAATTTGTTGATCGATTCGATTTCTATTCGAACAATCAAATATTCGCAGTGGCCTGTAAGTGGCTCCACGTACGACTCTTCGACTCATCTCAGAAAAAGGCATGCTAACGTCCAGTCCTGTGTTAGAGTGGGGTGTCGAAATTTGGGTGATGTATGTGAGGTGTTGCATGCAAGAGGGGGACTTCAAGTGGGGCGCTACAAGGGGGTGCTTGTCAGATTTCTTGGTGACTAGACTCTCGATGGAATTCCCCTTCCCAGCTGAACAAAAGAACATTTATTACATCACTAAAATTTTCAAATTATGTTAAAGGTGGCATTGCTTAAAATACAAAATTTATTTTCGACTTCAGCCTTTCTTCTGTTTGTTCTTTGTTCTCTTCAGTATTCGAGCGTTTCAAAATTCTCTTCAATCTTATCTGTCTTCGTTCTCTTCGATCTTCGCTCACTTTGTTCTGTTCTGTCGCTTCATTGGTCTGCATCTTGGCCGTTGCTGGTTATAAAGCTTTGTTGTAGAATATCTAAGATTTGGTTTCCAAACTAGTTGAGTTGCTTTGTTGGTTTTGAGTTGTTATTTCTATTGTTTTACTGTGGCTGGGTCCTTATTTTTGACAAACATTCGTTGTCAAAAATAGAATGTCTGTTGAAAATAAGAGCCGAACATACAAGCAGATAGATTGGTTTTGTTGGTTGCCACGCCGTGTGAGTAGAAACTTTTTTCTTGGTAGCTGAGTGGTAACTTCAATCAAGAGAGTCTGTTCATTCTCTTGTTGTCTGTTGCTCCGTGGGTAGTAGGTAAATCCATCAATTCGTTCTTCTGACCTCTTGTGATCTTTGACTCTTCATTCTTTATTTGGTCCTTGATTAACAATTTACCCACAGCATAAAGCGTCTCTACATATCATCGTTTCTCTCTCGCAACAACACCTATGTGCTGGTCTAAGTTTCTTTTCTTGACTCTCTCTGTCATATGATTCACTTGGTTCAGTCCCTGGGGAGTCAGCTTCAACGGGGCATCGTTCTTGGTGACTTGTATGCGTCAGTTCTCTGTTAATCTGAGCACCGTTGAGAATATTTTGTCAAACATTTTCAGTCCTCGGCGTTCACAATTCAATTTATTTCTCTGTGAACATTTCTTTTGTACATTTTCTGGCGGCGTCTTTCGGCGAGTCCTTTTTTCTCCTTCGTTTCTCGTCTTCTTCATCATCTTCATCACCTTCCACTTTAAATGAGTATTGTACAATAAAGTCGTCGAATAGAAATGTCCTCTTTTCCAGGGCATATTTTTGTGACTCATCCAAGCCAGAAAATAAGCTGACTGTCATCTGCAAAATGAGGTCCCGAGAGGATGCATTTGGTAATGCTACCCTGCACAGCAGGGTAGCATCACTAAATTTACCCTATGTGAACCTTAGTCTGAATCAACTTCTCAAGCCTAAACAGCAAGAGGTACCCAGAGGATAAATTGGCACACTGTATGGGATAGCATCAGCAAATTCACCCTCTGGGGACCTCATTCTGTAAATGACAGACTGCTTATTTTCAGACTTGGACTCATGCTCCTTCTGCAAGAAGACGTTTAGCAGTCTCGTGCAATTTCTTCTTAATTGGATCCCTGTGGACATTACACGTGCAACAGTGTATTAACCGTATTGAGGAATCTGGCACCGATGGCTTCTTTCACACTGTTTTGAAATGATGTGTCTTTTTTCTACAACTGCATATTCTTTATTCATTTCATCCTCGATCCTTTTCCAACCTTCCTGATAATCGTACTAAGCACGCCCAATAATACTTCCCATTGAATCAATAGAATCATCCAGGGATCCTTCTTCGGATTACACATCCTCTTCTTTGGTTTTAGATTGATGATTAGTTTGTGGTGAACTATGCCGACAGGACTGCATTACTCCCACTCTCTTCGCAGATCAGAACACAAATGAGAATTTTATGAAGCGCTTATCCCTTCTATTTTGTCAGACATCTCCGGTCTTCGGCTTTCACTCTGTGAACATTCCTTTTATTCTTTTTTCTGGCTGCATCGAACGGCGAGTCCTTTTTTCATGGCACCACGACAACCACCATAGACGTATCTTCGCCACGTGACTATGGGGGCACTTCAGGGTCCGGGGCGTGGTACTCCTGATCAGACAGTCTCGATCATGACATATTACTTGACACATTTTGATCGTCACAAGATCCCTTCAGAAATAATAACATGATAGAACAAACGGTCAGGGCGCGCCCAAGGCACGCCAGAGTCGAAATTAGACCTTTCAACCTACTGTAACTTTTTTATTTTCCATGATGACTGACGGCAGCGAGAGAGTCAATTGTTCTGGCAAATATGATGCTGAACGTTCCTAATCTGGAGTTGGGTTCGTGTGCGGTGCGACAACCATTCCAAAATTCAACGAAATTTCGCGATCATTCACATTTGTGCGTGGTAACAAAAACTCGAATATCACTTTTTTATGATCCGGGTCACAAATAAACTAACTGCGGTGTTTCAGCGTGTTATCCCATCGGTAGGGGTCAAGTCACAAATTTGAATACTTACTTCCAGCTGTGAATTTCACTGTCATCAACACATGTGTGATTTTCAATCTTTTGAAAACTCAATAAAGTGATCAAAATATATCTCTTATCTTCAGCCCTTCACACTTAAATTTCATGAAACAAATTAAAACAACTATGATGCACAGTAACGCTATTGGAAGGGAACGCTACCTCTTACAAATAGCAGTTTTGCTCTGGTTCAGTGGATTTTAGACTTAATCCTTTGAACTCTAGTTGTATTTCCATGGCAGTTCAATGACACCAATTAGAAGAGACCATATTCATTATTTGGGGGAAGACCAATCAATATTTTCAACGTGCAGCCTCAGGGCTGCACGTTGAAAATATTGATTGGTCTACCCTACACATTTACTGAACAACCATCCTATATAATGACGTTATAACGTATCATATTCCTGGCCGGAAAAAAAACGGCCGCTCGGATTCAAGAGTTTAAAGCGTGTAAACAAATTGGTGTTCATGCCTTGGCGTGCGCCACATTCAAGCATCAAACGTTCTGATTTTTTAAGTGTCTGAACACACCCATGGCGAATATAGAAAAAAAACTTTTAACATATAGCCAAGACAACAGATGAAACAGAAAGTTTAGTTTGTATAGTTATTTTCTTTCGTGCTAAAGTTCATATACAAGCCCGAGCTAATTCTCATTGCCCTCAAACGATGAAAAAGGCATATTCTACAAGAAGAGACAGAACTATAGAACTTATTCTTTGCTTGGGATTACATTGAGCGTAAGCGTTCAATACCCTGATGAGGGTTTGTTGGTCATGAGGTTATACTTCATTTTTCCCCAGCCCTCATAAAATAAAAAAACAAGATTCTACAAGCATTGGCACACTATAGACGGGACTCCGTTTGTGGGATTGGCTGCCGATTACGTGAAATGGGATTCTGCGTATGGCACAAACTCTCGAGGGTATAAAGAGGAATTCATCATTCCTAACTTTGTGATTTGCTTTCTGACCAGCGATGGAGGAACATCACATTTGTAGAGAGTGCCAAAAACCTTTAAGTCATTTAAAATGTCTCCAGCTTCACAGATGGGCCATACACGAACCTAAGTGATTCCATGCTTCATGTGTGCAAAGATGTTTAAAAGGAAACATCGGCTAACCAGATGCGAGACGGCCTATCAACCAAAGGAACTGCCTCAGATATGCAACGGGAGAAGTCCTAGGCCGTGGATAAACTTGTTGAAACTGACGAAGCAGATATCCACGGATTAACCAGAAAGCCTTGGGCACCATTGCCTCCAACAGAAAAACCTCGAACCGAAAACGTATGACTGGTCATACATTCGGACCAGTATAATCCATCAACGATGGGGCAAGAAAAGAAAAGAAGGCCTTGGTAGAATCAAGACCATTGAACACCCGCAAGAACGACAGAATGGAGTCAACAGAGAGCAGAACATACAAGCTGTTTCAGAACTGGATCAACAAAAGAGAGAGATTACTAAATCAAGAACAACCAATGAATACTAGAAGATGCTCCAATACAACCAACTCGTACTGAGATGCAGAAGATTTTACAACAAAGGTTCAAGACCACAGCCAACAATAACGCCCAAGATTCAAATCCAGAGAAGATAACAAAGACTGAACAGAATGAAAATCGAGGGGAACGACAATCCAAGACCAACAACAACGACGGTTACAAGGAATGGAGAGAACTGAACAGAGGTTCTTGGAATAGTCATTTCGGCCCCAGGACATGTGCGTGCAAAGCCAGGCCACGCAGAGGTCACTAGGTATAAAGTACTCCCTTCCCTCCCCAACCCACAAGGCACGCAGGTGTGAATCTGCACGAATCTATGTCACACAGGTGCAGCGTTAAGGGTGGCCCCATTAGTCTCAGTGTTACATAATCGATGGCTCATAACCCTAACTGTAATGTGGAACGTTCCACTGTGGTAAGGGTGGCCCCATGAGTCTCAGTGTTACATAATCGATGGCTCATAACCCTAACTGTAATGTGGAATGTTCCACTGTGGGTCACATGTAGGTCAAATCCTGCGTATACATGAGTAAACAATCCATCATTTTAATCAGTTTATAATTCAGTTTTATCGATCCTGATAATAAAGTACTTTTTAATTAACATTAATGGATTTGAAGAACTGCGTGTCAAGGCCTAAACATCCCTCGCCAGCAATCAATTATACTTTTTAGGTTCATAGTTCCACACTCCAAAATCAGTTGGGTTAAACATTAACCCAAATCAACTGGGTTGGGTGAATATGAACACAATTGATTTGGAAGATAAACCAAATCAACTGAGTTGAGTGAATATGAACCCAACTGGGTTCATATTCTCTCAACCCAGCTGATTTGAGTCGATTTTCAACCCAGCTGATTTTAGAGTGCATATTAATTGGTTTTATCACTTCTGATAATAGAGTGCAGTTTCTATCAACTTTATTGAATTTGAACAACTGCGTGTCAAGACCCATACGTCTGCTTCCCGGGCTTCTAAGGGCTATAGTCCTGTATTAATTATGAATGGCATATCAGGCCGCCATTTTAATCAATTTTATAGAATGTCAATAACTGCATGTCAAAGCCAAAATACTTGTCTCCCACCCTCATAATGTATCGATTCATGGGGCTACAGTCTTGTGTTATTTACGAATGGTGTGCTAGTTATAGAACTTTATTGATCCGCGATTTTTTGGGTCAAATAGTAAATATCAGTGGATTTCTTGCGAAGTCATTCAGCGAACTAGAAATGACTTTTATTACACGCCTGCTCTATGAAGTCCCCCATCTGCAGCTTCACAAAACCATGCGGAAAATGAAAAATCCGTTCCTCACATATGTGAGGAACGGAAATCTTTGAGCAGACGATTGATCACCTGCAACTGAACCGATTGCGAAATAACTAAATAAAATGTCTAAAATTCAAGGATATGGCGAGTTTAATGTGTATGAAAATAGCGAAGAAGAATTAGAGTCGAAATATGAAGGGGATAATGAATATCCAGAAGAAGAAGAAGAGTATGAGTACGCAAATTTGGTTGGCGATAAAATGAGTTCTTTTTGTTGATAGTTGTCAATGAACTGCCGAGTGTCCTTCTAATAATTGTTTTTTTATAGACGTGAAGGCGTGTAATAAACACAGAATAACACTCGCATGTTAATGGGTTAATCGATATGGCACTTGCGCCCTATCGATTAACCCATTCACAGCGTGTCGTTCTGTGTATACAGCGATCGATAGCCTTTTTTATTTTTATTTTCTTATTCAGCCTCTCATTTTCCACAGTTTTAAGGCTACTTTCACCAAATTTGGCACAAATAATGATGATAATCTGGATTGAAATGTAACGGAGCCCCATAACCCATTTTTGGTTTTCGATCTTTATTCGAAACAATATCAATTTTTTTCTTTCATCTTTTAATATCAACGCCTGTATCAAGCCTCTCTTTCAACCTTTGCATATCTCATCTCCAACAAAAAACATATTTAAAAATGTGGTGACGTTCTTGGAAATTCGCAACCGTTATGGTCGAATTTGGAGGTGAGGGTCATATTGTAAAAAAAAAATGCCGCTCAGGATCACAGATCCAATGTCGAGTTGTGACCTTGACCTTTGACCTGGCGAGTCCAAGGTCAATAGGGTTCTTCCTCGCACCAAGGCCAACACACCTATGAAGTTTCATGACTCTAGGTTCAACCACTATCAAGTTCTCATCCGGAAACCAATTGTTGCGATATACTATGTTCAAGGTCACTGTGACCTTGACCTTTGACCTGGTGAGTCCAACATCAATAGGGTTCTTCCTCGCACCAAGGCCAACACGCCTGTAAAGTTTCATGGCTCTAGGTTGAACCACTATCAAGTTATCATCCGGAAACCAATTGTTGCGATATACTATGTTCAAGGTCACTGTGACCTTGACCTTTGACCTGGTGAGTCCAAGATCAATAGGGTTCTTCCTCGCACCAAGGCCAACACACCTATGAAGTTTCATGACTCTAGGTTGAACCACTATCAAGTTATCATCCGGAAACCAATTGTTGCGATATACTATGTTAAAGGTCACTGTGACCTTGACCTTTGACGTAGCAAGTCCAAAATCAATAGGGTTCTTCCCCTCACCAAGGCCAATCTACCTATGAAGTTTCATGAATGTGAGTTGAACCATTATCAAGTTATCATCCGGAAACCAATTGTTTAAGATTTACTATGTTCAAGGTCACTGTGACCTTGACCTTCGACATAGCATGTCCAAAATCAATAGGGTTCTTCCTCCCACCAAGACCAACCTACGTATGAAGTTTAATGAATGTGAGTTGAACCACTATCAAGTTATCATCCGGAAACCAATTGTTTACGCCCGCCCGCCCGCCCGCCCGCCCGCCCGCCCGCCCGCCCGCCCGCCCGCCCGCCCGCCCGCCCGCCCGCCCGCCCGCCCGCCCGCCCGCCCGCCCGCCCGCCCGCCCACCCGCCCGCCCGCCCGCCCGCCCGCCCGCCCGCCATTCACCAAACTATAAGTCGAGTTTGACTTCGTCACAACTCGACTAATAAAATACGTCAGAATTCTTTTAGGTTTCAGTATGTTGCAGAGATAAAAAAAAAATATGCGATAGCTGGGTGGGGGGGGGGGGGGGGGGGGGAGGGGGGGGGGGTGGTTGTAGTTGTTTTGTTTTGGGGTTTTTTCGGGGTCTTTTGCTTTTATTTTTCGATATATTTCCATTTTGGACGTTTTTACATGACTTCAAATTTAAGGTTATTTTGCATACTTTTTCTTGAAAACACTTATTTTCACTAACACACATAGTATAAAATTTCTCAGGCGTTTACTTTCATGATGGCTCAATATTTATTGTGATTTTCAGCTGACGAACAATTCATCTGGGGCTGAGGTTGGGGGTGGGGGTGAAGTCTGAACGTCCACGTAAGAAAAATTAAAGTTTGGCCGATTTACATGAAAATTCAGTATTCTGTAGAGCACCAAAAATAAAAAAAAATAGCTATTTTTTGGATTTTTTTAATTTAATGACATTTTCGACGTGTTTTCGTCAGTTTATGTTTTTATAACTCCCCCCCCCCCCCCCCCCCTGTATTTTGTGATTATTCTACGTCAAAAACTGCAAAAGAAATCTCTATAAACATTGAGTGAGTGAGTGCGTGAGTGAGTGAGTGAGTGATGAGTGAGTGAGCGAGCGAGCGAGCGAGCGAGTGAGTTTAAATGAATGATTAGCTGAACTCGATCCTGTTCAGACTGGTGCAGGTAGCGTGTGATGTGAGTGCACCATTGGTTATGTACCGGGTTGTCATAGTTTTGCATATTCATGCACGTGGGAACTAATTTTATGAGCTACTGATAGCATAATACTGCAAATTATTATTTAAAACATGTTGCGACATGTACTGGTAGCTTGTGACATCGTGATCAATGTGTTGAGACTTGACTGGAAGACAGTGGATGGTATGAGTCCTGGGTTATGTAATACTGTGAGTTATTAGTTGAAATGTGTTGAGACATGTCCCAGTGGCTTGTGCTGTCATGTTAAAGTTTGAGCCATCAGTTATGCTTGTGCATGACCTAGTTTTGCATGTGCATGCCCTGGGGGTGACACTAATCCTATGAGTCATGGGTTATGTTACTATGAGTCATTATTTGAAATGTGTTGAGACTCGTTCTGATAGCCTGTGACATCTTGTAATTTTTTCATGAATGGTGTTGAGATTCTTGTAACGTCATGGAATTTTTGTTGAACTCGTTAAGTAGCATGTAATGGGTATGAGTCATTTGGTTATGTAATACTATTTGAAGCATGTTGAGACTCTTATGATGCCATGGACTGTTTTTCATTGGCACTTGTTCAGTAACTTGTAATGGGTATGAGTCATGGGTTATGTAATACTATTTGAAGTTTGCTCTTGTGATATCATGGAATTGTTTGCTTAAGCGTAATGGCACATGGGAGGAGCCCATGGACTATGTCTTTTACAGGCACTCCGCACCGGTCTGTTGATGTAATGTTTAATAAAGCTGATACCCATGGGGTATTTTCTCTCAGCTTTTTGATTCATCGAATGACCGGTGGCGACTGTCTGTTACTTTCTCCATTTTGGCAGCAAATACAACAGTCCTTATTTGTTAACCTGTCGTATACTTATAAGTCTCTAAGTTGAATATTGGCATTCTGAGTGTCTGAGTGTTACTGAAAGGTGACCTGCAGGTGGGTAGTACACTCAAAATACCAGTTGATATTGGCATTGGTTCTGTTGTGTCATCGACAGCGAATACCGTATTGAGGTAAATCATCCGAAAAACACCAATGCCGAAACCGAAGTTGAAATTTCAATACCATCCAACCTTACAGTACTGATTGCAGAATTGTTCTAGATGGAAGATTATTCAATTCTACCTGATTATTCCAGAACCATAAAGCAGAAGTTTAATTATATGTACAGGACAAGTCAAAACAGGCCAGAAAAAACTGAACATAGTAACAAGACACAAATTCTACTCCAAGTTTATGGCTCTTCTTCTAAAGTTTATGGCTCTTCTTCTACATTCCGAACCAATCGAATGGACTCTTGGATATACCTTACTTGGTTAACTACCCTATAGCACCACGCACTTTCCAAGATGGTGGATTTCGGAATCCATTTAGGTAAAAACGGGTCCATTTCGGTGGTTGGAGGTAGTTGTTGGACCACTTTCGGTAATTAGATATACTGTTATCGAATCAAAAAACCGTAGAACATACCCCTGTCTAAACTGGAGGAGTATTAGTCGCATAGTAACCACATACTACTATAGAAGCCAAGACATTCAGTAAACAAAATGAACGATGGAAACACGTGCCACCCTAATAACATGTGCTGTGTGCATGCGCACTAATACAACGTAATACCATGGTGATGAGGTCACAAGATGGCCGCTGACACGCGGTACCATTACAAAAATCTAGACGTGACCGGTCACATGACTGATTACGTCATTGCCAGTATCTTTCCCGGAGTCCTGCTGATGACGAATGATCCATCCGTGGTCTGCTACTCACATATTTACAGAAACAAACCCAGTCATTTTTAAACTGTGAAATACACGTGCCTTTATGCAGACTATAGTTCAAAACCTTATTCGGTTGTTAAGTCGTGTATCTTTGAATAGAGTTTTTACTATATATTTCAACTAATAGATTTACGATTTGCAGTAATATCTGAGTTTGATATTTTGAAGTTATTATATCAATTTAGATTTAAATTGCAGAGGGACGAGTCGTTTGAGTTGTTTTATACTCAGATTTATGAGTTCGCTGAAGCTTTCTCTCCTACTACATCCTATCGAGTGTTTGCGCATCTTCAATATGAGATATATTAAAAGAAAAAAGATGTTAACTCCTAGATTTGCTGTTTCAAATGTGTGAAAAATATTTTGTACATTTTTCTTTACTCTTTCCAGCTTTCCATTCAGAAGGAAATATATCAGAAAAATTCCAGATCTATTTCTTTAAATTCATGACGGCGCTCCTGCAGAGAACTCAGTTTCACCACAACCCAACATCATTCAATTTGGGAGTGATAAACCAACATCAGCCAAGAACCAGTTTGTAACATTTATATCCAATTTTGCGATCTAACCAATCGTTTTACCTGAAACATTTCACCGTTTCCATTGTGTACGTACAGAATGGAACATAGTGTGTACACTGCACAGAAATCGTCATTGCGGCCCTAAAATTAAATTCAAATATTAATGGTATAGAAATGATCCCGAATTTCTCTTAAGCCAGTATGCAGACGACTCTGCACCCTTCCCGAAGGACACGCGTTGGACATTAGTAGTATGTCTCGTATGTTTCAGGGCCCAGTTGGGGGATCTCATCGGGGGATCTCATGTGACGTCATAGTCACGTGATCCAGTGGCGCCATGTTGTGTTGTTATGGTAACATCCAATTTTTACGGACTGGGCCACTTACGGAATGACTTATATGTATACAGGGGAAATCAGATGGAACATTTTGAAAGCTTCAGCGAAGGTATAGCTAGGAAGTAATTGATGGTAGTTTAGCCAATAGTACTGGTACAAGGCCGCAGTGGAACAAGACTGTTGTTGAACCTAATGATAGGACAGATAGACCATAGACCAGTAGTGGCGGTGGAGCTTTGGCGACAAGATGGAAGCGGAATCCCATTTGTGGAATCCCTTTTTGGAATCCCATTTGTGGAATCCCTTTTTCGAAAACGCCTGTGGCTATGGAATCCCATTTTGGTCGTATGTGCCTATGTGATAGGGCACATTGTGTCACATTGTGCCTTTTCACATAAGCACATATCGGCACATAAAGCATGTGCTTATGTGATAGGTCACATTGTGTCACATTGTGCTTTTTCACATAAGCACATATGACAAAAAGGGATTCTCCAGAAGGTATCCTAGATAGGTATTCTCAAATAATACAATACTAGGCTATAGGTATCCTCAAATACCCGTATGTGCCTATGTGATAGGGCATATTGTGTCACATTGTGCCTTTTCACATAAGCACATAAAACATGTACCTATGTGACATGGCATATTGTGTCACATTGTGCCTTTTCACATAAGCACATATGACAAAAAAGGGATTCTCTAGTAGGTATCCTCGAATAATACAATACCAGGCCATAGGTATCCTCAAATACCCGTATGTGCCTTTTGATAGGGCATATTGTGTCACATTGTGCCTTTTCACATAAGCCCATATTGGCACATAAAGCATGTGCCTATGTGATAGGGCATATTGTGTCACATTGTGCCTTTTCACATAAGCACATATGACAAAAAGGGGTGCCAAAGGTCATATGTTTTTCAAAAAGGGGTGCTAAAATTGGGGTGCCATTGGATATAGGCTTTTGTTATACACAACGGAGATAACTGCATTATGGGAAATCAAGCAATCTGATTGGTTAGTTAGATAAATGAAACAACAAGAGTACACGGAATAGGGTCAGAACTAACAAGAATAGACCAGAAATTGCTAAATATAGCAATAATAAGGTAAACTGTTCCAAATAATAGGCTCTTCTACGCTACTGGAGTATACTCTAGAACAAAGGAACATGGCCAGATAGACGTAAACTATTGCATATATAGATAGAAGCAGAGAATTCTGGGTAAATTTGTCCTATAGCACTGCGTGCTATTCTTAATAGGGGAAAAACGTCATGGGATAGAGATCCAAAAAGGGATTCTGGGAGAATTCTAAGCCAGAACATTACTCCACTTCAGTCGAATGCACCCCCGATACCCTCTCGGTACTATAGCACTACGTGCTAAGCCGATCAATTGGGGAAATAAAGTCAATTTCGGTGATTTTGGGTGGATTTTGGTGATTTGGGGGATTGTCGGGTTGTTTGTGGTAAATCAGATTTACTCCGATTCAATCGAACATACCCACCGAACATACCCCTATCCTATTGTAGGCCTTAGGTAACATAGCAATCCCTGCTACCATAGAAACCAAGATGGCGGCCTCCAGTATACAAAATGGACGACGGAAACACGTATCACCCTAACAACACGCGCTGCGTATGCGCACTAACACCACGTATCACTATGGAGATGACGTCACAACATGGCCGCTCACGCGGGTTACCACAACAACACAACATTGCGCCACTGGATCATGTGACTATGACGTCACATGAGATCCCCCGATGAGATCCCCCAACTGGGCCCTGAAACATACGAGACATACTACTGACATTGCGTTGGAAACGGTAAACATGTTTGCATATATCTTCACTCTGAAGACAAATTTTGACAAAACTGAAGTCATATGGATTGGTTCCAAAATGGGCTGTGGTGGTGAATTTCTTCCAAACCACAAAGTCAAATGAGAGCATGACAAAGCATTCAAAATATCGGGAATCGAATTTGTTTTCTGAGAAATATATTCTAAACAGCTACACGGAACAGAAAAAAGATAGAAAAACTATTGCATGATTGGCCATTAAGAAATTAAACCCTTATGGAAATACTACAGAGCTGAACACCTTCGCTCTCCCAATGTTAATACACTGTTTTACAGTTCTGCCAGATGCAGCTGAAAAAAATCCAAACATTTTTTATTACTCTCTTTGGTCGGTTAAAAGCAAAAACATTAAATGCAAAACACTAATTAACTTATTCGAATACGGCGGTTTTAAATTCCCGGACATAAAAATATTTAGTTGTTCCCTTAAAACTTCATATATTAAAAACCTTACCGATCCGAATAGTTGTCCCCTTGAAAAAACTTTGGTTTTGGACGACTTCGAAAATCTAGCACTTACACAAAGAAGGGCTACTGAGGGTGGGCGAACACACTTATTCATTTAACATTTTCTTATTCATATAACGAAGCTAACTTTCTTAAGATGAATAATTTTATATCCCAGACAGAGTGGCAAACAATTATTAATAGTAACAACAGCCTAGACACTTCACTTCACAACTTTCTGACACGGTTTCTCGAAATTTCAAAAGAATGTATACCGAGCTACGATATTACTGTTTGCCCTTCTGATAAGCCATGGTTCGATTCTGCACTGCGTCGGGGAATTCGGAAGAGAGACCGCTTAAGGCAACGAGCCCTAAAAGTAATAATTCCACTACTTTTGAAAAATATAAACATATCCGTAATAAGGTAAATAATATGAAAAAAAGGCTAAATCTACGTACTTCTCTAAATTAGACACTTCTCTCTCTATAAATCGCGACCCGAAAACGTTTTGGCATACCGTTAAACAACTATTATGTAATTTTGGTAGTAAGTCTCAAGTTCAGCACCTTGAAACTGTGACTGACGCTGGAAATTTGGTAACTATATCCAGTGATCAACAAATGGCTAACTTGCTTAATACAAATTTTCTGAAAAATAGCGAAATCCACGACGAAGGACATGACCTGCCCATGTTCCGTTCCAAGAGCCCAGACATTCTTTCCGACATTAATGTTACGGAAGCAGACATCTACGAGATACTGTGCTCGCTAGAAATGAATAAAGCAGCCGGCCATGACGGCATCAGTAATCGAGTGCTGAAGGAGACACGGCAAACATTATGCAAGCCACTCCTATTATTATTCCAGAAGTCACTTACTTCTCGCTCGTATCCATCAGAATGGAAGCTGGCGACAGTTACACCAATCTTCAAGAAAGGCAACACCCACGACCCTAACAACTATAGGCCCGTTTCTCTTCTTAGTTGTGTGAGTAAAGTGATGGAAAAGGTTATTCTCAAGAAAGTATTCGACCACTTTCACAACAATAATCTGTTCTTTAAATACCAATCTGGCTTCCTACCGAAACACGGTACTGTATTCCAGCTACTAGAAATCTACCACAACTTATGTTTAGCCTATGACAACCGTCTGTTCTCACTAGAGGTTTTTTGTGACATATCAAAAGCATTTGATAGAGTCTGGCATAAGGGGCTTTTTTTAAATCGAGGCAATATGATATTACAGGATCCATCCTGGAATGGTTGGAAAGCTACCTGAAAAAACGTCAACAACGAGTAATAATAAATTCTGCTTATTCTGACTATCTCCCCATTAAGTGTGGAGTACCGCAGGGATCAGTGCTGGGACCGCTATTCTTTTTGATTTACATCAATGACATTTCTGAATATATGCCCTCTGCAGGTTCGTGTAGGCTATTCGCAGATGACACATGTATAACAAAAAAAAATTCTGATCTTGATCAGCTCAGTATAGATATTATTCTTGAACTTAATGTTGTATTAGAATGGGCTCAGCAGTGGCTCGTAAATTTTAACCCGTGAAAAACCAAGGTTATGCTATTTACCAGGAAAGCAGTAGCCGTGAGTCTAGGTGTGAGATTTGGGGGGACACTTCTGGATCTCACAACTGAACATACACACCTCGGACTAACATTACAAGCTGACTTGAACTGGAATACACATATTTCCAACATATGCAAGAAAGCTAACTCTAGGCTTTCCCAGTTGAGAAGACTTAAATTTACACTGAGCAGAAAAACTCTTGAAATAATGTACAAGTCTTTTATACTTCCAATAATAGAGTACGCAGACGTAGTATGGTCCTTAGCCCCCGATTACTTACTTTCTAGACTAGATAAAATACACACGGAAGCCGGGAGGATAATAACTGGACTCACTAGGTCGGTACCGTCTTCGAGAGTACTTTTCGAACTCGGCTGGGAAACCCTAGAACAACGACGAAAAGTGCATAAGATGGTGACCTTCTTCAAAATTATCCATGGGGATGCCCCAAAATACCTCCTTGAACTATTGCCCCAGTCATTCCAGGACTACTCGCCATATAACACACGTGCTCGTTCGAATTTCAAAATTCCTCTGATGCACACTGAATTATTCAAAAATTCTTTCATCCCATCTTGTATCTCAGAGTGGAACTCACTTCCTATGGATATAAAGAACCTGGAATCTTTAAGTGAATTTACTAAGTATTTCAAAAGCGAGGTATGTAGGCCACCATCGTATTTTGGAATCGGTTCAAGAGAGATGAACATATTGCATTGTAGACTACTTAATGCATGCAGTGATTTAAATTTTGACAAATTTCAAAATTATATTCACGACACAGCAAACTGCTCGTGTGGCAACGGCCTGGAAGACGCATCACACTACTTTTTTGTCTGCCCAAGGTATACAAATGAAAGATTAATACTATAACAGGACCTGGCCAACATCACAATTAATTCTGTTACGGATATCCTCTACGATATCCCTAAGATGTCCCCATCTGCAAATGACCATCTATTTCGAGTAATACAAAAGTATATCAAAGCAACCAATCGATTCAATACCTTTGAGAATATTCATTCAGGGGGTAGTTAGTTCTATGTTTCCAGGCCCCCGGAAAATAATGTAATGTAGTGCTGGTCTACTATGGTGGACAGTGCCGCATCTTTGGAAAAATTGCTCTGGTAGCCATTGAGTGGTGTGCAAGTCGTTTATAGTGACTGGCTTGATTAAGCCTTTGCCGGAAGTAGTGGTCTAAATCTGCCAGCGCTATTCATAAAATCACTAATTTCTCTTTTTTAACCTCAAAATATAGCTTGCGTCTCCTAATTGGAGCGAGCTCGCTCAGCTCGTTCCAATGAGGAATCATGAGCTGTGTGTTTGGTACAGAGGATGGAAAAGGGACAGTTATTCGAGAGGTTTAGTTGCAAATTCCCTCTGCCTTTCTTGAGGGGTAAGGTGTTAAATACGATTGGAGGATCTTGACTTACCCGTACCGTGTTTATGAAATAGCTGCACACGTTGGAACTGATCATATATATTAGTGTCACGAATATACTATTGTCACGTGAGAACCATGGGGTTCTATCTTCCGGTGGAAGAGAGAGCATTGTGGTTGTCAGATGACGATATATCGCTTGATGTAGCTTACCTTCTTTATATGTGATGACAAAACACTGCATACACCTTGCAGTGATGGGGATTTTCTGGAGCGATGCGGCCTGGTGAGTTGTCTGGAGACAGTTTGATATTTGATATTTGTTTGATGAGTACAAGGTATCAGTCCCCCTCTTTTCTTCCTTCTCTTTTCTTTCGCTGAATATCTACCATATTAACACTATTGCAATCTTGAATAGCGTATTGTTTATTATGATGTGTTTATATTGAAAAAAATGCTGCATTTACTTGTTAATCGTATACAAAGGAGATGACGTGTTTTACGTGTTGAGCACTTGTTGTCCAATCCTTTTTGTTTATTTTGACAAATAAAATATGTTTAAACTAATTCATTTTGGAAAACTGTACAGTCCGCGTGGTCACTATCAGACACGGGCCTCAACACACCCCTTGAACAAATATTATGTGAACCTTTATTATTCTTTAAGAAGCAAAAAAAAAAAATTAACAATAAAATATTCTTTGACCTAAGTTGGTGCGAGAAATAAATATTTTTGTATAAACTATCTCCTGTCACAGCAGAAGAATTTTCCCTCCTCCTCTACTTTCTCCAGAAGTTCAACTTCAAGACACCATGTACGACTTATCATGGGATGTAGAATGCTATTTCACGACCGTAGAAGGAACTCGTAAAGCGAATCCCCAAACCCCAAACAATTAGAAATGAAAACTTAGAAATCTTAAAATATTCGCAGAAAGCATGCAGCCGTATTTATCAATTTAACAAGAGCTCACGTATCGCTGAAGCAATACAATGTCCCCTACCGGACTAATGAGCATTAATAATTATACAAATGTTATAACCTAGACGTGATCGGCATGAATTCCGTTGAAGCTTTTCCAAACAAATTCCGGAAAACTGATATTTTGGCGCTTTTCCATATTTCCAAGGGCCATAACTCACACAAGAATAATGCAATCAGCATGAAACTCAAACTTGCTCTGTAAGTCATCGTTCTATAGTAGGTTACCAAGAATGAAATCATTCGGTTGAAGCATTTCCAAAAAAGTCCGGAAGACTAAAGTGTGACTGACAGACGGACTGACAGACTGACGGATGGACAGAGTGCAAATGAAACTTGATCTGTGAGTCATCGTTCTATAGTATGTTACCAAAAATGAAATCATTCCGTTGAAGCGTTTCCAAAAAAATGTCCGGAAAACTGATATTTTGGCGCTTTTCCATATTTCCAAGGGCCATAACTCACACAAGAATAATGCAATCAGCATGAAACTCAAACTTGATCTGTAAGTCATCGTTCTATAGTAGGTTACCAAAAATGAAATCATTCCGTTGACGCGTTTCCAAAAAAGTCCGGAAAACTGATATTTTGGCGCTTTTCCATATTTCCAAGGGCCATAACTCACACAAGAATAATGCAATCAGCATGAAACTCAAACTTGATCTGAAAGTCATCGTTCTATAGTAGGTTACCAAAAATGAAATCATTCGGTTGAAGCATTTCCAAAAAAAGTCCGGAAAACTAAAGTGTTACTGACATTTTCCATATTTACAAGGGCTATAACTCACACAAGAATAATGCAATCAGCATGGAACTCAAATTTGATCTGTAAGTCATCGTTCTAAAGCAGGTTACCAAAAATGAAATCATTCAGCTGAAGCATTTCCAAAAAAGTACGGAAAACTAAAGTGTGACTGACAGACTGACGGACTGAAAGAGTGCAAACCTATAGTCCCCTCCGGCGATGCCGGTAGGGGACTAAAAAAATTACCGTTGTCAAGCCACTTAAAACGCAGAAAATGGAAAGCACTTTTAAATGTAAATTTACAGTCCGAGGTCTGGTCGTTGATACATAAATGTCCTATTGTAATAAGTAATGATTCATATTTAGAATGAATACAGTATAGAATCATCCGCGGAATAATCTTTGCAAATTTCAGGCTGCATAAAAGGTAACTTTGAGAAACAGAATTGTGTACTTTTATATGTAACAACACTAAAGAAACATTGTCACACTTGCTTTTCACCTGATCATACTCGGAAACAATTCTCATAAATCTTCATGATAATTTAATACAGAAGTGCAGAATCTTCTTCCCCAACACCACAATTTGTATCCCAAGGTCTTCTGTGACATTATAGAACATCAGGGCTTTAGTGATCTGCTGTTGCTCTTATACAAAAAAATATCTATTCCTGCAAAGTCAGAATACCAAAAAAATATCTATCCCTGCAAAGTCAGAGGAATTTCACCTGAATTCAGAAATTTCACAGACCATTTAAAAGTACCACACATTCCATGTGAGATCAATTCACAATTATTTGGCCAGGAAAGCAACGATCGCTGGACAAAATTGGGATAAGGTACATACACATAACGACACGCATGAGTGAATGGGTTAATCGACATGGCACGAGTGCCAGCGCGGAAGGATAGAACGAGAGGCCTCAGGCCTCGAGTTTTATCCATCCGCGATGGCACACGTGCCATATCGATTGACCCATTCACGCACGTGCGTTGTTCTGTGTTTATTACACGCCTTCACGTCTATAAAAAACATTATTAGAAGGACACTCACCAATTCATTTGACAACAGTTACTACCAACAAAAAAAAAACACATTTTATCGCCAACCAAATTTGCGATGGGAACCCGTTTTACTATTTCGTCCCCTGGGTTCCAATATGTTCTATGTGCCTACTAGCACATAACACATTGAAACTCAAGGTATGATTTTTAGCTATCGCTAGCGATTCAAATTGAAATTACGGTTCACGATTTGTGGAAAATTCCAGTGAAATTTCGCTTCTTTATAAAAATAGTCCATGAACGATTTCCGTTCCGCACATATGTGCGGAACAGATTTTCATTTTTCGCATGGCTTAGGGTTGCTGTAGATGGGGATATCATAGAACAGGCCCATAATAAAAGCTCTACCTGTATAACTATATGTATAATATTCTCTTAGTTGCTTGACATGTAGATGAAAACCCGTGAAAGTAACTAAGATAGTTTACTTGGGAGGTGATTCTGTATCCGTTTGTCTCATAATATACATTTGAAATATCACTCCTTAGAAATGTGTGTTGATTCGATAATTTCAGCAAGAATAAACTACAGTTGAATCATTTCCCAGTGGTGCCTTCTGCAATCACGCCTCCCTCTCCATGCACAATTACTTTGTTCATTGGTCACTTTATTTATTTCTACTTTATTTGGAGGTAACCAAACAACAATTCCACACTGACTTGACTTTCATTGGTCCAGTGGTTTATTATATATTTTAACAGCACAACTGTATAAGTCATTGTGTTGAACTTGCGGTAACGTAGTCCGAGGTTTGCGGCTCAGGGCTAATGTTCAGCCGAGACGCGAATAAGGTTTGCGGCTCGGAGCTTATGTTCAACCGAGACGTGAAGCGTCTCGGTTGAACATTAGCTTCAAGGCGTAAATCTCATACCACATTACGTCAGTTCAGTACAATAACGCATATGTTCCAGTAAGACCCTACCCATAGTTCAAAGGTCAAAACCCACATCGTGAATTGAACAAGGCAACTTTTAACGATAACAAGTTTAATTAATAAACTTGAGTAACCTCTCGTGTTCTCCCCGACATCATTGGACATCAATGAATCAGATAAAGGTCGAGATCACTCCATCTTAGTTCAAAACGAAAACCGAACACTTCATTCGGAACATCGTCTGCTGCACATGTGAAAAGTCTACAAAAACGAAGCGGTTTGCAAGTCACTCCCTTGATGGAATAACTGCGAAACGGGCAACCTCATTTAAAATATTTCGCATTGTGACGTCAAAACGGTAACATATGTTACTGGAGCCGAAAACATAGAAGAAAAAAAAAACTACATGAGCTCTCGCCCAATCAGAGAGCGAGGATTTTAGTCTTATTGGAACATTAGACTTATTTTTTTCGGTTCATTACATTAAGTTGTTAACATCTTATGTTTGTACCGTAAGCGGACAACCTATAGCAGTTTGACAATTAGCTATGTATAGTTGTTGCATATCTTATTATTTATTTATTTATTGGGTTTAACGACACTTTTGACAGCCAGAGTCACCTTGTGTCGGAAGTGTTACCGGTGGAGTACACGGAGAGAACCACTGAGCAATGGCGAGCAACTGCCAGGCTCCCCAACATACTAACTCCACACAAGCAAGGTTAGCTGAAGATAAGTGCACCATCGACGTGCAGTACGCCGTAGTGCACAACGCCACCGTGTCCCCACGTGGGCAATGGGGTGCAGTGTCTTGCCCAAGGACACAACGCGGCTGCCGCAGGCGGAATTGGAACCGAGAAACACTCGGCTCGCAGCCCGCACCTCTACCTACTGAGCCACCGCGCCACGAGTATATCTTAGTATGTTGTGAATAAAAAAAAAAGAATTAAAAATAAAAAAATATAATTTCAATATCTAATATCTTTGTTTAATTACCCCATTCACTCCTGACACCATGAATGGAATAGTCTTAATCACAAATATATTCTGCTTAATGGGCGAATTTATGTTCCATTTTTGGAGAAGTTTAGTGGTAATTTAACCCTATAGCTCTATAGCATGGTAGGATTAGATTATAACTTATCCTCTGTCCAGTTAGGTATTTATTGTGTTGTCACGAGGTCTCCACGCCTTGCTTCACGTAAAATAATTATGCATACCGGTTTGAAAAGGGTTAACAGTTTACCAAACGTAACGACCATAAGCCGACCAGCGCTATTCACAAAAATCGCCTTTCCGGCTAATTTAATTATATTTTTCAAATTTTGCCTCAAACATATAACTTATGACACCTCATTGGAACAAACTCGTTGGGCTCGTTCTAATGATGTATGCTTAGTTATGGTTTTGATGCAAAAATGAAAATGTTTAGTTTAAGAAATTTGTCGACTGTTATTCGTGTAAGGTAAAGGGTTAACCCTTTGAACCCGAGAAGCTGCTTTTGCGGCCATGAATATGATGCGTCATAATTTTTTTAAGTGGGATGTGTGCTAAATCCATGTGTGAGAAAAACCAATCAATATTTTCAACGTGCAGCCCAGAGGCTGCACGTTGAAAATATTAATTGGTCCACCCCCAAATAATGAAAATGGACTCTTCCAATTGCTACCATTGAACTGACATGGAAGACACTACCAGGGTTCACATGGTTAAATAATATTTTCATACTGAAACCTCATATCAATCGGCTGAAAAACGTTATCGGTTTCATAACATAAACTTTGGGCCTATTAGGCCACAGACCAGAACGTGAGCTACAAAATAGAAAACAAAATTGAAACGAAGTGACGATGAGTCTGTTTGTTTTACAGATAGGATGCTCACGCGTTGTATACCTCAGCTGATGTATTCGCGTTATCTCCTATGGGTTGTTTTAATGCGAAGGTGATAATTTCGTGTGCCTTCAAATCACCATGTGAAATATAAAGTTTGTAATCTTTAGACAATGCAAGAGCCTGAGGGTGAACTAAACCATTGTTCGGTGTAATAAGATGGCGACAAAATTCACCTTCCTGACTAAAAACTGAAATTCGATCATTGTAATGATCTGCAACAAAGATATTCCCTAAGCGGTCTGTGCACACACCATGTGGCGCTTTGAACTGCCCATCTCGTCTCCCGAACTTGCCAATGGTTCTGATGTAATCGCCATTAGCGCTAAATACCTTAATACAATGGTCGCCTGAATCTGAGACAAGGATATCTCCTCGATTTGATACTGTAATATATCTTGGTTGAGAAAATCCCACTTTTGATTCAATTTTTGATATGAAATTGCCATTGACGTCATAAATAATCACGTTTTTAGAAACAAGATCTGTCACAAGGTAGTTGTTTTGCTTGTCAATGGCTATACCTGATGGGCATATGCATGTGTCTTGACCGAAGGACGTTATAACGTTACCATCACGCGAAAACACGACTATACACTGTTCCTTTTTCGACGTCACGGCTATGTATCCGTCCGGAGTTAAAGTTGCTGCCCTGGGTTCTACTACCTCCTTCAAAGCATAAGTGACATTTCCACGTCCATTTTTATCGAATGTCTGAAGCCTATTGTTCACCAGATCCGTCACCATTATTCTTCCTTTGCCAAGGTAAGTAATGTCTGTTGCGTCTTCGATTTCTCCGGGACCCTTACCTTTTTTACCAAACTTTACGTATTCGTTTGATATAGATTTATTGGACTGAAACTCTTCATCGAATTGAAAAATTGAGTTCACGTGACCTGTTCCATCACTTGATAGGGACAGGTTGTCGTCACTTTCGCTGACATCACTGAATTTGTTTGAGCATCTATCATTATCCGACATATCCGTGAAATCTGACATGCTGTTTTGCGGGGAGTGATTTGCTGAAAGTCTAACTAATCTAGTGTCGCTATTTACATCGGATGTTGTTGGAGTTTTCTGGGATCTGAACTGGATAAGTTTTTTGCGAGTCTTTTTCTTCCCAGCTGAAAAGAGAATACAAAATTGCTGTGTTTTTTAAAAATGTGATGCTTGCAAAAACATTTCTTGAATCACTAAAAATCTTTTGTCTCAAAACATTGCTTATGACCCCTCATTGGAACGAACTTCATATTTAATAAATTTTGTAAAACAATGTTTCGGCCAGATGAGGAAAATTTGTTAAATCTGGAGTCAAAAATGTGCATTTTTCTCGACTTTAACCCTTTACCCAACGTAACGGTCAAAACCGGTCAGCGCTATTCACAAAATTCACCATTTAATTTTTATTACTTTTTCATTTTTCGTCACAAAAACATAGCTTATGACCCCTTATTGGAACGAGCTCAGTGAGCTCGTTCCAACGAGGGGTCATAAGCTATGTTTTTGACGCAAAAAATCCAAAGAATTATTGCTTCAAGATTTTATTTGCAAGTGTCGTCTGCTTTTCGTGTTAGGTAAAGGGTTAAAGCCCGTAACAGAGACTAATCAAACGGGGTATGCAACCCCTTCCCACTAATTCCCAATAGGACTGCAATGACGGGTTGTAAGGAAAATGTTGGGCTAGTCTCTCTCTCTCTCTCTCTCTCTCTCTCTCTCTCTCTCTCTCTCTCTATCTATCTATCTATCTATCTATCTATCTATCTATCTATCTATTTTTCTCTCTCTCCCCCTTACTGTCTCTCCGTTATTACTGGAGGGTGGGGGGGGGGGGGCTCCAGATCCTAAGTCCCTGAATGGTGTGGTAGATAAATGTTATTCGATCACATATTCGTTACCACGTTTAGTAACCGGGGACTACTGAAAACGATTTTTATAAAGGCAATTGATGTACGTGTGATGTTGTTCGAGTTCGAGCGAAATCATTTGAGCCTGAAAGCTGAGCGTATCTAACACCGGAATAATAGTCTCGTCCATTGATAGTAAACTGACCAAACTTCTGGAAGCAGCTTCTCAAAATTTGTAGGAAATCTGCCGAACATAATCATAGCTTATTAAATTATAAAAAAGTTTTTTAACCGTTAACCCTTTACCTAAAATGAAATGCAGACGAACACTTGCAAACAAAATTCTTGAATAACTATTTTTTTTCATTTTTTGTCTCAATAACATAGGTTATGACCCCTCATTGGAACGAGCTCGACGAGCTCGTCCCAACGAGGGGTCATAACCTATGTTTTTGAGACAAAAAATGAAAACATAATGAAAATTAATTGGCGATTTTTGTGAATAGCGCTTGACGATTTTGGTCGTTACGTTGGGTAAAGGGTTAAAAAGCTTAGCGTTTTTAATAAATATGTAAAGAATGATCAAACTTCGAATTGACGTAAAAAACGTAACCAATAGCAATAAATAGAAAAAATAAAAAAACAGCTATCTCCTAATTTTTAGAGCTCTACAACATACTAAAATGTCTTGAGAATCCGACGTCATTTAATTTTTAATGACCTTGACGTCGATAACGTCACCTTAAATTCGGCCATAATTATTTGGCCATTCATTTAGATATGGTTTTTGTTGGAGATAAAATTCCCAAAATTACAAAAGACTGGGTCTTAAAATGAGGTTGAAACTAACATGTCAAGATAATAATGTAAAATTGAAATCGCTGGCATCAGGGCGGCATTTTGATTCCAAAAATGGGAGCACAATTTCAAATGGCCATAAATAGAGGATATTGAATGAGTGTTTTTCTCATATAATATTTATGAAACGAGTCTAAGAATTTTCCGTTTTGGCGAGCCTCTGGCGAGCCCAAACGGAAAATTCGGAAGAGTTCATAAATATTATATGAGAAAAACACTCATTTCATATTCTATTTATCACATGACACACACACGCACAAATTAGCCACTTACTATGACTTTTTAACCCATCACCTAACTTCAGTTGCAGTGGCACTTGGAAAAAACATCCTCGTATAACTAACAATTTTCATTTTTTGCTTCCAAAACATAGGCTATGACCCCTCATTGGAACGAGCTCGTCCAGCTCGTTCCAATGATGGGTCATAACCTATGTTTTGGAAGCAAAAAGTGAAAATATAAAAAAAAAATGAATGGCGTTTTTCTTGTAGGTAAAGGATTAATACAATATAACCCACCCTAAATAGGACAGATAACTTAAATTCTCCCTACTGAAATTATGCAAATGTCACCCAGTTGTATTTTGTTCAGCCAATCAAATTGTCTAGTTTTGAAATTGACCAATGAAATTGTCGGAAGGCTTTATTTATCACTGATTAATATGAAAACAAAATATCAAATGTTTTAAAGTGAACAAAATGGACGAGTCATATGATAAAACAGAATATGAAGTTGCATAGTCTAAACTTTGAAGTTGAGTAAAAACGTCAAAATGGCGATATATCGAAAAACAAAACCAGAGGCTCAAGTGAGCCTAAACAGCTCACCTGGCTCAAGTTGTCAAAAGAGATGAGTGTGCCAGCAAGTGATGGGCAGCAAGAGCAATTTTTTTTATTTGCCTTGACACAACCAAAGGCAGTTTGTTTGCCCATTCATTTCTGCAGCTTCCTAAGCAAATACAAAGCTCAGTTCTGTCAAGTCTCAAAAAGTGTCCGAACAAATTTTTTGTTTGTCTTTAGCTCCCGTGGTTCTCTCTACCACCCCCACCCACCCACCCCTCCCCTACAAAAATAGGGGACATAAATCAAGTATTTATGACCCAGTTATGCTACAGGACAAATATGGTCCAAATCAGCCAATGGTTTTGGAAATAGAAATTTTTAGTGGAGCACAAATTTGGGAACCCAAATTTTGACCTGCTAAGTTCCTTTGACAAAAAGTGAATCTGCATCACTAAAGTAAGTTCCATACCAGAAATCTAAGCATTATTGCGAGTGGCTTATGAAAAGATGATTTTAAAGCATTTTAGGCTTATGGAGCATTAACCCCACCCCTAGGGGCATAATACTATTTTGGGGAAAAAAAATCAGAACCGTAAACTCCACCAGCCCGAAGATGGCTGCAGCTTAATTTGAATAGAGTAGAAATGGTATACAACAAAGATGGTCTGTGCAATAAAAAAATGAATTTGGCCCAGTGGTTTTAAAGAAGAAGACAAGTTTAAAATTAGTAGATGGAGTACAAAGAAGATGATGACTCAGCATTTTACCATTGCAAACAGTGTTAAAATGGGCATCCCCATACGGTACCCCATGACAAAACCGATAGCAACTTTTTTGGTCCATCTGATTCTATTGGACCGAAGGAAGCTGCATATCAAAAAACAATATTCTGGCCCGTGAAGTTTTTGAAATAATAATAATTCACTAAGTTAAACTTTGGGCTCCCATAGACAGCCCGCTTATTAAGTCAGGGACTCTTTTTGAACAAACCTGAATATGACACCCCTAGTGATGTCAGATACCAAATATGAAAGAATATGAAAGGATTCTGACTGGTGAATCTAAAGAAGAGTTTTAAGAAATTTTCTCACATTGCATGAAGGAGACGTCCAATCTAACTTTGGTCAAATTTCAGATAATTTTCTCCAAAGTCCAGAGAAGGTCACAAAGGGATAACCCCAATAAATTATATAGCAATTGTTTGGAATGAAACATTGATTTTGTGAAAACTAATATTTGCCATGAAACCGTTACCATGTGTCAGAAAGCACTACCTGGAAGTCTGCTATGGCATAAGTAAGAGACCAGATTTTATAAATAAAATACCTCAACCCTTTACCTAACATGAAAAGCAGACGACACTTGCAAACAAAATTCTTGAATAACTAATTTTTTTCATTTTTTGTCTCAAACACATAGGTTATGACCCCTCGTTGGAACGAGCTCGACGAGCTCGTTCCAACGAGGGGTCATAACCTATGTTTTTGAGACAAAAAATGAAAATATTTTGAAAATTAATTGGCGATTTTTGAGAATAGCGCTGGCCGGTTTTGGCCGTTACGTTGGGTAAAGGGTTAAATTTACTGAATATTTAAATTCAGCAATCATTCTAGTATTGACTCGAAGAAATCTTTTTCTCATTCTGGCAAGGAATGGACAGCAAGACTAATTTTAATTTAGGATGTCTAAAGTTTAAAAAGGGCTGCCATTTTCCTTGTGTTTGTTTGTTTGTTTACCTTTTATAAAGTTCACAAAGGGTCAACTTCACACAGTTCACAAGAACAAGCATGGAGTCATGAGAGAGTGCATCAATGTAAAATGAAGAATGTCCAATGTGGCTTTTGTGAGTCTGCTGTGACTATACCCCCACAATTATGTGCGATTTTGCATGAGATCTGTGTCAAATTGGTAAAAGAAGATGAGACTGAAACACCAAAAAGGGAAAACTGCCAAACTTCCTCATTTGGTATTATCTGTGACATTTCCTGGGGTTGCATCAGCAAGACAGTGCTCAAAATAACTTTTTTCTATGCGAAGCAAAATGCTACACAATTCCAAAAAATGAATAGCATTTTGTAAAAATTGCATAGCTATTTTTGTATACCGGAGTTATGTTATGCTGTTTTGTATTGAATTCTTTTAAGTAGATAGAATAGTTTCCATCCATTTCTGGGCATTTCCAAATGAGCTGCAACACATAAAACATTTACTATGTTTTTTGTAACTGAACTGCCTTTAAGGGTTGCATGGACTTGGATATTTTCAAATGACTTCGTGGTTGTTCAACAGAGTTCTCAAAATGGAAGTTGGGATTTTTAATTAGATGGGCTTGAAGTTATTTTTAATGGACATTTTATGCAAAATGTTGTGAAAACAGGAAGAATTTAAACCAATAGAATTCATCTTACATATGAAGTTGCTAATGATACTTGATGGAGAGTTAATCTGAGTTATGCCTGGAATGTTTCACAATCAGAAGTAAAGCATCAGTGAACTAGTTTTCAAATTTGTTTGCAAATTTTCATTTACATTTTGCGATGCAAGATAATCAACTGCAGCCTAATAGGCTGCAGTTGATTATCTTGTATCGCAAAATGCTATACATAATTGCACATTGTGTAGCTTTTTGCAAGTTTTGCATAGCAAAAAGCGACGCGACACCGCTTATTTTGAGCCCTGGAGCAAGAGTGCCATTTGAATGCTCAGGTGTGGCCAAAACAAGAAAAAATGACCCGCCCTGTGTGCAGAATACTTACATCAATCGACTTCATTAAGTTAGAAGACATGGCTTCTAATTCATTTGTGTACATGGTTTGGTATGCTTCATTTGTTTTGAAACTATCGCCCTTCTGTATTTGCTGTTTGGGGAGGCTTGGCTGTTGCTAACTCGTCAGATTTAACAACATTAATAACTGATCTGCTTACCACTATTAATTTGATAGGCAGTGGGTTACCGGCCTGAACAATATCGGAATTATGTTGGTTATTAAATTTATCTAAAAACTTATGAGACGTTCTGGTCTCATTTCGGTAACTCGTATGATTTTTGTCCACCTGGCGGATTCATGCTATTTCTGTCAACAGATTGTCAATACACATAGATTTTTGCAACCTTTTGGTGCAAATATCGATCAAAATCGACGTTGGTTCATCTTACACACAATGTGGTTGTGCGAGGAAGACATTTAAATTTACAATGGTACTAAATTTCGCTATATTTGGTTGTGAAGAAAAAAAAACGTTCTGAACTTCGCCTTGACATTGGTCTTCTTTTTTCCTAACAGATTTCACCAAGCCTTCTTTACATCACAAATATAGTTCGGCGACAGTAAAATTACTTTTTCGTAAATATACAATCACGAGGACTGCAATGTATGTTGATGTGAATATATTTTTGTTTTCAAATATAATTTTCCAATTTTATGTTTTGATCATCGTCACCAACCAAACAATATGAGTTCGAATCGGTGGTGTATTAATCCCTTGCTGACTTTTCGTCGCCTGAGTGCTAGAATGTCCTATGTCCCATAGGGGACATAGGACATTCTAGCACTAAGGCGACGTTTTGGGTAACATTCTAAAGTTTCCGATCTCAACATTGCTACAAAGGACTGTATCTCGCAATTATTACATTGTCAGCTGAATATTTTCCTATGAATGTATCGTGTGTTGAACATTGCATCGCCTCTCAGGTTCGAAAACAGCAGTGAAATGTTTGAATATTTTATATCTTGGGAAATAAAATAGTTTCTCAACTTTGCCCGAAAACCACGTGATCACATAACAAACATGTCATTCGAACACAATCTATAGTTTGTGGTCATCCATTTTCCTCTGAGCGTTCTCACAACGTTGGTGATGAAATGATTTATTTATTCATTTATTGGTGTTTAAGGTCACATACTTATGCACAATGGCTAATCGTGACCGTGACAGTTTTACGGGTGGAGGAAGCCGGAGTACCCGGAGAGAACCACCGAGCAACTGTCAGCTCTCCAACATCGTAACTCTGAACTCTGCACCGCAGCACAGACAGGGTTAGGTTGGTTGAAGACATACGCACCATCGACGTGCAGTACGCCTCAGTACACAGCGTGATCGTGCCCCCATGTAGGCAATCGGGGTGAAGTGTCTTGCCCACGGACACAACGCGGTTGCCGCAGGTGGGATTCGAACCGAGGACCTCTCGGCTTGCAGCCTGCACCTCTACCAACTGAGCCACCGCGTCCCCCTGATGGAATGATAACTATGCTTTCTCTGAGTATGGAGTCGTTTATTATTTTCAACTCAGACTTTCGAATTACAGATCAATTCCTTTTTATTCCTATCGGTTACTCATGTGGCTGGCAATATTTTTGTCATCAAAAGCAAAAACATTAAAAAACAAATTTGAATGAAAGTGTCAATGACACTGTAGCTTAACTTGAATGTGTGTTGTGTTTGATTTAAAGGATAATTTTCAATGTTTATGAAAGGATTATGAAATAAGACAAGAATTGTGATAATTGAGAATATGTTAATTTATGTTCCCTGTACGCTATGTTTTCAATAAAAATAATTTGAGGTGTAGACTGTACTAAAGAATTTAGGGGTGGGTTAATGTGGCCCTCACAGTTAATGTATGTGGCCCTCACAGTTAATGTATGCCAACCAAAGTTACCAAGTTACAGTGAAATTATTCCAAAACGAGTCATCCTGTCAAGTTACAATGAAATCTCTTCATAAATACGGCCCGTAGACTGTGCTGAAGGTTTTCGGGCCTGTGTAGCGATCATGGTAGTCCGATCGCAACCAAAAGGGGACGTCCCGATCTAGACATCATACAGAGTCATCCTACCAAGTTACAATGAAATCCCTCCATATTAAATATGACCTGTAGATTGTACTAAAAGTTTTTGGGTTTCGGGCTTGGGCAGCCGTCACGGTTGACAGATCATGACAAAAAGGGGACATTCTCATCTAGATATTATACAGAGTTATCCTACCAAGTTACCATGCAATCACTTTATAAATACGACCTGTAGACTGTGCTAAAGGTTTTCAGGTTTTGGACTCGGTAGCCGTCATGATTGACCGATGGCGTCGCACAACCACATTGTGTGTAAAATGGATCAAAAGGGGATGTCCTCAACTAGACATTATACTGAGTCATCCTACCAAGTTACAATGAAATCCCTTCATCAATGCAACCTGTAGTCTATTCTAAAGATTTTCGGGTTTTGGGCTCGGGCAGCCATCATGGCTGAATGATCGCGACCGAAAGGGGCCGTTCTCATCTAGACATTATCTGGAGTCATCCTACCAAGTTACGATGAATATGACCTGTAGACTGTGCTAAATGTTTTCGGGCTTCAGGCCCTTGTAGCCGTCACAGTTGACCAATCGCAACCGAAAGGGGACGTTCTAATTTAGACTTTATATGGAATCATCCAACCAAGTTACAATGAAATTCCTCCATAAATACTACCTGTAGACTGTGCTAAAGGTTTTCGAGTTTTGGACTCGGGCAGTCGTCACGGTTGAGAGATCGTGACCAAATGGGGAAGTTCTCATCTAGACATCATACAGAGTCATCAAACCAAGTTACAATGAAATTTCTCCATATTAAATATGATCTGTAGACTGTGCTAAACGTGGCTGAATGATCGCTATCAAAAGGGGCCGTTCTCATCTAAACATTATCTGGAGTCATCCTACCAAGTTGCGATGAAATCCCATCATAAATATGACCTGTAGACTGTGCTAAATGTTTTCGGGCTTCGGGCCCCTGTAACCGTCATAGTTGACCAATCGCAACCAAAAGGGGACGTTCTCATTTAGACTTTATATGGAATCATCCTACCAAGTTAAAATGAAATCCCTTCATAAATACGACCTGTAGACTGTGCTAAATGTTTTCGGGTTTTGGGCTCGGGCAGCTAGCACGGTTGACCGATCGCGACCAAAAGGGGATATTCTCATCTAGACATGACCTCAAACCTGCATATGGAATTTCGTGACGAACTGCGGGCTGTAGTCTGTGCTAAAGGAAAATGTTAACAGACTCACAGACTTCCGCACGCGTGATGGCAATAGCTTATCTTGACTTTGTCAAGTTAAGCTAAAAAGTGGATAAATTCAGGTTTTGTGTACTTTTGTCATTATTTTGGTATATAATATGTCGTAATTCACCAGCTTCAATACGTATTTAGGGCATTGTGAAAATTTTCAAAACAATGTCCAAAGTTATGTTGAACGACCCCTTAAGTTAAACTTTGGGCTCCAATCAAGAGCCCAAATATTAACCCAGCGACCCCACTTGAACACACTTGAATTTGACCCTATAGAGATGTTGTATACCAAATATTAAAGGATTCTGACTGTTGGATCTGAAGAACGGAGAGCCCATAATATTAACCCAGGGACTCGATTTGAACAAACTTGAATCTGAACTCTCTAGAAATGTTGTATATCAAATATCAAAAGAATCTAACTGGTGGATTTGAAGAAGATTTTTAAAGAAATTTCCTCATATTGCACTACGTTAAAGTTTGAGCTCTAATAAGGAGCCCAAATATTAACCCAGGGAACCGATTTGAACAAACTTGAATCTCACCCCCTAGAGACGTCGTAAACCAAATATAAAAGGATTCTGACTGGTGAAATCTGAAGAAGATTTTTAAAGAAATTTCCTCATATTGTACTAAGTTAAACTTCGTTCCCCCACAGGAAGCCCAAATATTAACTGAGGGACTTGATTTAAACAAACTTGAATCGGACCGTCTTAACAATGAGGTATACCATATATTAAAAGATTCTGACTAGTGGTTCTGAAGAAGAAGATTTTTAAAGCTTATTGCCCTAAATTAAGATTAGAGTCCTTATATGAACCGAGGGGCTTAATTTCAACACACTTGTATCTGACCCCCCCCCCCCCCCCCCCCCCCCCCCCGCCTCCCATGGATGTTGTATACCAAATATCAAAATATTCTGATCAGTGTTGATGGAGAAGAATTCTTTTTAATTTTTTGCAAATGTGCTGACTCAGCATTTTTTCGATAATACAGAACACGTTGACACGACCGATGGCAATTTTTATTACCCTTCCATTCTACTGGTCCTAAGGATGCTACATATCAAATAACAGTTCTCTGCTCCATGTGGTTTGGGAAATATGGGCGTTTGAATTTGTTTCTATTTTTAGCTCCAGGGGTTCCCACGGAGCAGGGAAAAAAATTTCGGACATCAATCAAGTACTTATGACCCAATTATATTACATGCCAAATTTGGTTCAACCATCGGTTCTTGAAATACAAATCTTGGGCGCCCAAAATGGGTATGCTCCCACAGAGAGCCCAAATGCTGACCTACAAACTTCTCTTGAACCAACTTTAATCTTCAATACCAAAGGATGTTCCATACCAAATTAACCACAACCCGAAGATGACAGCTGCTTCAATTGAACAAAATAGAAAAAGTTAACGGACGACGGACGCCGGACGACGGACGCCGGACAACGGACGCCAAGTGGTGGCAATAGCTCCTACTGACTCGAAAAACAAAAAAAATATCAAAAAATAGCTATCTCTTCATTTTCGAACTTTATAACATACTAAACTTTCAAAAAAAATCGGACAGATTTTAATTTCTGACCTTATTACCCCTTATGACGTCACCTCAGAGTTCGGTCATAACGGTTGGAATTTCCTGGTATGTTAAAGGAGTTTTAGATATGGCTTTTGTTGGAGATAAAATTTCCAAAATTACAAAAGACTGGGACTTAAAATGAGGTTGAAACTAAAAGGACAAGAATATTATGTAAAATGGGCAACGCTGGCATCGGCGCGACATTTTAATTCCAAAAATGGAGTGCACAATTTCTAACGGCCATAATACGGTATGTGAATTTGCATAGCTATATAACATACACCAAGGCAGAAAATTGAATCACAAGACTAGCGTGTTTATTGAATTATAACCAAAATAGCCAAAGTGACGTAAAAAACGTAAAAAATGGTGATAAACTGAAAAAAAACCCAAAACAGGCATATCTTATTTCGATGAGCTATACAGCATACTATAATTTCATAAAAATCGGCCAACATTTAAATTTTTGTGACGTTGACGTACACCCGAAAATTCGTCTAAAACTGTTGATAATTCGTCAGATCGGTACCACATTTTTAGATATGGTTTTTGCTGGAGATGATATATCCAGAATTTGAAATGGGACATGGTTGATATAGGGGCTGATATTAAAAGACAGAGAGAAAAAAAACGTTAAAAATGGCGTTATTTTGGAGAAAGGTCAGATATCAGAAAACGAATGCCTAATTGTGTAAATAGAAGTCACCGTTAACAAATGTACCAAATTTGGTCACTATAGCAGACTACAGCTTTAACCCTTTACCCAACGCAGACGATATCAAAATTTATTATTTCAAATATATTTTTTTCAAATTTTTCAAACAATTTCAACAAAACCATACCATGTGACCCCTCGTTGGAACGAGCTCGACGAGCTCGTTCCAACGAGGGGTCACATGATATGGTTTTGTTGAAATTGTTTGAAAAATAATATTTTTTCAACTACTGAATTTACATATTACGCGGGCGGATACGGCCGATTCGTTGGGTAAAGGGTTAAAAATGTGGCTTTAGTTAGCTGAACAAAAAGAAATAAAAAAAAGTCTGACGATCGCAATAAGTCATTCCAACTTCCTTGGATGACTCAATTCACAGACGTCGTTTAGCAGAAACTTTAGCTAGAGTTCACATCCGGCATATACGTATTTTATTATTTTAATATTTACTGTCCATATGGTTGATATAGCACCAGTAAATAAATAGGGGTTGATGTCGGGAAAAGTTCATCCATAGTGTACAACAGAAAGAGGCTGCACAATAAACAATTTGACCGCGCCGAAGATTGTTGATTTATTGTCCATCCACACTGCTGAGAGGCCCCCAGAACGGTTGCTAAGACCCGGAATCAAGGAAGGAAATTACGCCTTTCCCACGCCTAATTTAAACTACTTCCTAACATTGGAGGGATACCAGCTCACCCCTTGCAATACCTTCCCCTCCTAGCCTCTATCTGCCTTCTGTCGGAAATTCGTGGCCTTGTCCTATTAATGGAAAATCTTTATTTTCTGACAGACTGAAAATAATGCCGCCACTTAGGAAAAGTGAGGAAAGAGGGTGCCAAATGTGCAGCCTAGGGGTAACAGAGACCAAGGAACATTTCATTTTAGAAGGACCAAATATTTAACCAGAAGAATAAGATTCCTTGAAAAACTAATGAAAGAATGGGATGAAAGCGAGATAAGAAGATGAGGGATTATATGAGGGAAAGAGTTAATATCACGGTTGGGGAGATTGAGAAGGCGCCAATGGAGGAAATAATGAAACTGTTTGTGTCAGAATGCTGGGATAATAGGAGGGGGGGGGGGGGACTATGCACTGATGGGGTTGATGTTGGCTTCCTCGTTTCGTGGCAAATCAGCGTGAAGCCAAAGAATTAATATAACTAACAATATAACCCATTCTATTTTGTTTGTCAAGTCCGAAGAGGTTTTCCAAACATAATGTAAAGGGTTGTCTTCTTCCTGTGAACTGAAATGCGCATAAAGGTAAAGGGAGGTTGTAAGGACATAAATTCCCTATTCCTGCCAATGGATGACGTAAGATTAATTTCATAAATTTATTATCCAATGAATGATGAAAGGTTTGGGTTAGAAGACTTCTTCATTCTCACCTTTTTTGGCGCTGTCAAAACTGAGGAGAGCTGTCCTAGGACTTGTTCTTTGTTCAGGCGTAGTGGGCACCTGAGGCTGTAGTCTACCAAGCAGCTCAGACATGTCTCCAGTTGGTGTTACGTATGTTACGGTTGTTGCTTGGTCACTAAGTTCGGATATATCTGACGTGTTGCCGTCTCGTTTGGACAAAATCTTTTTGAGAAAGTTCGGAACACTCTTCGATTTCGTCATACTTTTTGGAGAAGACCGCTCTGTGGGTATGAAAACTGTCTCATTGCAGCTTGACAGTTCCCTTATTGTATCTGAAGCAAAGAAATTGCAAAATCAAAATTACGAACGAAAAGCACTAAAATGCTGGAGTACCATACACGGAAATATAGATTTTTGATTCATGATATTGTTTCAGGAGCGGTGGAAGCTGGAAACCCTTTACCCGACGAATCGACCGCATCCACCCGCGCAATTTTCAAATTGAACAATTGAAAAAAAAAATCCAAAAGATTTATACAAAACCTTATCATGTCACCATTCTACGGAACGACCTCGTTCCAATTTGAGGTCACACGATAACATTTTGTTGAAAGTATCTGAAAACTGCCGAAAACTGTACAAAAAAAGAAATTTATACTATGTTTACCTATTCTACTATATATAAAAAGCCTGTGACATAATTGTTAGCTTTACACACCAACCGTGGTGAACACGCCAGCAATGGGATTTCAGTAGTTAAAATTTACACCTTTAGTGGAACTACATCCAAGTTGACCTTTGGTGACCTCGACCTGAATGCAAACTTGTCCAAATTTATCGCTCGTCATCTTGCGAAAAGTGAAATGAAAGGGGCAATTATTTATTACGTTTTTAAATGCGTTTACCTCATAAGATACCAACAATTAATAAACATGCGTTGTCTCATGTTAATAAGCCATCCATAACTCGAAATGGCATGTTATTATTTTATTAAGATGAAAAAGCCCCGAGATTTGCGCATTTCTTTTTCCATTTCGTTTCGGCGATAAAATTGACAGCGGAAGTACCGCCCACCGGTGCTCATGTAAACAAAAACAGACAGATAGGCACGTATGTACGTCTGCAGCTCAGTAAAATCGAGAAAAAATAATAGCGACTCTTAATAATCTGACGATCGTGGTATAAATAAAACAAGAGCTTGGTGTACCAAGTGTAGCTTGGTGTACCAAATGTTCACCACTCGTGGTGAAGTGGGCTTAACCGCGCGCCAAAGGCTCGCGGTTAACATCACTTCATCACTCGTGGTGAACATTTGGTACACCAAGCTACTATGGGTATATTCTATATGAACACTACAAATTTTGATATCGTGTGCCCTGAGTAGTGGAATAGGAGGTACCCGAACGTGCCTCATTACCCCGAGGTTTGGTGGACTTTTTGGACGAAGCGACATTACGGTGGCGAGTCAGGTTCCAGACAATCATGTTCTTATTGATCCCATCTATTGATCTCATGTTCTAGTCGCTTGTTAACTGCGGGTGCGACTAGCACAACCAGCATATACATGTGTGCTAGTGCACAACGTGCATACACCACATGCAGCAAATGGGCACATACGATGAAAAGGAGTGCTGAGAGCAAGTCGCTTATTAATTGGGGATGCAGAAGGTGGGTTGCCAAGGAACGTGAGACTGCATGGTCTTTAATGGAATGTGCTTGTATGTCAGTGAACAAAGTGTAACAATGTGTACACGTCACATGCAGCACATGGGACCATGTTGTATGTGTCGATATGTGCTTATATGGAACTGCTCGAACGAGTGACACATACGACCCATCGGGGTATTTGAGTTTGCCTATGACATCGTGATACATTTGGGGAATACCTTTTGGAGGATATTTGGGGGGGGGGGGATATCCCCGCGTTGTGTCCTTGGGCATGGCACTTTATCCCGATTGCCTACATGGGGGCACGACGACGCCGTGTACCAAGGCGTCCTGCACGTTGATGGTGCACATGTCTTCAACCGCTGTAATCCTGCTTGAGCGGAGCTTGAACAGAGTTAGAATGTTGAGGAGTTGACAGTTGCTCGTTGTTGCTCGGTGGTTCTCTCCGGGTACTCCGGCTTCCTCCACCCGTAAAACTGTCACGATCAAATAAATAAATAAATAAATAAATAAATAAATAAATAAATAAATAAATAAATAATAAAAAAAAAAAATAAATAAATAAATAAATTTGGGTGATATCTATCTAAGGATAGTTATGGCTCCTGGGATCTGTTTGGTTTCTGGCTTTAACCCTTTACCCAATGTAACGGCCAAAACCGGCCAGCGCTATTCTCAAAAATCGTCAGTTAATTTTCATTATTTTTTCATTTTTTGTCTCAAAAACATAGGTTATGACCCCTCATTGGAACGAGCTCGTCGAGCTCGTTCCAATGAGGGGTCATAACCTATGTTTTTGAGACAAAAAATGAAAAAAATTAGTTGTTCAAGAATTTTTTTTGCAAGTGTCGTCTGCTTTTCATGTTAGGTAAAGGGTTAAAACCAACCTATAGACCTAATAGCTCCAAGACAATTGCTGGCCACCAAGTGGTGTTTTCAGGACCATCAATAGAAGAGTCTAGTGGTGATAAATAAACGGTATAGGCCATCAGTAGCGGCGGCAATAAGTAAGGCAGTCATAGGAGATATTGCAGCAAGTTAGTTGTCATGGAGGAAGACTCCGGCAAAGGACATTTTTCGAATAAACTGGTACTAGGGCTGGTAATCTGATTACCGGCCCCAGTACCTATTTGTTTTATTTATACCTTGCTCTAAATAAATAATCACACGGGTTTGTTTTGTTTACATCTGCACCGGTGGGCAGTACTACCGGCTGTACGTGAATGCTTGATTGACAGCTGGACCCATCATCAAAGTTGATTGAATTTACCTTGCTTTTTCAGTCAAATTATTATTAACAATTCTTAAGTTTTATTTTAAATATTTAATTGTAGGTATTTTAAAACTTGGTAAATCATTTACACGTAGCAGATAGTACCGCAAAATGACGTATGTTTGAATGAAACTTCGCGAAGTGCAAATGTATCGAAGTTGGCAAATTGCATCATGCCAAAGGTCAAGTTGGAGAACTTCCGACTTTCGATGTAATTTTTTTTAATCGCAGTAGAAGCTTTAGACCGGTAGTGGGGTTAAAAGCTCAAATTTAACATACAGGCTTTTCACAGGTAGTAACATAGGCGAGCATGGTATAAGATGCAAATCAGCAACAGTGGAAGACTGTTGTATTGAGTGAAGACGGTAAAAGCTGATTACAAAACAGATAGTGGTGACCGCGGACAATCTTTTTGTTTAGGAGTACAAAGAATATTGCTTACAGAACCCCTTCGCGGAATCCCATTTTCGTATACGTCTCTGATTATACAAGCGAACAAGCAGGCACTTACAACTATTTGTTAATGGCGACTTTCTGAACGTTTATGAAGAGTAGTGATATATTATGTGTTATTTGTTGATAATTATTTTCACAAAAGTATCATATAACAGGTTCTATCCACTTTGAGGCCCCTCCCCTCTAAAAAAAAAAATTATATGTTTTACCCTGGCTATATTATTATAGAGATTGATAAATTAAAATCGGTCATTTATAACACTCGAGTTTCGTTATTAAATTCGCAAGTTTGTGTACTTATATTGGTGCAGTTTACCCTCCAACTGGCGTAGCTAGAAAGTGCCCACGTAGCCCGAAAGCTATGAACGATGAGTCTAAATTACTCTCGTCACGAACCAAGGTAGATTTAGGGAGGGGCGTAACTAACATAAAATATGGGGGGGGGGGGGGGGGCTGTAGCCCTATGCTGCCCTGCTGATAGCGCAAATTACCCTGTTTACCCCCTCCCAAAACTGCACGCTAGACTGTAATTTGAACGGCTAATTCCTATACAATAAATAGATGAACTGCAATCAACTCGACCCTGAATGAAATATGTACTTAAGAAGAGGTGCGCCCCTGGAGAAGAACAATCTCAGGGGACACCTTCTCTCTAATAAAAACTAAACGAAAAGCCCTCCGCGCACTAAAATCAGAAAGTGACCCACACAAAAAAGCGGATCTCAAAAAAACTTATACTTCCGTTTGGCACAACGGAATACGGTACAGACTATCCAAAATGAATCTCCCAATGAAACTGCTAAGACTACTCTCCTCCTTCTTAACGATCGTAAAATAAAAATCAGAGCCAATAATGAAATGTCCGATAGTGTCCCTCTCGAAGCAGGCACCTCTCATGGAACCGTTCTCAGCCCCCCCCCCTCCCCTCTATACCATCTATGTCAACAACCTTAAAATCACCGACAAGCGCCTTCAGATTTCACAATTTGAGAACAAGAAGAGACTATGGGATTCTAACAACACTGATAACCAAGTCCAAAAATCCCCTCAACGCGCCCTGGAAGACCTGGAGCTATGGTGTGCAAAATGGAGAATTATGCTGAACGTAAACAAAATCCAAAGAATCACCTTCACACGTATGAGAAAAAATCGCGACTTTGGCCTCAAACTACTAGACCTCCCAGAGTACACAGAGGCAAAATTCCTTGGTATAACCCTTGACCAAAATATTAAAATTTTATAGTAAATTTCCTTTCTTATTATACCTACCACAACTGTTTACAACAGGCTTACACTACAGTGGAGTCCCCAACTCGGAGGTATACTCTCGAATTGAGAAAGAAAGGTGGTGCAAAAGCACCATGAAAAAATAAGCCAATAATCCGCCAACACTGGAGTTACGGGATCAGCGGGAAGGGGGGATTCTTACCCGAATAGGAAGACGGGAGAATCTCCAGGTAAACAATTGTGGTAGGGATAATAAGAAAGGAAATTTACTATAACATTTTTAATTTTTTCTCAACCTACCTCACAATTGTTTACAACAGGCTGAATAGACAATAGGAGGAGGGAATCACATAACCAACCCCACATAACCCGACTGCGCTGGAACCGTGGACAGAAGAAGGGCACCCGTGGCCTATAAAACCACCGCATCACAAACATTTTGACAGACAATGAGAGAGGAGGCCTATATGGTCATGTGTGACACACAGACAGAAAGGGCAGTAACAAAGCAAAAGTCCTGAACTGATCCTGAAAGAAAAGCCTAATGACAAGGGTTGATAACAGCCTGAGCAGAAGAGAGAGGTCCTAAAGAAAAAGGGTCCTCAAACTGCTCCTGCAACTGACGCAGGTAGAAGGTGGAGAAAGTAGAAGCGTTTCTCCAGTAGGCTGCTTGCATAACGCCCGACAACATGACCGAGTTAGCATAAGCTCAGGAGGTAGACAGTGCACGCACCTCGTGGGCAGAATTGCGATTGGTAATACAATCGTCACTCGCCAAACGAGCATATGACGCTCGAATAGCAAGACAAATCCACCTAGAAATGGATTAAGGAGAGGTTTTATGTCGACCAGGGATCAGAGGCAGAACGAATCGCTTTCTGCCTTTCGGAATAAACTGCGTCCGGTTGAAGTCGAACCGGACAGAGCAAAGGGCGATTACCATAAGGAAGAGCCCAGATACAGAAAGGAGTCGGAGTAGTGTCTGGTATCTAATAATTGGCCAGAAAGGAGCAATCGGTGGTAGAAGTAACATTTTTGGCCGAGCTCTCGAAAAAGGCCGGATCAACCGAGAGGGTGTGAAGTTCACTAACTCTCCTTGTTGAGACAAAAGCCATCATAAAAAGTCGTCTTGTATGTGAGAAAACGCATATCCACCTGGGATAATGGCTCGAACTGGCCCCCAAGTAAAAGCAGCGCCCAAGAAATATTTCGTCTTGGGTTAGCTGCAAAACCCTAGGCCTTTTCAAAGAAAAGTGCCGAATAAGCTTGGGGAGGTATATAGTTAGACAAGTATGACTCAATTTCCCAAATGAATCTAAATGTAAAATCCGATTTGTCTAACTTTCCAATTTGGATGGCATTCACTCATTGGTCGAAACACGTCTGCCCCAGTACAACTCCTAGAACAAATCAACATTTAGCGTCAGATAAAACTCTATCCTTGATATCTCATTGCCCACAAAATATTCTCACCAAATTTAAAATGTTATCCTCAGACCCGAGGAAACCGCTTTTCGTGAGAAAATTAAGAACTTATTCCAACTGGTTCGCCACCATTTATGACAGAAATTGGATGACCCTGTCTCCAGTTTAACAGTAATATAACTACCCTTGTGTGGAATAAGGCTCCATCTGCAATGCTAAAGCATTGCAAATGGCACCTTGTTCAATCCAAGGGACGTTATCAATGTCAAAAACACTTTTAGACTCTTCCATTCTCCTCAAAGCACGTAATTTAATAACGACTGAATGGAGAAGCTGTTCGCAATTATTTGATCGGAAATGTGATGTTAGTTGGGCAGCCGGTCCCATGATATGTTTCAGCCCCACCCCTTCCTCCATCCCTTCCACGCAACCGAACACACACATTCAAGAATGCTTTCTCGTGGCCTTGTACGACTGGAAATGAATGTACATAAACTAATTGGGTGCATCAATTCTGTCAGGGCAAAGCCAGCCTAAATATAGGGGCAAGGGGCCTCATATTTAAAGATATTGTAAGTTCAAAATATATTCCGCATCAAGGCGAAAAACCTACATGAATTTCACTTCTCTGTAAAGCTGGAAAAACACACGTGGTGTATATCCAGCTTTAGCGCAGGGACCCAGGGGAGAAACGGTATGTTAGATAAGGTCTAATCTCCATTTAACTTATACAGTAGTCGGAGTCTTACGAGACGTAATCGGTTGGTGTCAAGATGTCGTCACGGTCAATTGAGAAACGATATTCTAAAACGATAGAAATGTCTATCGTATCGTCACCTGATCATTAGGTAACAATCATGGCAAGAACGAATCGGTTTTCTCGACAAGTGAAGTCAGCGTTAAGTCACGCGTGAGATGACTTGTATTGATTCTGCCTCGATATACGTCATCTCCCACCGTTTTGACAGGTGGACAGATGAGCGTCGGTCCACCTGACAGGTTAGGGTAAAAAGTATATATACCTGGAAGAGCAGAGCATTAGACACACTTGGGGTCACACACACGTTGGTGAAGTCCAGGACAGGCGGACTCTGTTTCCTGGCATAAGGGTACCTTCGATCACAGGACCCTGAAACGGCTGGAATCGCCAGAGAGGGCATTCCATGATTGATTTAGCTTAGCGTTGATAGGCGGCTACGGGGCCGAATTCGTGAGAAGGAACACCCCAGGTGGAACGTTAAAGTTTAGATTGTAGAGTAGCAGGTATCGGCCTGCAATAGTCAGAAGTGTAGGTTAATTGTATTGTGCGTATTAACCCTTTGAAGCGTCAGATTGATTGCGTTCTGAGTAGTTTGTTTTGCTGTCGAAGCATCGTAATACCGACTGGAGATCGGTGTGAGTGACAATTTCGCCCTAGCACAAAAAGGGCATTTGTGAATCGTGAATTCAACCAGGAACGGTGAATATTTCAATAGGACTTTCACGGAGGACTTTCAAAAGGCACATAAGGTATGAGTAGACAATATCTGACCCAAATCAGAAGTAGGGTGTCTTTATAGATGACGAACATTGCTGGTCGGAACCCTCCGACAGCCAGAGGTACAGTTACGCGTAGACGTTGACATTTGAGCCTAAGCGGGTGAAGCTCTTATGGCGAGCTCACAGCAATAACATTTCAGATTTGTGAAGCTCTTATGGCGAGCTCACGGTAGTAACATTTCCAGTGTGTAGACTATAGTGCCAGTACAGGGCTATAGAATGACCATATGATTGTTTAGAATTATTTAACCGTAGCGACCCATTTTCTGTGAAAAGAATCGAATTGTTGATTGTTAAAATATTGAAACGGATTTATTTTTATGTGTAAATAAAAGAATCGTTGTTACTTTAAATCATTCTTTCCATTATACAGCCTGAAGTGATTAGGAATCACACCAACGGAAATCGAACCTATTTCAGGCCAATCTGGCAGAGAAGGAATCACGGCGTCGGTCTAACTCAGCTCTCTGCGCCGAGTTCGCGACACTTGGACTCCGACCCTCCACGTTGGTCTAATTTTCCCGCAACTTCATCAGCGGGACTAAATAACCCCACGTCAGCCCAGGCCTTACGGGGCCTCAGGTGTCCCTGACATTGATTGGCGAGCGCTAACCAGGATATTTCTAAAAGGTAAAAAATGGCTATATGGAAATTTTGTTTTATTTTAACGGCGGTTCTGTTTAGGTTTTGGCGCGTTCGGTCAGTTGATGCCGTTCAAGGGTTTAATATCGCAATACAGTAGCCCCCAAAAGGATACTTAATAGCCACTATAACTGCGGTAGGTTTCAGAATATTTGGGGCGTTTAATTACGTTAAATTACAGAGGTAAATTAGGATCAATTGCCATATTTTTTTTTTCTTTCTTTCTTTTCCTTCTTCATTCTTTCTGACGAGTGTTGAAGATAGAAAGAAAAAATCAAAATGGATGTTGTTACACCCCTCGCCCAACTGGTATCATTAGGCAAGGAAATGGGCCTTGAGGGAGCTGAACTTCAGAAGTTCGTCAAAGATGAGCAGAAACGTGAGGCCAAGGAGATTGCCTTACGTAATGACGCAAGGGAGAGAGAGGCCCAAGCAGTAAGGAAGGCAAAAGAGCGAGAGATTCAATTAGAACGAGAGCGTGAGAAAGACGCAAGAGAGGCGAAAGAGAGAGAGATTCAATTAGCAAATGAGGCGAGGGAGAGAGAAGCCCAATTAGAACGAGAGCTTGAGAAAGACGCAAGAGAGGCGAAAGAGAGAGAGATTCAATTAGCAAATGAGGCGAGAGAGAGGGAAGCCCAATTAGCAAGGGAGGCAAGGGAGGCAGAGCGAGAGCTCGAACAACAGAGGCACGAGAGAGAATTAGAGCTCCTCAGAGCAAGGGCCGATGTGGAGAATGAAAGTCGGCGCTCAGGGGATGGGGGTGCAGGGGTAGCAATTCATGCCCCACGTCCCCATCTCGCTCATTTCAATGAAAACACAGATGACTTGGACTCGTACTTGGAGAGGTTCGAGCGTTTTGCCTCCAGTCAAATGTGGCCAGAAGACACATGGGCTATGTGCCTGAGCCCTTTGTTGTCAGGTAAAGCCCTCGAGGCTTATACCAGTATGTCTCCTGCACTTCTTAACGACTACAGTGAGCTGAAGAATGCCATCCTTCGGAGATACCAGCTCACTGAAGAAGGATTCCGGACCTAGTTCCGAGAAATTAAGCAGGAGAAGGGAGAAACAGTACCTCAGTATTTTGCCCGAGCTAGGCGGTACTTTGACCGCTGGACTGATCTCGCAGAAGTGAATGAGTCATATGGAGCCCTGCGTGATCTATTTCTCCGGGAGCAGTTTTTAACTACATGCTCCAAGGAGTTGGGCCTGTTCATCAAGGAAAGGGGTCCAACCACCTATGATGAGATGGCAACTGTGGCAGAACGCTACATCGAGGCCCACGGTGGGAGTGTAAACGCACCCAAATCGGCTAGGGGTGGGGCAAACGGGTTGGCAATGGCACCCGTAAGGCAATACCACCCCGACCCTCCTGCGTCGCAGACCAGCTGGAAGGGGAGCGCTCCCAAGGACACCACTTGTTTTATCTGCAACAAGCGGGGTCATATTGCCAGGGACTGCTGGCAGAAGCAGGTAAGGACCACTGGGAACATTAGACCACCTCAGCAGGGGGTCGGGAACGCAGCACCAAGGGGTTGGAAGCAAGGTGACCGCGTAGATCCAGGGCCCAGTAGACAGACGGCAGCGTTCTGTCAAACTATCGGTCCAGAACACAGTCCCCTCCGGGAATGTATACAAGAGGGAGAATTGAGGCTGAAAGGTGGGAAGGTTGTCCCGATAATAAGTGGCATGTGTGAGAGGCTCACAACTTCGCAGGAGAAGGTTGATATGCCAGTGTACCCAGGGTATGAGGGACAACGGGAGATCCGTCTGCTCCGGGATTCTGGGTGCTCCTCTGCAGCGGTTAGAAGGCAACTGGTTGACGACAAGCAATTGTTGGGGCGTGACCATTTGTGTATTTTGATAGATGGGACCGTTAGAAGGTTCCCCATCGCGAGGATAACTGTGGATACCCAATTTTATTGTGGCGAATTGGAAGCCATGTGCATTGAATCACCTGTGTATGACCTGGTCATAGGTAATATCCCAGGGGTGAGGGCAAGCCCTGATGAGTTATGGTCCAGGGATAGGGGGCCAAGTGAGGGCCCAACGAGTAAGGAAGGGAAGGTTCCCAGGGGGAACCAATCCGATGGTCCAGGGGATGGCCCCTACACGACGAAATGTCGGGAAGTTTCAGGAGGGACGACTCCTGTCCTATTAGGGAGAAGGGGCCGCAGGCGGTCCAGGCGTAACGCCAAACAGCGAGGGAACCCAATGGGATCATTGGGGAAAGACCCTCAAGCAAATTTATGTGGGGGAGTTGAGCGCCCCAAGAAGTCGGTGTCACCCGTGTGGAGAGGGGAGGCCAGCCCCACGCAAATGGCTGGGCAAACCTCCCCAGAATTGAGAAGGCACTGGCCAACACAAGTTGAGTATGTTAAAGTGGATGGGACCGCTAAGATGGGTGCCCAGGGGACCGAGAAAAGGGTCCACAAATCAAAGGAGAAGCATCCTAGGTGGCGGAGACCACGTAGAGAGTGCCGGGGGCGCACAGCGCCCAATGTGCGCAAGAAGTCGTCGCATTGGACCGGAGGGTCGACGGCACAAGGGCCAAGGACGGCCAGTGTCGTTCGAACGACGGTAATCGCCGGGACGAGTGAGCCTGGGGGATATAGCGCCAAGGGGAGCTCTTGGGAATGCGACAACGACAGGGTATGGGGACCCTGGTGGAATATCCGTAGAAATAACGGGGCGAGAAGTAGGGGTGTTTCAAGGGTTACCCAAGGGGATACTGGGAACCGGACCCCTACCAATGGTCGGTGGTTATAAAGAAGCAATAGTTGGGTGGCTGTGGGCGTGGTGTCTGGGACGGGGGCTCCAGTCGCAAATGTTTTTGTGGATGAGGTGATGAGCTTCGTGAACCCGGAGTTAAGGCCCGGAGGAAATTTTCTTATTTTAGTATTATTATTGCTCTGACTGCTGACTAGAGTTGGTTGTGAGTGCGAATGTGAGATACATTGCCCCGTCTGTCGCGTGTGCGTGGACGGGGAGCCTGTGTGTCGAGGTTTGTAAGTATGGGATGCACAAACCCGGTGTTAAGGCCCGGGGAAACCGCGCTTGTTTTTATTGACGAGAGTTTGTTGTGAGTGTGAGGCACACTAACCCCGTCTGCCGCAAAGGCGCGGTCGGGAAATCTGTGTGTTGAATGTGTGAGTGTGTGCGTCACAATTTTAATCCCCTGGTTGAGCTTTGCGAGGGTGAGGCTCAACATAATGCAGGGGTCGTTTGCCCCTTCACAAGACATAGGGGAACGGGAGGCGAAGTTACACTCCGTTGGAATTAACCCGTCTGACGCAAAGGCGCGGACGGTGTTACTCGTCGGAGTGAGTGCCAAGTGAACTGTTTGCAAAATGGGCGAACGTGTATAAAAATGTGTATGTTTAGGTGTAAATATATAGTATTACAGAGAGAGAGAGTGCTGCAAATCTAAGAGCAAGGCTACTCTCCATATGTAAACCCGCAAGACGGGAGCATGTGGTAGCGTGTGTGTCGTGGGAATCGGTATGGCCGACGCATGAGCCCGGTCATGAAACCCACAACCACTAGGGTACAGTTTTGTAGTCTTGAACATGATGGTAGATCGTAAAAAGGTGTGAGAGACGAGCGTGCGTGGCTTTGCCCCTTGTGTTTTAAGAGATACACAGGGTGTTTCTCTCGGGAAGGGAGTTGTCAGGGCAAAGCCAGCCTAAATATAGGGGCAAGGGGCCTCATATTTAAAGATATTGTAAGTTCAAAATATATTCCGCATCAAGGCGAAAAACCTACATGAATTTCACTTCTCTGTAAAGCTGGAAAAACACACGTGGTGTATATCCAGCTTTAGCGCAGGGACCCAGGGGAGAAACGGTATGTTAGATAAGGTCTAATCTCCATTTAACTTATACAGTAGTCGGAGTCTTACGAGACGTAATCGGTTGGTGTCAAGATGTCGTCACGGTCAATTGAGAAACGAGATTCTAAAACGATAGAAATGTCTATCGTATCGTCACCTGATCATTAGGTAACAATCATGGCAAGAACGAATCGGTTTTCTCGACAAGTGAAGTCAGCGTTAAGTCACGCGTGAGATGACTTGTATTGATTCTGCCTCGATATACGTCATCTCCCACCGTTTTGACAGGTGGACAGATGAGCGTCGGTCCACCTGACAGGTTAGGGTAAAAAGTATATATACCTGGAAGAGCAGAGCATTAGACACACTTGGGGTCACACACACGTTGGTGAAGTCCAGGACAGGCGGACTCTGTTTCCTGGCATAAGGGTACCTTCGATCACAGGACCCTGAAACGGCTGGAATCGCCAGAGAGGGCATTCCATGATTGATTTAGCTTAGCGTTGATAGGCGGCTACGGGGCCGAATTCGTTAGAAGGAACACCCCAGGTGGAACGTTAAAGTTTAGATTGTAGAGTAGCAGGTATCGGCCTGCAATAGTCAGAAGTGTAGGTTAATTGTATTGTGCGTATTAACCCTTTGAAGCGTCAGATTGATTGCGTTCTGAGTAGTTTGTTTTGCTGTCGAAGCATCGTAATACCGACTGGAGATCGGTGTGAGTGACAATTTCGCCCTAGCACAAAAAGGGCATTTGTGAATCGTGAATTCAACCAGGAACGGTGAATATTTCAAAAGGACTTTCACGGAGGACTTTCAAAAGGCACATAAGGTATGAGTAGACAATATCTGACCCAAATCAGAAGTAGGGTGTCTTTATAGATGACGAACATTGCTGGTCGGAACCCTCCGACAGCCAGAGGTACAGTTACGCGCAGACGTTGACATTTGAGCCTAAGCGGGTGAAGCTCTTATGGCGAGCTCACAGCAATAACATTTCAGATTTGTGAAGCTCTTATGGCGAGCTCACGGTAGTAACATTTCCAGTGTGTAGACTATAGTGCCAGTACAGGGCTATAGAATGACCATATGATTGTTTAGAATTATTTAACCGTAGCGACCCATTTTCTGTGAAAAGAATCGAATTGTTGATTGTTGAAATATTGAAACGGATTTATTTTTATGTGTAAATAAAAGAATCGTTGTTACTTTAAATCATTCTTTCCATTATACAGCCTGAAGTGATTAGGAATCACACCTAACGGAAATCGAACCTATTTCAGGCCAATCTGGCAGAGAAGGAATCACGGCGTCGGTCTAACTCAGCTCTCTGCGCCGAGTTCGCGACACTTGGACTCCGACCCTCCACGTTGGTCTAATTTTCCCGCAACTTCATCAGCGGGACTAAATAACCCCACGTCAGCCCAGGCCTTACGGGGCCTCAGGTGTCCCTGACAAATTCTTCTTTCCGTGGTTTCGCTGAAAGACGCGATTGGTCTGACTAGCTTGACTACCTGCAATTAGTGTTTACGTCCTCACGTGGAAGAAGATTATTGCGAAATGCATTATATATTGGAGATTGGAAATAAAGTCTTTTGGCAATTCCTATACAGGCAGTTTGGCGTACCTTAACCCTTTACCCAACGTAACGGCCAAAACCGGCCAGCGCTATTCTCAAAAATCGCCAATTAATTTTCAAAATATTTTCATTTTTTGTCTCAAAAACATAGGTTATGACCCCTCGTTTGAACGAGCTCGACGAGCTCGCTCCAACGAGGGGTCATAACCTATGTTTTTGAGACAAAAAATGAAAAAATTTAGTTATTCAAGAATTTTTTTTGCAAGTGTCGTCTGCTTTTCATGTTAGGTAAAGGGTTAAATTAAACGAAGAAAAGAGAACATCGGAATGTCTCTTTATTAGTCAAGCCCTTTATGATTGTGACACTTGATCTCTTCATTCCGGGTATACCGTAAAGAGAGTGAGTTGGGGGCGCGGTGGCTCAGTAGGTAGAGGTGCAGGCTGCAAGCCGAGACGTTCTCGGTTCGAATCCCACCTGCGGCAACCGCGTTGTGTCCTTGGGCAAGACACTTCACCCCCATTGCCCACGTGGGGGCACGGTGGCGTTGTGTACTAAGGCTTACTGCACGTCGATGGTACACCTGTCTTCAACCAATACTAACCCTGCCTGTGTGGAGTTGGTATGTTGGGGAGCTGACAGTTGCTCGCCGTTGCCCGGTGGTTCTCTCCGGGTACTCCGGCTTCCTCCACCCGTAAAACTGTCATGGTCATGATTAGCAATTGTGCAAAAATATATGACCCTAAACACCAATAAATAAATAAATAAATAAAGAGAGTGAGTTGATGGTAAGCAGTTTATGTAACAATATGCGTTTGGCTCTTGCTAGGGAAACAATGGTAAAATCTCTTAACCCTTTACCCAACGTAACGGCAAAAACCGGCCAGCGCTATTCTCGAAAATCGCATATTAATTTTCAAAATATTTTCATTTTTTGTCTCAAAAACATAGGTTATGACCCCTCGTTGGAACGAGCTCGTCGAGCTCGTTCCAACGAGGGTCATAACCTATGTTTTTGAGACAAAAAATGAAAAAAATTAGTTATTCAAGAATTTTTTTTGCAAGTGTCGTCTGCTTTTCATGTTAGGTAAAGGGTTAAAGTAGTATTTCGAAGGTTTTGAAAAAGGGTTCACACTCACCTTCTGATAGTTGTTGAGGATTAATAATGAGAAGTCCGTCTTCTGCTTTAAAAGCTGATGCCATTCTTTCTTCTCTTTAGTTACCGCTTCTCTCGAACAGTTCAAGGATGCAACATCTAAACGATCTCAATGATGAATTTTCTGTGGTTCCTGCGTCATTAGTTTCCCGTCAGTCTCCTGTAATAATAGAAAAGAAGTTGAGTGAAACGACTCTGTGTCATTCCTGCCCCATCAATCCCGTGTAATAAACGAAAACAAGGTGAATGAAATAATTCTGTTTCATTCTTTTCCCACCAACCCCGTGTAATAAACGAAAACAGGTTGAATTAAATGACCGAATTAAAAATATAATTATGTTTTTCTTTTCATAAATAGGGAGCACGGGGAACAAATTGTCCCTGTCTAAGAAAGGAACGTTATATTGCCAGGTATGTAGGTGCCACCAGGGGCAGATCCGGAATTTGTGATTAAAGGATGGGAGAGTCCATCACAAATCGTCGAGGGATACAGAGCAGCTACGCTTCCCCAGCTGGAGGGCTCTGCGAGCCACTCGTGAGAATGTATAAGGATACATCATGACATATTGTCCCGAAATATCCTGGTATACCTGTAAGTTTATGTGTGTGTGAAAGAGATGTGTTTGTCTGCGCTCTTGGCGGAAAAGCGTTGCGTCTTTGCTCACCAAGTTTTGTAGATGTATGGTACTTGCACTTTAAAATCCGATGGGTTAAAAATCAAACCACATCAACTGGGTTGAGTGAATATGAACCCAATCGGGTTCATATTCACTCAAACCAGGTAATTTGGGTCAATTTTAACCCAACTGATTTTAGAGTGTTGTGGGATCTGAAAACCTGTTGTTTTTGAAGGACAAGGTCACACGGTCACAAAATTCATTGGCCACTTACCTATTTAAGCTCCTAATTATAAAATGATATTGAGATACCTTGGATCTATTCACCTTCTGAGGTAAAAGGCCACGGACACCTTGGTAAACATTTCAGTATATGTATTTCGTGGTATTCATCGAGTAAACTTAACTTAAAGTTGCAGTAATAGAGTGTACGAGTATGGAAAGGGGTGGCATTTTGAAGTTTGTGGATAGCAAATTATAGATTGAAACATTGGAAACGGAGTCGGGTAATATAGGACAAGTTACGCAGGCTATATTAGTAACAGGAATGGATGTTAGTATGGAATTAACGACATGCCCTCATTTGAGTGTCCTTTATGTAACCCCCTGCACACTGTTGTCAAAACAATGAGTATTAATTACTATAATGAGTAATCAATACTTTACCTAATGTAACGGTAATACCCTGCAGTGCTTTTTGTATAAATTACATTTGAAATTTATTATATTTTCAATTTTTATCTTCGTTCCAAAGAAGAGCAAAAAGTGTTGTTTTTAGCTCAACTGTAAAAATGTTCAGTCATTCACATTTTTTTTTCACAAGTGCCGTCTTCTATACACGTGTTGGGTAAAAGGTCATTGTAACGGACACCCCTGATTCTCGCCAACATGATAACCTCGTACAAGCTTATGGTGGATGGGACCGCGCTTTAGCCTTTATCATCATTACCCTTTCTCCAATTTCTCCCCAAAACAAACAAAAACGAGCTCGTTTCATTGAGGAATAATCCACTACGCTCCTCTGTATGCGTCCTTTAAAGCGAAATAATTCAACCAGGCATATCTAAACTTTTTGAAACGTCATCACACACAGACGCACACACTTCGTCGAACTCGTATTGGTGTACGTTAAAGCCACTAAGGAAGACGAACAGACCAGCGAGATGCAAGTCACCAATCACTTGTCTTTTAAATCAGAGCCCGTCTCTCTATTTTGTATGATACATAGATTTTGTGCGTTCTGTGTTAACAGTGACAGAGACAATTGCCCTCCGAGACTGCCATGAAAACGTATTGAGATTCCCTGAAAAAATTGAGGCGGTTACCAGTATTCTAATAAGGTAGAATTAACCTTCTACTTAACGTAACGGCCAAAAGCGGCGAGCGCTATTCACAAAAAAACACCATTGAATTGTCATTATTGTTTTTCATTTTTTGTCTCAAGAACATGCTTATGATTCCTCATTGGAACGAGCTCGTTGAGCCCGTTCCAATATGGGGTCATATGCTATGTTTTCGATGCAAAAGAAAATGACAAAAAAATTAGTTATTCAGGAATTTTATTTGCAAATGTCGTCTGCCTTTGGTGTTATGTAAAGGGTGGAAAGAAAACTTGCACGACTGAACGTCCAGTCATGCAAGTTTACTTTAAATTCTTCCTTCCTGTAATTTCAAAACTGGTGACCGCCTCAATTTTTTTCCAGAAATATGCAGATACCCAATTCCATTTGACTCTTTTCATGGAAATTATGTATCTCAATTATATTAGTGAGTTTTATTAGACAACTTGTCCCATAATTTTCCGTAACGTTTGGACATGTGTAACCCCTGCTAGATACATTGGATCAAATCAAATTCAAAATATTGGTGAGTTTCATTTTTTCATTTTCCTGTGTATATATTACAAGTTACGGGACGTTTAGTTGGTAGATACGGTGTCAGAAGAGAAGTGACAACAATATTTGGCGAGGCTTTAGCCGAGTCCAATAGTGTTCTCTGTGAGCCTCATGTCACCGCATCCGTAAAGTGTTTATTATGCCAAGCTACGAAGTGTTTGCAAACCGTTTAATGTTTTCATTAAATTTTTCTACCGACATTCATTATGGTTTACAAAAGCAGACGACTAGTGTGCAATGTAACAGGAGCAATCCAACATCTCAGTGATCGCCAAGAAAATTATTGAATTTTTACCTTCGATATTTTTGGACGCATTTACAATTTTGCCCGCTTTCCGACGCTATGAACTGAAAACAAACTTTCAAAAGTGCCAATTAGCCAAATTCAAACTGCCTGAGATTTTCGTGATAAAAATAAAATGGCAGACAGTGACAATTAATATATGACCAGTGACGGAATATTGAATTAATATGAGACATTATTGTCGGGATATTCCTCAGTCCTCATCCACTAGTTTTGACCATTTATTGGTTAATGTGTCCTGCTGGCATAATAATTTACTATATCATGTCTTCAATATAAAACATTACATATTAATCATCACCCCGAAAATGAAATAAATTTGCTTTTTGAGTAACTGTCTCCAGATCTTCAAGTATAAATCAAATGTAAATGTTTGGCTATTTTTTTCGCTGTTGCATCACCTTAAAGGTTGCAATGGGGTTCATCTTTCCAAAGCTTTCTTTTTCTTTTTTTACACTAATCCATATCGAAAATATATGGAGACGGCGCACGCATTATATATTTATTACACGCATGTTCTATGTAATCCCCGTCTACAACAACACTTAAACCACGCGGAAAACGAAAAATCTGTTCTGCAAATATGTGCGGAACGGAAATCGTTGACGGATTATTTTTAAATAGAAACGAAATTTCCCTTGAATGTTCTACAAATCATGCAACGCAGTTACAATCTGAATCGCTAACGACAGTTGAAAATCAAATCGTCCCCTGAGTTCTAATGTGTTCTATGTGCCACTAGGCACATAGAACACATTGAAAGTCAGGGGACGAACTAGTAACACGGATTCCCATCGCAAGTTTGGTTGGCAATAAAATGTGTTGTTTTTATTGATAATTGTCAAATGAATTTCTGAGTGTACTTCCAATAATTGTTTTTTTTATATAGACGTGAAGGCATGTAATAAACACAGAACGATACGCGTGTGAATGGGCTAATCGATATGGCACTTATGCCATCGCGGAAGCATATAACTCGAGGCCTGCCGCCTCTCGTTTTATCCTTCCGCGCTGGCACTCGTGCCATATCGATTAACCCATTCATGTGTCGTTCTGTGTAAATGTTTGCAGCCGAATCTAATTTTCTTGTGCTTATATAAATGTGACAACTTGATATTTGCACATATACTTGATAAGATTGTTCTGTCAGTTTCCCCAAATAAACATTTCTCATCATATTTTGGACACCAGATGAACACTTTGCACGAAATATGAGAACCTAAAAAGGAAATAAAACCGATAAATGAAATTTTTCCTCCAGGGATGCAAATCAATGACGTTTATTTGAACAATATTTTAGGCTTTCATTTTGATAAAAACAATTATGCCTGTAAAGGCACAAAAAGCTCAATTCCGCAGTTGCTGCCACAAGAGGAAGTGACATGGATAAGAATATGTAGGTCTGTAACCATCTTCAGCTATTGTATCGAGGGGATAAAGGGGAAAAGTGGGATTGTCACGTGTTTGCGCGGCGATAACGTGAATTTTCAAAATGGTTCTTATGTACGGATACCGTTCCGTTTCGGCTTGTTGTTCAGACAAAGAGTCTGAAATGACCGTAATCGCCATAAGGCAATGTCGAGCTTAAAGCCGTGGCAAATGGTCGCATTTTTTATCACGACATTGTCGACTGTCGCGGTTAATTTCTAGGGCTCGTCCAACTCATATATCACCAAACTAGTAACCACTTGTGACACAAGTAATCGCCACTTTTATGTCTGTGTGGACATCCCTGTCTAATATCATGAAAATCGACTTTCGATGAAGTTATCTCCCCTGCAATTATTAGAGTGGCGAGGAAGGTCCAATTAAAAAGCATATAATTGTTGATAAAACACCTATGACACCCAGAGGGCGTCTTTTGTTACTTTTAATAAATGAAATCAACAGACAGCTCTCGGAGTTGTCTGTTGTTTTCGTTTATTATATTATTATTTATTATTTATTGGTGTTTAAGGTCACATACTTATGCACAATGGCACAATGGCTAATCATGACCGTGGCAGTTTTACGGGTGGAGGAAGCCGGAGTACCCGGAGAGAACCACCGAGCAACGACGAGCAGCTGCCAGCTCCCCAACATCGTAACTCCGCACTGCAGCACAGGCAGGTTGGTTGAAGACATGCGCATCGTCGACGTGCAGTACGCCTCAGTACACGGCGTCATCGTGCCCCCATGTGGACATCGGGGTTAAGTGCCTTTCCCAAGAACACAACGCGGGAGTCTGAGTTTTCGTTCATTAAAAGATACAAAGGAAAATTTGACTTTTTATGGCAAGGTACATAGAAGCAATTAAGTAACTGTCCTCTTTGGCTCTTTGTTTAGCGAGTGTTTTTACAGTAATTTGCAAGGTCTTATTCTTCCCAAGAAAAATCTTACCTCCCAGACTTTTATATTAATGGGAAGGACAGTGTCTGTATTATATGTCACGATGCGCACACTGTTGCTGTAATGAAGAGAAACAAGCTACGGAACATTAAAAGATGGTGACAATGCCATTTTCTTATTTTTAACCCTTTACCCAACGCAGATAATATCAAAATTTATTATTTTAAATATCATTTTTTTTAATTTTTTCAAAAAATTTCAACAAAACCATATCACGTGACCCCTCATTGGGACGAGCTCAATGAGATCGTCCCAATGAGGGGGGGGGGGGGGGTCACATGATATGGTTTTCAACAAAACCATATCATGTGACCCCTCATTGGAACGAGCTCGATGAGCTCGTTCCAATGAGGGGTCACATGATATGGTTTTGTTGAAACATTTTGAAAAATTTAATTTTTTTTAATTGCTCAATTTGCATATTACGCGGCGGATGCGGGCGATTCGGTAGGTAAAGGGTTAAATGAGTTTCAACAGAGGATAATAGTCAAACGTCCAAACCGATTTGGAAAGAAATTGTAAAAAGTCAGCTTCTGTATTATTATACTACTCTACAGGAAAGAAAGCTTGAAGTTTGTGAAATGATGCGCACATTAATGATACTTGGATAACATTTTGAAATTTCAATTTTTATATGAAATTCCCATACCGTTAGTGTTAAATTTGCTGACAACTTTAGAGAAGTAATGGGAGCTAACTTTCCTATAAATCTCTTCCAATGACGGAAATTGTCAGCAATGAACCTGTGGACATCAGTAACCACAAGTTTTATGCCTGTGTGGGGGGCCTTTGAACATGCCAACCATTGGCAAACAGTACTCCTCCAAGTTACTATCCGACGAGAAAAGAATTTTGGGGAGTGGGTGACATCCCTAGCATCCCCACTACACCACTAAGATTATGATCCTAAAGATAGTCCAAAGCTCCAATGCATTCATAAATAAAGGGCCCCATGGGTCTGGGGCGCTCACCTGACAAAGTTGTTTAACTGGTTGAGTGCTAGAAGCCACTATCAGGGCTTTCAGAAAAATGCGGGAACCGGAGCAAAAGCCAACATTTTCACTACTCCTGTTTCATCTTCAGTCAAACCCAAGTAATATTTTGTAAAAATAAATTTGTTTTATTACAAATTATTGGAGAGTGCCTATGGGCACTCTCCAATAATTTGTAATAAAACAAATTGTGAATAACAAATTCAGACCACCAAAAATAATCTAGCCCTCAACCAGTTAAAGAAGGATATAATTAGAATCTTTGGCAAGTAAACACTACAGAGGAATGAAGTCACGATTCAACGGTTGTCATCGAGCAATATTCGGGAGAAAATTGGAATTGAGGTTAATATTTTTAAAAATCGTAAAATAATAACAAAACAAATGACCACAAAGTATCAACGCGCTGTTTGATTTCGTACGTCATAAGATGTACAAACGTATCAACGAGTTGTTTGATTTCGTTCGTCATAAGACGTACAAAAGTAGAAAGGGTTAACCGGGGGACATGATTTTAACAAATATGAGTCTGACCTCTTTAACAATGTTATACAGCAGATATTAAAAGATTCTAGCTAGTAGTTCTGTAGAAGATTCTTGAAAGAGTATGTCTCGTATTGCAACAAGTTAAAATCCGAGCTCCAGTACAGAGTCCAGATGTAAACCGAGGAGCTTAATTTTAACAAACTGGTATCTGAACACCACACACCCACCCACCCCCTTCGCTTATAGATGCTGTATACCAAATATCAAAGGATTCTGATCAGTGGTTCTGAAGAAAAAGTTGTTGTTTTTTTTTAAATTTTTGCGAATATGCTGAGTCAGCATTTTTTCGATTCCCTCTGTAGTACACTATGATAGAACCGATGGCCATTTGTACCTACCATTCCATTCTACTGGCCCTGAGGATGCTTCACACCATATAACAGATCCCTGTCCTGTGTCGTGTGGGAAATATGGGCGTTTGAAAATATTTCTATTTATTATTATTATTATATTTCTATTCCAGGTAATATTTTTGCTTGAATCAAGTACTTGTGATTCAATAATACCACAAACTAAATTTGGTTCAAATCGGCTCATCGGTTCAGAAAATAGAAATTTCGGGCGGGGCCAATAATCTTGTCCCTTCCATTACAAAGGCAAATATTGCTCCACGAAGTTTGTTTCAACAAATTTGATTCTACACCTCAAATGGAAGCTCAGTACCACACATCAAGTCATTGTACCCACTGGTTCGTGAGAAATTTTTTTTTTTAATTTGGGGACATTTCCACCGCCCCCTTGTCTTGAACAAAAACAAAATACGAGGTCGGAACAAACAATCACTTCAAATTTAACTGAAATCGGTTCAGCAGATTTGGGGGAGAAGGTGCAAACAACATGCTGATGGAGAGACGACGAACGGTAAGTGATCACTGTTGCTCACTCTGACTGTCAGAGCTAAAATCTGACGAAATGGCGTGGCCCAGATAAGAATATTCAAATGTTAATGTAATGACATTTCAGCTTACGAAAATGCATTGACATGAACCGATACGAATTCTAAGTACAGTTGAAAATAAAATAGCATGAGAGATGGTTGGGCATATTCTGTCATGAGTGGAAAGGTAAGATGACTTGGAATGGCAGTTTTTCCTTGCCTGTCTCCCGAGATAATGTTACCTCTCCTGGATCCGTACTGGTAGATTCACGACAGATGGAGAAAGAAGAAAATACTATGTTGTTCAAAGGTAGAAAAATAGTTCTGCGGGGTTTTTTTTGGTGTTTTTTTAAACGAATAAAAGTACCCTGGTTTTACTGTGAGAATCAACATGTTTTTTTCAGCAAATAAATTTATCTCTGGAATGGAAGCGATTTGTCAACATCCGATAGATGTTGTTTTCTCAACATGTCTTTCAATTTTCTCTCTCCTTCCTCATAATATTCGTCCATCGGAGAGAAAATGTAGGCCCCAAGGTTAATTCTGCGACGGACCTCCTTTCGAAAGTGTCGGGATGCTGGTGCAGATGCTGCAATTCTTGAAGTGAAGAAATCTTGAAGTGATAATACCGGGTCTGGTGCATATGTATGGAGATAACAGTCTTCTATTAACCATTACCCAACCTAACGGCCAAAACCGGTCAGCGCTATTCACAGAAACTGCCATTCAATTTTCATTTTTTTTTTGCCTCAAAAACATAGCATATAACACCCCCCCCCCCCCCCCATTGGAACGAGCTCGCTGAGCTCGTCCCAATGAGGGGTCATAAACTATTTTTTTACGCAAAATAATGAAAACAATAGATATTCAATAATTTTGTTTGCAAGTGTCGTCTGCTTTTCAGGTTAAGTAAAGGGTTAACAGATTAAAAATCTCCACCGGGCACTCCCATTCCTTCTTTACATGAGTGGGAACTAATATTCCAAACGACTTGTAACTTATCTTGCTGATTCTCGCTCGGGGATCGGTGGCCAAAGGCTTGGCATAGGAGTCAGAACTTTGGGAGACCCATGCCTGATCCAAGAATCCTGGATCAAGACCGGGTCCCACTAAAATTCCGGACCCCACTAAAGCTCCGTGCCCTGGGGTTATTACCCCGGGCCCCCACCCTCTCCCGACCATGAGATGCAGCATCTTTTTTAATTAATACGCACCATAGCATTACTGCAAATTGGTCGTGCTGGGCCGCAACAGTCCAAATCGGGTACTACATGCCTCCATTTGTATGAAAAAGTGCCTGATTACAAGCAAGAGCGAATCAATATCCAAGATGCCAATCCACATGATAATATCCTGATTGGATAATATCCTGATTGGATACATTATTCGGGGAAGGTGTCACACCCCTCCCTTTAGCGACGTCATTGCGTCCGTTGAATGTGGATCAACTGGCTCAGACAGAAATCAGTTTACATTTGCAGCACTTGTAAACTCGAGAAAAAGCGTGCATAACGTAGAAGTGCAGTGGTGAGTTTGTGGGAATGTTGTTCAAAAAGATGGCTGTGCAGTCAAGTTGAATTGCCGGTATATTTTTGGTGAGTACGAAGCAGTTTTTAGTAATAAGTATGTAGAATGCAGTGAAATGAAATTTCCCTTACCCGCTTCAAACGTTCCGGTGTCAGTATTTTTGCCTTGTGGTTTTGTTCGTTTTTTTTTCAAGTTGTGTGGCTTCTTCACATTTCCATTGAGCTCTAAATACTCATGTTGCGTGAAAAAAATTCATGATCCAACCTTTGACTTTTCTCCCCCGTCAGACTATCTCATATAATGTTTGATTCGGATGAATGGAACTACATTGCTATTGTTACAAATCAAATTCTTTGTTATTTTACAATGTTAGATTTTCTTCATTATATTCTGAAAGGAGATGTGACCTGCTGTGAACGAAGGTAATGTTAGTCAATCACTGCATACAGCTGGAATTAAAATAGGGGGACTAAAAATGTATTACTTGGTACAGTCAGATCCAAGGCTTTTGCGCTTAGAACGTGCGTGGGAATGATGTGGGGGTCATTCGATTCCATTTTAACTCATTTTTGGATGTCAATTGTGAATGTTACGTCAACAGGGAAACCGGGATATCAGACAAGGTGCAGAATATGTCTAGCACGCCACCGATTGGGAACCACATTTTGTGTTCTCGTATTTTATTCATGTTCCACTCATCGTCCAAATGATAATATGAACGGTCGCAACGGGCGTGACAACCGTTACTTATTCCCAGTTCCTTATTCGACATTCGTTATCAACCGATTTATCGGTTGATAACGAATGTCGAATAAGGAACTGGGAATAAGTAACGGTTGTCACGTTCCCGTGGTCCTTTCCGGTGCAAACGGCATTTCAGTCTACGAGGTCAACAAGAGTGATGGACCGAGAGGGCGTCTTTTGAGGATAGTATAGTTCTGAAGTATCCAGAGGACGATACCCACGTCGCCGCCCGATCCGCTGAGCATTCACAGATGTCCAGGTGAGACATCGTAGAATATTTATTTGTTCTATTTGCCGAAAAATGTCCCATAGATCCATGTCGCTTATTCTGAGCCCAAAACTGTAAAACTGCTTTTGGGTGAGCCAAGTTACTGTTGTATTAAAGCTATGCTACTTCAAAAACAGGTATGTGATTAGAAGGTGTCAAACTTGTACACACTATGCAAATTACTAAATCATCCTTCAGTTAATATGTTGTTTGGATGTGCGTGTCAAAGAAGGATACTTGCTTATTTCGCACGTAAAGAATAGGTTTACCGTTAAAAGTTGAATACATTTTCCCATTAGATTTTTGAAGTTTGACTTCTAGTGTTTTTTCCCACATCAATGAAGATGGATACGAATCGCTGTCATAAGGTTACACACGCTAAAATTCCAGTAGTGGCGGATAAAGTCAGCGAGATGAAAATCGTAGATCCCGAACCTGGGAATTGTTACCCCAATGCCTTGCTTCGCACCACTGTAAGCGGAGCGTTCTGGCTCCATCTGTCGATTAGGAACGCCGGAAGCACGGCCGCAGCTCCCCCCCCCCCCCCCAATGCCTTCGGACCACGAGGCGAGAGGGGGCAGACAATGCCCTTCCCATGTTTGTCACTCATTTTTTTTCAATGATTTATTCTCGAGGTAAAGCTATAATACTTCCCTAATCCGTGCTGGGAGCTTTCAAAATTCATTGGGGGAACTGGGGATGTTTGGAAGGAGGTTCCCCCTCCCGATGCGAGGGGGTACCTCCTCTCAAACCCCCTATCTCGGGTTTCCGGCCTTCGAGACATGCATGGTTCGGTATGCCATGGCGGGGATGCTAGTGCTAGTAAATGCCCTTTTCCCGGTGGGGGTCTGCCCCTCCCCCTGCCCTGAAGTGCTTCCGGCGCCCCTGTTGACGATAATGATTTGGAGTGCAACCGACATCTGTACGAAAAATCTTGTGATGAGAAGAACCTAGACTAGACTTGGACGATAAAGACATAGGTTAAACCTTTACCGAACACGAGTAGTAATGGCACCAGAGATGTTGGAAGCATTTTGAACTTGAAGGAGAACGATCATACAAGGGTACCCACACAGAGATGAATATCAGTGATGACCCATGTGCCTTAACCCTTTACCTAACGTGAAAAGCAGACGACACTTGCAAAAATAATTCTTGAATAACTAATTTTTTTCATTTTTTGTCTCAAAAACATAGGTTATGACCCCTCGTTGGAACGAGCTCGACGAGCTCGTTCCAACGAGGGGTCATAACCTATGTTTTTGAGACAAAAAATGAAAAAAATAATGAAAATTAATTGGCGATTTTTGAGAATAGCGCTGGCCGGTTTTGGCCGTTACGTTGGGTAAAGGGTTAATGGCATAGTAGGAATACAATACATACATTCTACATAGTTATGATCTGGACTCTATTTCCCCCCTCTCTCTCTCTCTCTCTCTCTCTTCCTCTCTCTTTCTCTCTCTCTCTCCCCCTCTCTCTCTAACTCTCTCTCTCTCTCTCTCTCTCGCTCTCTCTGGAAAAAGGTGGGGGCACCTGTCCCCGTTTCCTACGTTCATCGACGGCACTTTGAAAAATAAATTCTTTGATGTTTGATGCTTCCCGATGCGATATTCCGTTACCGGTGGAAGTTTCTTGGATATATTGTTTTCAAGTTATACCTGCCAGATCAGAATCGCCTGGAACCACTCGGAAACTAACAAGCAGGTACGTGAAATGCTTATGCAGGAATCAAAAGATCACAACATGACCTCTTCTTGAAAGGGAAAACAAGCAGGAAGAAGCATTCTATTTTCTCATCCAACATTTTCACATCAAACTGTTCACACATTTCAAAATGAGCATCCACTATTCGCTGAGGCAATATTATTTATAATAAAAGTCTTTACGATACGCTGTATACACATGGAAGCTTTTTCGAGGGTAATCAAAAGTTTGTAACGCCTATCATTTTACCTCTGACGCCGATTGAAGCTTTAACTCTTTACCCAACGCAGGCGAAACCAAAACCTATTATTTTAGAAATTATTTTTTTAATTTTTTTTTTTTGTCATCAACTTTCAACAAAACCACATCATGTAACACCTCAATGGAACGAGCTCGTTCCAATGAGGGGTCATATGATATAGTTTTGTTAAAATTTTCAGAAAAATACTTTTTTAACCACTCAGTTTGTAAATTACGCGGTCGGATGCGGACGATTCGTTTCGTAAAGGATTAAAATCTGGCACGCAGAAGCGGTCGAATGGTGTTGTCTTATGCGTTACTATCGACATGGAGATACGTCTTGTTTCTATTTATAAGGAGGGTTGGTCACAGTTTTATCCAACAGTCGTATGCAGTTGTAGGATTACTTATTACCGATCCCCTCTCCCAATTTCGTATTTACACAGCGGCCTGGCCGTGAACGGCCCACCTTTTCTCTTTTCTCAAGGCGGTCATAAAATCACTGTCTTGTTTAGACTACAATGACGTGGCCCTGGCGACATAAATAAATAAATAAGAATCCCATAAGATTGTGAAATTTCTGCTCAAAGACATGCCGTTATTTCAATTGCACGGAGCATTCACATTTTTTAAGACATGTGACTTCATTAATACGATATTTATTTATTTATTTATTTATTTATTTATTTATTTATTTATTTATTTATTTATTTATTTATTTATTTATTTTCCAAACACGACTGGAAAATGACACTTGCACGAAGAATGTATTGAATAACTAAATACTTAATTTTTTGTCAAACATCGCTTATGCTCCCACCTCCACCCTCATTGGAAGGAGCCTAACAAGTCATGGATGTTTCGGAGACAAAAAAAAAAAAAATTTAAAAAAAAGAGAAAAATAGCTTTAGTAGCGATTTCTGTGAATAGCGCTGGGCGTAAATTTCCGTCACGTTAAGTAAAGAGTTAACTTTTGGGCACCGCAAGTCGTGTTTTTCCGGTAACTTGATTTCGGGTAAGTATGCCCCTAGGGTGAGCCCTTTCCAACAGAGCATTACATACCAGCATATCATTTGCTCAGTAAAAAAGTCAACCCTTTACCGAACGCTATTAGCGGACGACACTTGCACGAACATCACTGACATTTTGCGTCATGAAAATTGACTTTTGATAATGTTATATCCCTTGAAATGTTTAGAGGAGTGAGGAAGGTCCAATTAAGAAGCAAGGAACTGTTGAAAAACACCCTATGACATCAATAGAAAATAAAGTGAAGTTCCCTTCTGTTACTTTTAACCCTTTACCCAACGCAGGCGATAACAAAATTTATTATTTTAAATATCATTTTTTTTAAATTTTTCAAAAAATTTCAACAAAACCATATCATGTGACCCCTCGTTGGAACGAGCTCGTTCCAACGAGGGGTCACATGATATGGTTTTGTTGAAATTTTTTGAAAAAAAAAATTTTTTTCAACTGCTGAATTTGCATATTACACGGGCGGATGTGGGCGATTCGTTGGGTAAAGGGTTAATAAACGAAAACGACAGACAGCTCGCAGAGCTGTATGGGTTTTTTCGTTTATTAAAAGTAACAAACAGAAAATTTGGCTTTATGGTAAGCTGATTTGAAGTAACAAGTTTGCAAATAATCCGTCATCAAGAATATCTATCAGTATTTCACCTACCAACACCAAAGCGTCCACTACGGCTCTTTGTTTAGCGAATGTCCCCAAAAAGTTAAGCCCCCTCTCCCCGCCACCTCCTTATAATACCAGTGGGTATACAGTAAACGGGTAAATTCTCATGAGAAAACCTGCTATCTGCAGTAGGGGGAATATGCCTTATTAGTGAAGCAAGGGTTTCTAGAGCTTTCTTTTTTATTGAATAAATATTAGGCACCGCGGACGTCATCACAACGTTAAAAAAAACGTCACGTTGTTCAGTACCTGATGGAACAGCCTCGAGAATATCTAGCACATCTTAACCCTTTACCTAATATGAAAAGCAGACGACACTTGCAAACAAAATTCTTGAATAACTAATTTTGTTCATGTTTTGCCTCAAAAACATAGGTTATGACCCCTCGTTGGAAAGAGCTCCACGAGATCGTTTCAACGAGGGGTCGTAACCAATGTTTTTGAGACAAAAAAATAATGAAAATTAATTGGCGATTTTTGAGAATAGCGTTGGCAAGTTTTGGCCGTTACTTTGGGAAAGGGTTAATCGGCGTGGCATGCTGTCCATGGCCTTCAGAATTTCTCTCACTGTGATGTTGTCTCATTTCTCTATAAGCACATGGCAGTGAAGTGGTCAATAGTCAGCAAATATTCACCAGTTTTAAGGATGTATGCCCGATCCGATAGAGAAATTCAGAACGTCACAATATGAGCTATTTGTATACCACCCACAGGTATTATGGGGGAGGGGGGGAGTGCTTAATTTGTTTTGTACAGTATATTTTACAGTAATTTGCAATTTTTTTTTATTTATTAGAGGAGCAAGGAAGATCTACCTTAGAAGCAAGAAACTGTTGAGAAAACCCCTTTAGCATCAGCAGAAAATAAAGTGAAGTTTCCTTTTGTTACTTTTAATAAACGAAAACAACAGGCAGCACTTTTGTTCTTTGTTTAGTGAAAGTATTTTACAGTAATTTGCAAGTTTTTATTCTTCACATGAAAACAATTAGCAAATCTCACTTTCCAAGGACAGTGTCTGTATTGTATATCACGATGCGCACACTGTTGACATAATTAACAGAAAAAGTTACAGAACATCAAAAGATGGTAAAAACGCCATTTTTGTATTTTTAAATCGGTTTCTACAGAGAATAACAGTCAAACGTTCGAACTGATTGGGAAAGAAATTGTAAAAAACAGCTTCTGTATTCTTGTATTAATTTACAAGAAAACGTCCAAAGTTTGTGAAATGATGTGCACATCATTGATACAAAGTCGCAAACATTTTAAGTATTACAATTTTATATGAAAATATCATATCCTTAGTGCTCAACTTACTGACAGCTTTAGGGAATTAAGGGGAGCTAACTTTCCTGTAAATCTCTTCCAAAGACGAAAATTGTCAGCCATGAGCGTTAAGAATATTCTGCGATGTTTTGCACCGACCTTGACACTAAAATATTTGTGTAAATGAGTTATTTACCAACTAATGAATTAAATAATCAAATAATAAATTGACCACTTTGCTTGATGTCACTTTTAGCAATTGTAACTATATCTAATTAATGTCACTTCCACATGATCGACTTTGTTTATAAAATACAGTTCCCACTCGCACTGTTTTATCTCAATGTTTCAAACTTAACCTCCGGCACATAGTCGTTAACTGTTAACCTTTTGCGCCCAAGAGGCAGTCTTTCTGATCCAGAGCCTTGATGCATCATAATTTTAGTGACTACACTGCAAAAATATAGGTTCTCTTTATAACCAAAACTGGTTCTAATCTTGTCCCTGATATGGAACCAATGCTGTTTAAACAGTATTTATTTCGAATCAAATAAATTTTTAAAGATTAACATTAAATATTAACAGAATTAAACATAAATTGAGAGGGTTTCAACCGTAAGTTTAGAGCTTATACGAGGTTATACGAGGTTGTCTCAAATCATTATTAAGCAAAAGAGATATGAACAGATGGCATATTGAACCAGTTTTGATTCTGTATAGAACCAGTATTTATATTCGCTTTGTTTCAAAATGTTTGGCGAATGCGTTGAGTAGGCTCCAAGTGCTGAATCTACTTCAGTTCATGAATTATTCTGTTAAAATTGAATGCTAATCTTGGTAAATTTATTTCATTTGAAATAAATACTGTTTAAGCTAAACTGGTTCCATCTCAGGGACAAGATTAGAATAAGTTTTGGTTCTAAAGAGAACCTATATGTTTTGCGGTGTAGGGCAGCTACGCAATGAATGTGTGAGGTTGACCCATAAATATTTTCAACGTGCAGCCCCGAGGCTGCACGTTGAAAATATTTATTGGTCTACCCCCCCCCCCCCCCCCCCAAATAATTAATATGTACTCTCCCGATTTCTGCTATTGAACCAATCTGGAAGACACCAGGGATAGCGCCAGGATTTCCCCGACATGGTGGCTTGTTCTGTTCGACACGTAGGCACTTTCCCCGACGGAAGGGGGTGGGGTGGGCTAACCTTTCCCGGCGGGGCTGCAGACACCCCCGACGCACCATTGGCGTCACCTTTCGGCGTGCAAGGCACGATGACGCCGTGTACTAAGGCGTACTGCACGTCGATGGTACGCATGTCTTCAACCAATCTAACCCTGCCTGTGCTGCAGTGCGGAGTTACGATGTTGGGGAGCTGACAGCTGCTCGTCGTTGCTCGGTGGTTCTCTCCGGGTACTCCGGCTTCCTCCACCCGTAAAACTGTCATGGTCATGATTAGCCATTGTGCATAAATATGTGACCTTAAGCATCAATAAATAAATAAATAAATTCGGCGTGCAAGGGCTTGATGACATAATATTCGTGCTTGAGGTTTTATTAAAAATTTAGCTACTCAAACATTCAGTGATTAGTGATTTCATTCGTTCACCACCACATTTCTATTGTAAAGGTGAGAAACCAATGCATGAAATGGATGTTTTCAGCACCTTGAGAGAATTTATTTATTTATTTATTATTTATTTATTTATTTATTTATTTATTATGGTTTAACGATACTTTAACAGCCAAGGTCATATCGTGTCAGTGACAGTTTTACTGGTGGAGGAAGGCGGAGTACCCGAGTGAACCACCGAGCAACGACGAGCAGCTGCCAGCTCCCCAACATCGTAACTCCACGCTGCAGCACAGGAAGGGTTGGATTGGTTGAAGACATGCGCACCATCGACGTGCAGTACGCCTTAGTACACGGCGTCATCGTGCCCCCATGTGGACAATCGGGGTTAAGTGCCTTGCCTACGGACACAACACGGGAGTCCGAATCGATCGCTCAGACGGTCACCCATCCGAGGACTAACCGGGCTCGACGTTGCTTAACTTCGGCCATCTGACGAGAACCGGTTACCGCCACGCCACCGCGCCCCACCTTGACAGAATTTAATTTTAAACTGAAGAGAAAACATTTTAACATAAAATATTTGCTGCCAGACAGTTTTTTAAAAAAAAATCAAGTTGCGGCGTTGTGTTCAATTTCTCTAATTTTTTTTTCTAATGACTGACATATTAAATGACGCGATTATAAATTATTTTATTTAAACGTTATCATCATAAACTTAAATTGTGTGTTCACTGCTTTAGAAAATGTTCGAGAAACAAATCATCTTTCGAGGAGGGAAACTGAGTGGAGAATTATTGATGAGACAAACGTCGTGCATGTCCCATCAACCATATTTATTTATTTATTTATTTATTTATTTATTTATTTATTTATTTATTTATTTATTTTTACAAACAAATCACCGAAAACGCATTAAATTAGTTGTGCAGGTTAGTTATTTTCCAGTGGATTAATTCTATAATCATTCAATCAGCCGACCACATTGATTAATTAATATGATTTTCAAAGGCTGCGAAATTTTCTAATGAAGTCATAGTTAACACATCATCTGTATAATCATGAAAACCAAACCATAATCAGTGAACTCACAGTATAACATGCTTTTCCACTCTCACCATCTCCCCAACTGTTTCCACACAATTTGAAACTGATCACTGAGACCACCTTTTTACAGTAGTGGAGAGTGGATTGTAACTTAATCACCCGGGGAGTGGAGTTATCACCCAAGCTAAAACTTTCACATTGTGTGCATATCGACAAAAAACACAAGCATTGTTTCAGCCTATGGACCTCCGGGTTTAACCCGGAGGTCCATTGGCTGAAACTTTACTTTTGCTGGTTGTGCTTTGCAACAAATTTCCAATTACTGCTTGGGTGGAATCTCCACTCTGTGGGTGATTTAGTGATAATACACTCTCCACGTACACGTGCTTCTAAAAAATGCATGATAATTCACCCAATGAATATTTTCCGTCATACCTCAACAACGTCCTCTAACGAGGAAGCCTGTATATCATCCCCATCCTCCTGAGGGCCATTCCTCTTTCACACTACCTCCTAATCTCCCAACATCTAGACATAAACTGTTTTATAATTTCCCTTTGAGGCGCTTTCTCAACCCCCACAAACAACAACTTTGACTCTTTCCATCGAGGCTTACGTCATCCGTTTATGTACCATGTTTTCATCCCACTATTCTATTATATTATTCATCAGATAGTTGCATCTAAGTACTTAATTCTACGAACTGTACCTCAGAAGAAGAAATCAGCGACACTTGTCTTTCAAATTTCGCGGATGCCAAAGAATTAAGAAAGGACGCTGGTTTTGTTTACATTGGCATGGCAGGGGTTTGAACCGGTATTGGGGTCTGTCGGTGGCCAAGTGGTGTGCGTGGCTCAGTGTAGTTTCGCTAGGCGGTTGGTGCCGAAGGAAACTCTCTCGGCGTGGGTTCGAACCCTCGCCATGGCAATGTATTCTATTATAGTTTCTCAAGAAGTCTTATTCTACTGAGCAAGTATTTGGGGCATTCTAAAATGAAATGTTCTGTTGCTAAAGGGTTAAACCGCAACAAATGAACAAACGGGCCTCATGCTTAATTATAGTTTTCATCGTGTTGGTATAAAGGCTGATACACGCCCGATGCAATGGACGCGATGCGAACGTTACGCGCGATGTGAAAAGTAATAATTATCTATTTTCTTTTAACCCCATACCTAACACAAACAGAAGACGATACTTGCAAAAAAAAAAAAAAAAAACGTTTTGGAACAACAAAACAATTTTACTTTCTGCCCCAAAGCTCGTTCGAACGAGGGGTAGTAACCTGTTTTGTGGAAAAAATTGAAAATATCATAAAATTCAAACTACGAATTTTGTGAATAACGCTGGCCGATTATGGAATTTACGTTTGGAAACTGTATCAAAATTTATTATTATTATTTTTTCAAATTTTTCTAACAATTTTAACAGAACCATACCATGTGATCCCCCATTGGGGTGGTCTCTAAAACTCGTTTCAATGAGGTCACCCATGATATGGTTTTGATGAAATTATTTGAAGTTTTTTTTATTTTTTCAACTGCTCACTTTGTATATTATACGCGGGCGGATAATCGAAAAATATGAAGAAAATGATCACAAACACATCGAGAATTTCGGTCGGATTGCGTCTGGATCCTTAACCTGTCAAACTTATCAGTCCGTTTTCCGTCCCACGACAGTGTGGAAATGCACCTGTCGAGAAAAGATATCCTGCAAAATTGAAGCGAGTTTTCTTTTGTTTTTCTTGATGCGGTCTTGATTTTGCATTATTTCATTTAGAAAATCTCGATCCACTGGTGTAACTGTGTCGCGACAGAATCGCGATAAGATCGCGAGGAGGTCGCTTTTGTGATCACAATGTTATATAGTGTTAAGTATTATTTTATCGTATCGCGTGGGAGTGTGGTTGCTCAGTGGTTACGGTATTGGACTTCACACCGAAAGGTCGACGCTTCGATCCTCACCAGGGGTAACTGCGGTGTGTCCTTGGGCAAGGCACTTAATCCCGATTGTCCGTGTGGCATGGTGGAGGTGTGTACCGAGGCGAACTCTCGTCGATGGTGTATTTGTCTTAACCAATGCTAACCCTACTTGTGTGGAGTTAGTAAGTTGGGGAATCTGGCTCCGTAGTTCTCTCCGGGTACTCCGCCGTCCTCCATCCCTAAAACTGTCAGACACGAGGTGACCCCGGCTGTCGAATGTGTCGTTAAATCCCAATAAATAAATAAATAAATAAATAATAAATCGCATCGCGTGAAACACTCGCAGGGTATAAAAACAGCATGTCTTCACCAAAGACTGAAAATGATACAAAACCTCGTCCATCAACCCACGATTCCATCCTCTGGTAACAGATCCACATTGATAGAAAAAGTGTATGTATCAAAATAGCTTTACCTGTGTACAAACGTCTGGACCAAACGAAAAAAAAAACTCCTTTGGATAAAAGATTTCAGATCATGCCTCAGGCGGACCACGACTGCAAACACCTCGTGCATGTTGCGTAAAGAAAGAAAACTCATAAATCCTTCGTCATAACTTGTAACACGAAAAGTCTTTTTGTTTGTAAGAAAGATTGTTGAATGGTATTCCGAAAAGAAAAAATGCTGATTACTCAAATAATAAAAAAAAAACTATTATTCCCTTGGACACAATTGCAAGTTAATGGTTCAATTGACCAAGAACCGATTCACGCTTTCTTAAGTGGTAATTGTGTAAATAAATAAAATAGCACGCTCTAGTAAGTGCCCATTTCACTCGTTCAGTACCGTAAACGATTTAACCCTTTCAAAACAAGAGGCCGGTTTTCCTGGACACAAAACATGATACGTTAATTTCATTAAGTAGGATGGCTAGGGGGCGCGGTGGTGTTGCGGTAACCGGTTCTCGTCAGATCACCGAAGATAAGCAACGTCGGGCCCGGTTAGTCTTCGGATGGGTGACCGTCTGATCGATCGATTCGGACTCCCGCGTTGTGTCCTTGGGCGAGGCATTTAACCCCGATTGTCCACATGGGGGAACGATGACACCGCGTACTAAGGCGTACTGCACGTCGATGGTGCGCATGTCTTCAAACAATCTAACCCTGCATGTACTGCAGTGCGGAATTACGATGTTGGGGAGCTGGCAGCTGCTCGTCGTTACTCGGTGGTTCTTTCCGGGTACTCCGGCTTCCTCCACCCGTAAAACTGTCACGGTCACGATTAGCTCACGATTAGCCATTGTGCATAAGTATGTGACCTTAAACACCAATAAATAAATAAATAATAAATAAATAAATAAATATAAGTAGGATGGATGCCAAGTGAATGTGTGGGGTAAACCAATCAATATTTTCAACGTGCAGCCCTAAGGCTGCACGTTGAACATATTGATTAATAGATATACCAATATTAGATAGATATACTTTATTCAGCAGCATTTGCATAATACAGAGTAATACGTTTGATATAAACAAAAACATTTAATACTGCTGGAGATGACATAGCCAGATTGGCTGACTACCTGCCATCACCCAAAAGACTAGAACTATTTTACATTAAATTTAATTCAATTCAGACCAGGTTACATGTTTCCGGTGATCCCTCATAACTTAAAACTGAAGTACAGCAAATAGAAAATAAAGTAAGCGACAGTGAACTTGTAAGAATAGTATTTTCAAAAACCTGGCTTACCCTACTAACTAAACTAGAATTTAACAATATTAATAGGTCAATCTGACTGATATCTGCAAATAAGAGCTTAGTAACGAAGTGATTAATTTTGTCTACAACAAATATTTGAATGGCGTTGTGTACCATAAGCTGACGGATTCTGACAATCATGGTCACCAGCTCCAGTTTATGAGGGGCAACTCAAGACGGAGGCCACTGTTGTTGTTCCGATTTCTCAAATAGGAAAGACTTTCCCATTTGAGAAATCGGAACGTTGGGTCACATGTCATTAGCACTAATTTGCAACGTCTTTATAGAGAGGTTAGTATAAAAGGAGCTCCTTACAAAAAGAATTGGATTATTGTCTAATCCCCTATGAATTAACGAAAATAAATATGGGCAGTGAAGCCAAGTCAGACGAAATACCAGACAAAGGCAAAATTGACACACAACTTAAGGTTCAGGTACGGCGGACATTACATAGGCAACAATTATTTTTTGACTAAGTCCCACAAGCGGTTTCATTGATCGGGTATGTCAAAGAACTCGCCCATTGATTTGTAATTTACAGAGAACAGTCCGGACAGTAAGGATTGCTACATTCAACGCAGTCAGAATATGAAGATGAGAGTTTGAAAGCCAAACATTTTTTGAACATATTTCTATTATCGAGCTGACGAAGTTACGTATCTGATTCGTTCCACAATTTTGGGGAAGAGTAAACCGGAAACATCTCTAATGATCGCGATCTAGTTCTACTTACGTGTAGAAGCGTAAACTGTCTCGTATTTCTGTGCGTATGACTATCAACGTACGTGAAGTAATCATCAAATGAGGCTGGAAGGTTTAATGTTTTCCAGTCGTAGATGAACAATGCAGCATGAAATGTAAATAAATCACTAACCTTGAGAATACGGTCCCTAAAAAACAGAGGATCAGTGTGAGCATTGAATATTTTATTATTAATTATCCGTATGGATCTTTTTGCATTAAGAATAATTTAATTTATTGATGGCTTTTGAGTTAACCCAAACATGAATTCAATTGATCAAGTGACTGTGAACAAGGGCAAAGTAAAGAGTTCTCAAGGCACCATGTGGAAGAATGGATTTGACCTTACTGAAGGCATAATTTGCTCGCGCGATCTTTGAGCATAGCTGTGACATATGGACTTTATATGATGGCTTATCATCAATGTTGACCCCAAGAAATTTCACAGATTTTTCGATTTGTTCCACTCTTGTTATTTTCTCATTGTCAATACTGACGTTTTCTCGCGAAATTTTCATTTTCTTCATAGTCGGGTTACATACAATATATTTTGTTTTGTTAGACTTTATAACTAGACGATTAGTGGAACACCACTCGGATAATTTAAGCAATTCCGTGTTCATATAACTTGTCAAGTTATTTTCGTTAGGACCCGATGAATACGCAGTAGTATCGTCTGCAAATGAAAGGAGTTTTAGGGAAGTGGAATGTCGTTAATGTATAATAATGAAAGTCTCAGTGACACTGTAGCTCAACTTGTCTGTGTGTTGTGTTTGATGAAAAGGATAAGGTTCAATGTTTATGGAAGGATTATGAAATAAGACAAGACTTGTGATAATTGGGAATATGTTAATTTCTGTTCCCTGTATGCTATGTTTTTAATAAAAATAATATGAGGTGTAGACTGTACTAAAGAACTGAGTTTTGGGTTAATATGGACCTCACAGTTAATGTATGTGGCCCTTACAGTTAACGTATGTCAACGAACGTTACCAAGTTACAGTGAAATTATTTTAAAAAAGAGTCATCCTATCAAGTTACATTGAAATCCCTTCATAAATATGGCCTGTAGACTGTGCTACAGGTTTTCGGGCTTCAGGCCTGTGTAGCCACCACGGTTGACCGATTGCAACTAAAAGTGGACGTCCTCATCTCGACACTATACTGAGCCATTCTACTAAGATACAATGAAATCCCTTCACAAATACGACCTGTAGTCTGTACTAAAGTTTTTCGGGTTTTGGGCTTGGGCAGCCATCATGGTTGAATGATCGCGACCAAAAGGGGACGTTCTCATCTGGGCATTATCTAGAGTGATCCTTCGAAGTAACAATGAAATCCCTTCATAAATATGACCTGTAGACTGTGCTCAAGGTTTTCGGGCTTCAGGCCCCTGCAGCCATCACAGTTGACCAATCACGACCAAAAGGGGATGTCATCATCTAGGTATTATATGGAGTGAACCGAACAAGTTACAATGAAATCCTTCCACAAATACGACCTATAGACAATGCTAAAGGTTTTGGGGTTTTGGGCTCGGGCAGCCATCAAGGCTGAATGATTGCGACCAAAAGGGGACGTTCTCATTTAGACATTATTTGGAGTCATCCTACCAAATTACAATGGAATCCCTTCTTAAATATGACCTGTGGACTGTGCTAAAGGCTTTCGGGCTTCGGGTTCCTGTAGCCGTCACAGTTGCCAAATCGCGTCCAAAACGGGACGTTCTCATCTAGATATTATATGAAGTCAGCCTACCAAGTTACAATGAAATCCCTCCATAAATATGACCTGTAGACTGTACTAACGGTTTTCGTGTTTTGGGCTCGGGCAGTCGTCACGGTTGACAGATCGCGACCAAATGGGGAAGTTCTCATCTAGACATCACACGGAGTCATCCTACCAAGTTACAATGAAATCCCTCTATATTAAATATGACCTGCAGACTGTGCTAAAAGTGTTTTGGGTTTCGGGCTTGGGCAGCCATCACGGTTTACAGATCATGACCATAAGAAGACGTTCTCATCTAGACATTATACAGAGGTATCCTACCAAGTTCCAATGAAATCTCTTCATAAATACTACTGGTAGACTGTGCTAATGGTTTTCCGGTTTTGGGTTCGGGCAGCCATACCGGTTGACCGATCGCGACCAAAAGGGGACGTTCTCATCTAGACATGACCCCAAACCTCCATATGAAATTTCGTGATGACCAGACAAGAACTACGGGGTGTAGCCTGTGCTAAAGAAAAATGTGAACAGACTCACAGACTAACAGACCCACAGACTCACAGACTAACAGACTTCCACACGCGTGATGGCAATAGCTTATCTTGACTTTGTCAAGTTAAGCTAAAAATAGAATGGGGCCTAAGATCGAGCCTTGTGGGACTCCACACGTTATTTGCGCCAAAACAGATTTATTTTCGCCATAAACAACAAATTGTTTTCTATTTGATAAGAACTTTTGAACCAGTCGTTGGTGACTCCCCTCACCCCATAATAATATAATTTCTTAATTAAAATTTCGTGGTTTATAGTATGAAATGCCTTTGTTAAATCTAGGAAAACCGCCAATGTGAGGTCTTTGGTGTGTTTATTATTTTCCTCGGCGACTTGTTTTAGAAGTTGGAGAACTGGATGGACTGTGGAATGTTTCTTTCTAAATCCATATTGATGCTGGTATAAGATTTCAAATATATCTAGGAAACTAATGATTCTGACCGACATAAGTTTTTCTGGAAAATGTTGAAAGGACACTAATTGGTCTGTAGTTCGTGAATTTATGTACGTACCCAGATTTATAAATGGGGTCACTTTAGCAATTTTCATTTTGTCGGGTACTATACCATCAGTGAATGAGTTATTGGATATGTGTGTCAAGGGGGGGGGGGGGGGGGGTGCTGATTGGTCTACCCCCACCCCCAAATAATGAATATTGACTCTTCCAATTGTTGCCATTGAATTGACATGGAAGATGCCACTAACGTTCAGGGGGTTTTAATTAATTAATTAATTTATTTATTTATTTATTTATTTATTTATTTATTTATTTATTTATTTATTTATTTATTTATTTATTTATTTATTGGTGTTTAAGATCACATACTTATGCACAATGGCTAATCGTGACCGTGACAGTTTTACGGGTGGAGGAAGCCCAGAGAGAACCATCGAGCATCGACGAGCAACTGCCAGCTCCCCAACATTCTAACTCTGTTCAAGCTCCACTCTGCTCAAGCAGGGTTAGAGCGGTTGAAGACATGTGTTCAGAGGGTTAATATTCAATCTCTATTGGGATGTATCTCAAGATAGGCACATGCATCCCCACGTGAAAGTGGGGCGTTACAAAGATGACCGATTGGGCCATTGGGGGGGGGGGGGGGTAAACGTGATTGTCCCGAATGTGATGGCTCAAGCCCCAACAGATAAAATATTCTAATTACAAAATGAAAGCATACCTTCGTCAGACACATGCTTTGGTGGTGTAGTCGGAATATTGATCAGCCGGGATTGTAATTCAAAGCTGAAGAGTTTTGCAAATTTATTTGGTTTAAACAGTATTCATTTCCAGTTATAATACATAGACATTATTACATAAATGCTATGTGTGGATCCGCCTTAAGCTCTGTAAGCTTATTTCATGTCGGTTCCACATATAAAGTGCAAATTTATTTCTAGATAAATGTATGAAACAGTGGTCGGGAAAGATGGGCTTCCCGACCTTTTGTTTAATGAGCACGTACCATATTGCAAATTGGTTATTCTGGCCATCCATATGTTACCTCCAGTCCATTGGAACATTATTGGGGTAGCTGGGTGCCACCCAATACTCTCCCCTTATTTACGCTATTAACTACATAAAAATCGCCACTCAAGGTTATTTATCATTTTTTTAGCTTATGGCCATTAAATGAAATAGCCCCGACAAGACGACTGACAAAAGCTGTAAGCTTTCTGTCGGATCACCCTTTTAAATGGTGTTTGTCAATGTTTATATGCTTATTGTATTGCATACATATAGAATATAACATACCCATAGTAGCTTAGTGTACCAAATGTTCACCACGAGTGGTGAACATTTGGTACACCAAGCTACTTTGGGTATATTTCATTTATACCATGATCGTCAGATTTTTTAGAGTTGCTATTATTTGTCCTCTATTTTACTGAGCAGCAGACGAACATACGTACGAATCTGTTTTTGCTTACATGAGGACCGGTGGGCGGTACTTTCGCTGTCAGTTTTATTGGCGAAATGAAATGGAAAAAAAAAAACGCACATCACAGGGCCTTTTTCATTTTAATAACATAATAACATACTATTTCGAGTAAAGGATGCTTTATTAACATGAAACAACGTATGTTTGTTAATTTTGGTATCTTCTGAGGTAAACTCATTTAAAAATGTAATAAATAACTGCCATTTCCATTGCACTCTTCGCGAGGCAACGAGCGATAAATTTAGACATGTTTGCATTCAGGTCGAGGTCACCAAAGGTCAGCTTGAATGTAGTTCCACTGTAGGTGTAAATTTTATCTACTGAAATCTCATTCTTGACGTGTTCACCACGGTGGTGTGTAAAACTAAAATTGAAGTCATAGGCTTTTCATATATATACAACTCAAAGTTTGCTAAGCACCAAGTATATCCAACTACCTGTTTTACGTTTTAGTTGAAATATTGTAATGAAAAGTGTATATATATTTTATTTAATTATATCTTTAATGATTTAAGTACAGAAATTAAGATTTTATTTGTGTTTGACATTATTTTCTAGCTTTTGAATACGATAATCATGGAAAATGGATATTATTGGCAAAGAGGAAATTTTTCAATTTGCCAACAAGTTGACGGAGCGAACAGGTAAGGGTTCAATAAAGAGTATGAGACCCATTACTGTTATTACGGCTTGACAAGGCCTTCTCATGCTCCCAGTCAGGTTCATGGTGGTCCTTTGTGGGATGTTGTTCCATTCTTGGACCAGCATGGCACCAAGCTCCTGGACACTTCTTGGCTGGACTAGACGGGCTGAACTTGCAAGCTGCAACTCATTCCAGACATTGTTCGATTGGATTGAGTTCAGGGGATCTTGCTGCACCTGTTGCATACAATCTGACGTGGACATCCAGGATCTCATCAATATACCGCTGTGCAGTCAATGCACCACGTTCAATGACACAGAGCTCTGTACGTCCATCCCTGCTGATGCCGCCCCAGACCACTATTGACCCTCCACTACAGCGGTCATGCTCAGCAATGTTGGCTGCATGGAGTCGTTCTCTTGGTCTTCTCCATACCATAGAACGCCTATCTGTGGGGAATAGGCAGTACCTTGACTCATCTGTAAAAAGGACAGGTCGCCAATCTTCTCTGATCCATCCAACATGGTCCATGGCCCATTCATATCATGCCTGGCGGTGGTTCTGGGACAACGGACTGCGAATACATGGTCTTCTCGATCGGAGACCACCTTCGTGCAACCATGCCTGGATAGTCTGCGTCGAAACATTTACCCCGGATGCATTCTGAAGGTCACTGCGAAGCTGGGTTGCTGTGGCAAAAGCGGTTCCCGCGGGCCTGAATGATCAAAAACCGGTCTTCAGCTGCAGATGTTGCCCTGTCTCTGCCACCACCATGCCAACTTACTGGTGTGCCATACTGCTGAAATCTTGCCCAGGCTCTGGTGATCACCGTATGGTGCACATTAAGAGCTTCACCAACCTGACGATGGGAAGCCTCTTGCTCCACCATCCCCACAGCCCGCCACATTTCTGCTTCTGACAAATGTCTTCTTACATTTGCATTTGCCATATTCAATCGTTAAATCACAAGGGTTTGTGTTGAAATGAAGATTGAATACCCTACACATGTCATGTACATGCAGACAGTACATAAAAGCATCATGAGAATCAAGGGGTAAATGTTTTCCATGACTGTCACGAAACGTCTACCTGTCAAGAGAGCTAATGTAAACACTGGAGACCATCTCAATACATTCCTCAATGATATTCACCAAAAAAATCACAAATATGTCACAAGCAAATTTCACAAGGATGTGTCAAATATTTGGTGCTTAGCAAACTTTGAGTAGTCTAGTAGAATAGGTAATCATGGTATAATGTTGTATCTTCTGTTGTCTGTTTTTTTTTTTATATTTTCCTATTCTGTGTTGTATACTTACAACTTAATTCTTAATAAATGTTGTTTAAACTAACAAGCTCTTTCCAAGGAAGTATGTCAAAGAAATAAGAACGAACAATTCAGGTTGTATAAGGTAGAAGTTAATTATAAACACCATTGTAAGCCAAGGATGGTTGATTATAGTGTTTCGGGGACAATACTTCTGTTTGAAGAAATATAGTGTTAGAGAAAAAGTTATTTATTACAAAATCGCCATCAAATTGCTCTTTGTGGAAAATATCGTTCATAGCATGTCTAATACGGGAATGGCGCCAGAGGGCAACGCCTATACGTGGTAACGTTGTGAGTGAGTTGGTTTCGAAGTAGAATTGAATTTATCTTCTCCTATTTTTCATTAACTGTTTACCTAATACAATTAGAAGAAGAGATTTGCTCAAAACATTTCCCAAATAACAAAATATTTTCATTTTGTGTCACGAAAACATAGCTTATGACACTCATTCGATCAAGCTCGGTGGGCTCGTTACACTGAAGGTTCATAAGCTATGTTTTTTAGCCAAAACTTTTAAAAAAAATATATTTCAGGTACTTTTGTGAACAGTGCAGGCCAGCTTTAATCGTTACGTTAGCTAAAAGATTAAAAGTGATAAAAAGAACCTCAAAGTCGTCACGATTTGACATGACATCGCCATTTTTTAACAGTACTAAATATTTTCCCACAGGCGACCATTATAACGGTCGCATGAAACAAAAATATGATCTAATCATTTTAATTGGGACATTCAAATATCTTTGTCAAATATAGCCCTTCAAGCAACTTTTCTCTTTCATCAAAACTTTGGGCCATGTAACAAGTAAGAGAGAGAAATCGACGGGAAGGAAACTACCGGTCACGGGCACATTTTTTTCGGGTAATTCCCTTAAAAAACAGTCAATTGTATTTAATAGATCCCACAATTCAGCAGATCACCCTTCTTTTTTCTCTGGAATATTCGGCAATGATGCCGGATTTCAGTACAATGCATCAAAGGTTTTCTTAACAATATATTTTTTTTCTCAGGGCGGTTTAGTTTCGGAGATTGCATCTTTTTCGAGTGCAATATTTTCAAGGTGGGTAACTCTTATTCAGTGTAGTTCTGTAATACTATTAAAGAGACTTTATAAAATAGTAAATACTGATGTTATTTATTTATTTATTGGTGTTCAAGGTCATATACTTATGCACAGTGGCCAATGATGGCTGTGATAGTTTTATGGGTGGAGGAAGCCGGAGTACCCGGAGAGAACCACCGAGCAACGACGAGCAGCTGCCAGCTCCCCAACATCGTAACTCCGCACTGCAGCACAGGCAGGGTGAGATTGGCTGAAGACATATGTACCATCGACGTGCAGTACGCCTTAGTACACGGCGTTATCGTGCCCCAATGTGGACAGTCGGGGTTAAGTGCCTTGCCCAAGGACACCACGCGGGAGTCCGAATTGATCGCTCAGACGGTCACCCATCCAAGGACTAACCGGGTTCGACGTTGCTTAACTTCGGTAATCTTATGAGACCTGGTTACCGCAACGACACCGTGCCCCCAGCAAATACCGATGATGTTCGGAGTAAATATATGCCATTGAGACTGGATTTAATAATATAATATTTCTGCTAATGGTGTGGTGCCAGGTTGCTTTTTTATAGAGGATGGGGAAGATGGGGATATTGGAATGTGGGATGAGTAAACATCTTATTTGTGGCTTAACCAGTTACACAGTTTTGCCACTCAAAGGTCGTTAATTTATTCTCATTTACAATCAGATTCCATTTGGCACTAAATCTTTCATTTAGCACCAAACACGATTTGGCATCGAACAAAAGGCAAGGATCGATAACATTCAAGGCTGTTCAAGGCTCTTTCTCGACATTTTCCAACATTTTTCTGGACCCTACAATAGCCAAATTCAAGAATGTCCAAGACTCCCACCTTTACTAATCTTAACTAGAACCCTGTGGTCATCACCCCTCCCCCGTTTCCCTTCAAGGGATGTGAGGATGGGAATGATGACCATAGTTTGGTCTACTCTTCAAGAACTATGGCCTTATAAAAGTATATGCTTATGATAACGTGCTCCGTAGGCATTCTTTATTCCTCGTGAATATTCAAGGCTTTTTAACCCTTTACCCAACGTAACGGCCAAAACCGGCCAGCGCTATTCTCAAAAATCGCCAATTAATTTTCAAAATATTTTCATTTTTTGTCTCAAAAACATAGGTTATGACCCCTCGTTGGAACGAGCTCGTCGAGCTCGTTCCAACGAGGGGTCATAACCTATGTTTTTGAGACAAAAAATGAAAAAAATTAGTTATTCAAGAATTTTTTTTGCAAGTGTCGTCTGCTTTTCATGTTAGGTAAAGGGTTAAAGCCTCCTTGCCCATATTCCAGACCTTCGGAGACTTGAATGGCCCTCAGTCAATCCTTAAATCCTAGGCTTCACAAGAACTCTGCGTAAAGAAAGAAGGCATGTCGTTTTGAGTCACAGGAGAGCGACTAACGCCTTCCTTGGAAAAAAGTACAGGAAGGCGTCTGCCCCTATAGTATAACAATCATTTCAATCTGATGAGAAGCTTTGTAGCATAGGATTTTCTTTAATACCATCCATTGGGAGTTACAAACCAATAAAGGTCTTTGTCCGATTTCGACAAACCCCAACAACATGTACCTTAACATGCAGGCAATCAAGAAGAGGTCCCGTGGGCAATACTCCGTTTACTATAGCAGTGGTTTCATGTCCAGTATTGCCTGCATATAGCTAAGTCATGGCTAGAAATCACCGATGAGCTACTTGACTCTGAAGGTGTGGCCACACATCGCAGTTCGGATTATTTCGCCCCACAAACATTACCACGGCTGCATGGCCGACTTCGCTACTTTGTCAAATGGTTCTCAATTTCTATATTTTGCTTCCGTAAACAAAAACAAAGAGCAGAAATATGCTTCTTTGCAACTGGAGTTAACCCATATTATTTACTCTGGTGGGTCATAAAAATAGAAGAACCAATTTAGCTTGAAAGCATGGACTGCCGCCCCAAATCACGCATTAATTAATATTTATACATTCGAGGGGAGGCAGAAGACTACGTACTACTCTTCGTCATGCTATTTACGCAGCAAGTTTGTATAATTCGGCGTTCAAATTCTGTTTCACTTTCAGACTCTACGTCGCATCTCCATTGGCAGTGAATTGACAGTGAATGTAAATTCTCACGGAAACCTGAATCGAAATACTTTATGCATTACCACTTTAGTTTCAAAAAGTTTCATTCGATCTTTCAAGTTTTATCCAACTCCAACCAAGGATGAAGGACAGTGTGCTGGAGTCAAGCTTTCTAACATAAATCTAGACTATCTGTATAACAATCAATACATTCATAGACTGTTCTCTTTATACATATAATTTATGGGATTTTCACCCAAATATCTTGTTTCAAACACGTCAAAAAGTTACTTCACTCCGTTTTGACAGACTTGTTAACCCTTAATGTAACGGCCAAATCCGGCCAGCGCTATTCACAAAACCAGCAATTTTAATTATTTTTTTCTTTTTTGCCTCAGAAACATAGCTTATGACCCCTCCTTTTTTGCCGCAAAAAATGAAAAAAAAATAGTTATTAAGTGTCGTCTTCTTTTCGTGTTGGATAAAGGGTTAAGAGGCGTAGTTACATTTCAGACTGACTGGTCAGGTTTTCTAGCGAACAAATGGGTACATGGATATCACTCCTTTCACTTACTAAAGACCCTATATGTCTAGAATCGGGCTAAAGTGATGGGGAACAGAATGAAGGTGTGGTATAGTACAAAGTCCAGAAAATTACGCAGAATCGCTAAGGTTAGAAGAGTTTTGATATGTTTCCATAAGCTGCATTGTACCAACAAGGATTTTTTAATCCTTCAGTTTATTAAGATTTTCTGTGTGGCTATTTGCTGCTCCCATTATTTTCAAGTCAGGTGAGTTATAGAGGGAGAGGTCAAGGGCGAATACAATGGCGACCGCTTGTCTCAAAATAACAGACCCGAGTAAAGACAAAGCTAAAATTGGTGGCGTAGGAACTGTTTGACTCATGTGGAAATAAGACAGAACACGACCAGGGTGGAGTACGGGCTACAGAAATCGACGACCTGAGTCGGGAGTTTTTCCTTGGGTGTTTTTCATGTATTTCACATGCCTCGAATGCGAGTAAAGTAAAGGAATAGCTCCAACAAGAGTCGTTGATTCCTGTTCCTCGAACTCTACCCGTGTTCTGTTTTGTATTTACACCACGCTTAAAAAAACGTGAATTGAGTGAATGGAGGAGCTAAAGGTTTAAAGAAAAATATCGTCTTCGTCGGTCTGTTTACATTTTTGCTTGACACTTTATTATGTCGAAGCATTTCATTTATGTCATAACGTCACTCAGAAGCGTAATGACCAATCTTACCGACTGGATTCCACGCGTGACGTCATTTGTATATTTGTCAATGTCTGTGTCAGGTAAGGTTGAATACACACAGCGATCGCGGCGGGGGGGGGGGGGGGGGACTGGGTCAAGAAAAATTACCGGGGAATGCGCCAAGGGAGCCCCAGGCACGGAGAAAATTTTGATTTTGCAAACTGAACGAACGCGGCTTCCTTGCATCTGATCGATCAATGGCAGTACACAGAGGACATTTCAATGGCATTTTGTATCATCTTCATCGATCATTCGACCAAAATGGTTCTACCGGGGTTGGGGGTGGGGGTGGTTGGTGGGTGGGGGTGGCCCATCGGGAAGACCATATTTCTGCCCAATCGGACAAAAGTTTAATTTTTTCAAACTGAAGAAACGCTGTTTCCTTTCACCCGAGCGTTCAATGGCAGACTAGACTGCTAGTCATTGGCAGTCCACATAGAGAATATGTCGATATACCGGCAGTCTTTGCAATCAGATTCATTTCGCCTTTTGGTCATTTTCACGAAATTTCATGTACCAACAGGTATTGGGCTGCATCAATTTTGTTGGGGCCCCGGAGGAACCTAATATGTGCCCCACCGGGAATTGTCTCGGAGGACCAGACGGCCAGTACACCTCAGAATCGCGGTATAAATCTCAGAATCACTTTGCCATAGGTTTGTTCTGGAGAATCATATTCGGACTGTGGTAATCGGAGGGTTATAACAAAAAATAACTATACTGTATCTACAAAACCCACGATTCCTTCGCTTCGGAATAATTCTTATATCTTGATTATTCTTGGCTTCTTTACTTCTAGTAGTCTACAGGGTGCTCTCCTTTCCAGGGCGGTTTATTGGGTGATCATCTTGATAACTCTTGGCTTATTTACTTCTAGGAGTCGCCAGGATGCTCTCCTTTCCTGACAGGTTTATTGGCTGACAGGACTAAAACGTCGACGGAGTAGCTACTGTCAGGAGCAATAACTCGCTGTCTCTTTTTCCCTTCTGGACAGTTAAGATACCACCCGCGTATTCAGGTATGGGTTTTCGAAAGCTAGGTTCGTATAATCTCATTCGGACACCTCATATTTATTTATTTATTTATTTATTTATTTATTTATTTATTTATTTATTTATTAGGGTTTAACGACACATTAACAGTCAAGGTCATATCGTATCGGTGACAATTTTACGGGTGGGGTAAGCCGGAGTTCCCGGAGAGAACCATCGAACAACGACGAGCAGCTGCCAGCTCCCCAACATCGTAACTCCGCATTGCAGCACAGACAGGGTTAGATTGGTTGAAGGCATGCGCACCATCGAGGTGCAATACGCCTTAGTACACGGCGTCATAGTGCCCACATGTGGACAATCGGGGTGAAGTGCCTTGTTCAAGGCCACAACGCGGGAAACCGAATCGATAGCTCAGACGGTCACCCATCCAAGGACTAACCGGGCTCGACGTTGCTTAACTTCGGTGATCTGATGAGAACCGGTTACCGCAACACCGCCGCCCCCCCCCCCCCCCCCCCCTCCTTTGGATACTTGAATAGGGGAGCACAAAGGAAAAAGATGACGTGAGAATAGATGACATTCAGTGTTGGGTATTGATTAATTCATAGTATACAACTGTATTCTTAGTTCATAGAATTCATTTATTTTGTTATTGCATAAATAGATGATACCCAATGCCCCACACACCCAGTTCACAGTGAAGTTTACGAAACGAGGTATAATTTACTGGAGGATCGAGAACCAAACAGTCCTTCCTGAGAGGACTCATATTCCGCTGTTGAAAGCAATTAGTTATTTGGATGAGCCCCTAAAATAGTCCTCGACGACGTAGTTATTTTTAAAGTATGCATTTAATGGTCGGGAAAGGCTTAGATCATGTGATAAAGTACAATAGCTTATGAAGTCCATATTCGTGGGCTCATCACCGAAGACATATTTGGGTGGTATGTAGTTGGTTTTTTTTGTTTTTTGTTTTTTTTTCTTTTTAACTCCGTCCTCTTCTCGCTGCAAAGTGGAATATTCATCTTTGTTTTGTATTCTTCTCTTATCGTCTTTGTAAGTTCGTTCTGGTTTCTCGTTTTTCGCCGAAGATGGATGACAGTCTAACTATTACAGGCTTTCGGAGTTTCCCTAGGAATCGGCTATTCTGTATGGGAAAGATAACAGACCCATAACAACTGACAACGGAATACTACCAGAAGCAAAGGCATTAAATTAAATTGATGGTTGAAAAATGTACTGAAGTGCCCCGCCACTATCAAACCAGCCCACAAAGCACATCCACTCTATCATAACTCATTTGGACCCATGGTAACCACAGGTCTCCTGACTATTCGCCATATAATTTCATAAGCCTTTCTATAATCTCATTTTGTTATGTGCTACCCGTTCGAAAATGCTTATGTTAATATCATTCGAAAACTTTTTTGTGCGCTGACGTGGAAAGTGTATGCATATTTGTTGAGTTCAATGATGATGAAACAAAAAATAAATATTATGTGAGGTGTACCGGATGACCTTTTGATGATTTTTTAGTGGAACGATGGAGGGAATACTACACACGAACAAGTGGGTAAGATAATCAATGCCACCTGGGGCCAATACTATAAAACTTTTACAGCTGTATTTTCTTGAATTGTATTTTCTAGTTTTGACTTTAAATGGGTTAAAATGAACCGTTAGCATTTTTAAAGATCTGGCAATTTGCCATTTGGCAAATTGCCATATCTTTTAAAACGCCAATGATTGATTTTAGTCAGTTATATTTACAAGTAGTAAATACAATTCTAGAAAATACAATTGTAAAAGTTTTACAATATTGACCCCCGGTTATGTTTTCGATGCTGTCTGTTGTCTTCGTCCTGTTTTGAAGGCGAATCAGTGAAGATTTTAGACGAGGAAGACAAATAAGTAAAAATAACGGAATTATTCTATTCCTAAGAGAGGTTGTATGCAACACACACGTGGAGGTAGATACATTTTTGAACCTGCCTAAACTGTAGACTGATAGAGTCACTAAAATTTATTTCAGACTGAGTTCCATTTAAGACTGAGGTTTTTAACCCTTTGAACTCCAGTGGTATCTTCCATGTCAGTTCATTGGCAACAATTAGGGGAATCCATATTCATTATTTGGGGTAAACCAATCAATACTTTCAACGTGCAGCCTCGGGGCCGCAAGTTGAAAATATTGATCCCCCCCCCCCCCCCCCCCACCACACACACACACACCCACAAACACTCGTTTACTGAACAGCCATCCTATTTAATGACGTTATGACGTAACATGTTCCTGGACGGAAAAGTGGCCGCTCGTGTTCAAAGGATTAAGAAGGAAATTTCGTTTTTTTAAATAGACAACTATAAAATAAGAATAAATTACCATTTATAATCACACTGAATATCACCACACATGCGGAGAGGATGCAGAAAGTAATTAGTATTTCGCGGAAAAGCTTAAGAAGTTTGAGTAATGTCCACTGGCTGCTAGGTTTTAAATCCTTTACACACTTGACGCGATGCGAGCGTTGCGCACAGGATATAGAAGAATAGTAACTTTTCTTCTCAGTTTGTAATTTCGATATAGTTTGATGTCTCTTGTTCGAAGCCTTCTGTCGGACAAAGATAAATAGGTTATCGCAACCTGATTCCCTGAACTCTTCTGCGCTTTGGAAACTAATGTGAATTACTTCCGGTTGGTTCGCGGAATTCGTTGTTTCAGAGCGTGGTATTGAATACCGTTGCTAAATCAACCAATTAAAAGCCTACTGCTGCGTGCGTAATTGTGTGTCATCATAACACCCACAAAGTTGTCAGCGGTCATGTCGTTGCTTTGTGTGATATGATATGTACAAATCGATATTGAGTGGAGTGGGCTGATGGGGTAGGGGAGGGGTCTCAATCTGTTCTCCCCTAGGAGAAAAAATGGAAAATGTGCTATCAAATCAAGTCGTGATGTTTGCAGTACCTCAAATAGGCGTTAGTTCGTCTAAGAACGACAACTCATATCCGATAAGCACCTCACCTTCTGTTTTTGATAAAGTGCCAGAATTATCTAAGTGTGACTGCAAGAAAATACAAGTTTTCACGAACGGTCGTATATGTTTAACCCGTTTTCTTTATATTATATATGCTTAGATGTTTAAATTGCATCTAATTTTTAGTTTTACAAACTTTTTTCCACCCTCTTTTTTTCTTTTCAAGTTTCGACTTTTAATTGTGTTGGGTATTTTGGCTAAAGAAATATAGTGAAAGTTATAAAACGCGTAAAGTAAATTTGATCAGCATCGAGCCTTTGGTGATACGGGCGTACAAAGCGAGGTGGGGGGGGGGGGGGGGGGCAGAAAGAATATCTCCCTCCCTGCTCTTAGACTAGAGTGCAAAATGGGCGGCGCATATTTTTTTTTTTAGCCAGAATTGCACTAGTGGAAAAGACTTTACTTTCCAAGAGCTTAAATTGAGAAACTCTCGTGTATTCGTTTCTAACGCATTTTACGTTTACCAATGCCAATGAGGGGGGGGGGGGGTATGTATGAGGCATAATGCCGGAGTTTGGTCGATAGTCACCAGACGAATAAGTTATACAATTGACGGCGTGATTTCAAAAGCTATATAGCTCCCCTGGGTGGAACAAGGTGCTATTTGCAATGCTTTGGCATTACAGATGGCACCTTTTTCCCGTAAGGGACGATATACATATAATGTCTATACTACTGAGTGTCACATCACATTACAATTTATGATACCTTGTAAACGCGCAATCTAAATCACATCCAGAGCTGGGTGCCCTTTTTGATACCATTGTCTCCTGGCCCCCGGGCTCTTCCGGCGCCCTTCAGACCTTTAGATCAGCCTAATTTGGGCACAACGGCAAATATGGGTGTTGCTTGCATGGTATTTTGTTCTTCTTGGCGTCTGTTTTAGGTTTTCGGTCCCTCGTCTTAAAATGCTAGTTTACAACCCCTTGTTATAGGCCTTCACCATTATCACTGGTCCCCACCCCACCACCACCCTTTGACGTAAGTTTACTCTACTAGCTCGAGAAGGCTTCTTAGTATCCAAGTGTCGAGGCAAAGGTCTATTTGAAGTAAATTACGCATGGCGTTTACTGAGAAATGCCACAAATGTGAATATAATAGATTTCAAGCTTAAAGTGCATTGTCATATGGAATTCGCCACAGAAAAGCAATCGGCGTCGACAGTGTCGCATACGCCACTGTCGACGCCGATTGCTTTTGTACGGCGAACTCTGTGGGTCATAACCTATGTTTTTGAGACAAAAAATGAAAATATAATGAAAATTTATTGGCGATTTTTGAGAATAGCGCTGGCCGGTTTGGGCCGTTACGTTGGGTAAAGGGTTAAGGCAACGAATTACGTGGTTGTAAACATTGCCTCGTCTGGCAGAGCAACTGCTCCAAAATGTCAAGGTGATAGCTAAAAGTTGCGATTTTGTTGTATAAAAGTGTATATATCTTTGATAATTTTTCTCATTTGGGCCAAAATGTGCGTTTATATAACGGACCCCGAAAACCGATTTGTCATTAAAACAGACCAGCAATAATTCGAGCGGTGGTAATAACGCGTGAAATTCAATGTCCATTATGGCGCATTTGTTGAACGCCACATGGGCTATCAGATAACTGATCAAAGGAGTATTCTCCTGTAGTCATTATTTGGGTAATTATGGCCAGTTAATATGTAATTGTTGGAAAACAGTGTATCACGCATGCTCTGGACACACACCCGTATTACGCATCTATCCTGTCACCGAATGTCACGGAAATACCAAAATTCGAGTCTTTCAAAGGAACTTTAAAGCGAGTATTAAATTAAGATGGATCTAAGCGGCCAAGTTCAAGAGAAGCGATTAAACTGAGAATTGATGTTCTGGGTATCGAAATAAAAATCGGGGGATTTCTCGGAAAATTCATTCCAGCCAATTCCGGTCTGAAGGTGTGTAAGACTGTGGGTCGTTGCGAGTAAGATGGGTATGTCCCATGCTAGAGGTTAGAGGAGGTGCCGCATCGTTGCGAAAGTATAGGCACGTTGTGATATAGGGGGGGGGGGGGGGGGGCACAGAGCTCATATTTAGAATAGGAGCAGTCGCGGGTCAAGTCGGTGGCCATATATATAGGATCAGAAACACGAAGCATGAGCTGAGGGAGCTATTTGCATTTAGGTAAACGGCATTACCTATATTAGAAGGAAAGCCATACGTAGGCAGGGTAGGCTTTGCCTGTATGAACATTATTCTGAGTTAAAAGTAGGGGGAGTTTAATCTCGTTGGTGGCGACTGCTTGTGTGAATAAGCTAGTGACCGTGCGATGGCAGCAGTAGAGTGACATTCCGTCACATGTTAGAGCGTCGATAAAGTGACAATATGTTAGTTGCCGTTCCGACGGCAGTGAAAGGGTGAAGTGAAGTGAAGGAACCAATACCAGCGAAAAGGAGGAAAAACCAGCGACAACAGAGAATGCGGGCCCGCATGTGACTCAAAAACTTTGTGGATAGGGGGTGATTGGCGTTTTGTTTTCTTATTCTTTTGGATTCCATGTAAGTCACAAATTATCATATTTATTTTTAGATATATGTATTAAAATTGTTGTTTCCAGTGAACCCCTGTTGATTTATGCTTTTCGAGGAAAAGTTATTAACCCCTTCAGAATAGGAACCACCCTAACACAAGTGGAGCTGGCGGGTTCGTCACGGTGAGACATAAGTTCATGCACGAATTCAGGCAATACCCATTGAGTTTTGGTTGAATACGCGGCGTAAATCTATCTCTTCCAACAGCGACAAAGCCCCGGTTTCCGACACAAAAATAGTCCCCATCGACGTAGATATTTGGAAGCATTTGAATATAGAGTTAAAAACTCAAAACGCATATTTTTCAAGTGTAACGTAGGATATGTAAATAGACGACCAGATGTCATGGCTGAAATTCTACGCATGAGTACAGCTGCGTACACATGTGGCTACTTCCGGAAAGTTATTGGGTGATCGTGCATCAACGCTTTTAAAGAACGTGTTTAATTGGCGCGGAATGATCAGATCGTGTAATAAGTATCATTATTAGTTGATATCAATGTTCTATTTTGTTATCAACATTACTACATTACTACACCATATATATACCTACATGCCTGAAATCCCTAAAACTGTTTGATGTAATCTCATGCTGATATTTCATGGGTGATTGTGTTATAGTTATTCCTAAACTATCTGTATATTTGTAGCTGGTGAGGTATAAAGGCCATTTACCAACCAGCCTGTTTGGTCCAGATCTCTTAGTCTCGCGGTAAATCGGTCGCTTTGTGTGCCAGGGATCGACGGTTCGAGCCTCGGGTTCCGCGCTTCTCTCTCGATCTGTTAAATTGATGCCGTGACCAGCCCTCAGCAGTTGGTGGCATTGTGAACGCTGTAGTGGAGCATGGTGGATGATTCGACCGCTCTGAGGTGTAACCTGAGGTGGGTGAACCTCAAAGAATACGAGAGTGGCGTAGGGGTCGATGTATAAAGGCCATTTATCAACCAGCGTGGTTGGTCCGGATCTCTTAGTCTCGTGGTAAATCGGTCGCTTTGAGTGCTAGAGGTCGACGGTTCGAGCCTCGACTCCCGCACTTCTCTCTGTTACACATTTGTGGCTTCAAAGGATACTCAGGGTGTTCCATGTGCCATGCAATATTATTATTATTTATTGGTGTTTAAGGTCACATGCTTATGCACAATGGCTAATCGTGACCGTGACAGTTTTACAGGTGGAGGAAGCCGGAATACCCGGAGAGAACCACCGAGCATCGACGAGCAACTGTCATCTCCTCAACAATCTAACTATGTTCAAGCTCCGCTCAAGCTGGGTTACAGCGGTTGAAGACATGTGCACCATCGACGTGCAGTACGCCTTAGTAGACGGCGTCATCGTGCCCCCATGTAGGCAACCGGGATAAATTGCCTTGCCCAAAGACACAGCGCGGGTCGTCCCGGACGAGGATCGAACTCGGAACCTCTAGCATAGAAGTCCAACAGTCTACCACTGAGCCACCGAGCTCCGTGTCATGCAAAGTTAATTGTTTAACCCTGGATGAGGTGAAATGAAGTGTGGAATTGGCAGCAGGAAAGTATTTTTCCCCGCTTCATTTAGCATGGTAACACCCCCGAGCCCATTAATTAATAGAGTTACCTAACTTTTTTCATTTGTTCCCTTTTGACTTCAGAAAAAAGTGATGACTGTTGTGATTTTCACAATTCTAAGAAAACTTCAACCCCCTTTTCTCTTTCTGTTCCTTGTTCTCATACTACTCGTTCGTTTCTTTAACTGGTTGAGGGCTAGATTATTTTTGGTGGTCTGAATTTGTTATTCACAATTTGTTTTATTACAAATTATTGGAGAGTGCCCATAGGCACTCTCCAATAATTTGTAATAAAACAAATTTATTTTTACAAAATATTACTTGGGTTTGACTGAATATGAAACAGGAGTAGTGAAAATGTTGGCTTTTGCTCCGGTTCCTGCATTTTTCTGAAAGCCCTGATAGTGGCTTCTAGCACTCAACCAGTTAATAATTGGTAGGATATAGTTTTCGTGCTGAAGGAGGATGTCAAGTGTACTTGTACTGTGTGTCAAGATGTACTTGTTAAACCCACAAATAACTAATACAACCACACATTGGCCATAACCCGAATGATACAATAGATATCATTATATCGTTTTTTTTCTACTCCTCACTGTAATGAAAGTCTTTCTCGAGTTAATGAGTGTATGTCAAACATAACTGCAAAGGTAATATACCTGCCATGAAATTAGTCAATTGTATCAATTAATAAAGCTTTACTTTACAAGAAGAGACTTGACCTCAGAAATGCGAGTTCGTGTTTACATATTTCTAAAAAGTGACGTTTTAACGCATTCTCTGCGTATAATTCACCAGAAGGTTACCGAGCATACATTGAATACCAGGGGTGGGTTGGTGGGCCAATAGAGAATTCCAGAAAGGTATGTATAAGCTTGGTAGACTATCAGAGAACGATACATTACCCCCCCCCCCCCCCCCCCCTAGGTGCAGCCAAGCGACGTAATCAATTGCCGAGGCTATCGTGGAGTGTCCCCACTTACTCCTTGCTGTTTCAGATCATTTTTGTTCTTTAGTGTACATGAATACTAAATTAAGTCCAGTTACACCAACGTGTGTAAGGCAGAGCCTGAAACCCGAGACCTCTTCAAAAAAGGATCTTGGCTTTCAGACCCGGCTACATACTTAAAAACGTTTGGAATAGGTGGTGGTCGTAGTCATGTTACATAAATAATATTCTTGGACTCAGTACGGTGTGGAACTATCGTTTGTATGATACACAATCAAGTCGCTATAATCAGGTATTCTCGGTCAATAGACTATTTCTTCAATAACTGTGATTCTTATATGCTTGGTCATTTTGTTAATAACACAGAATTGCTGAACTTAAAATTGTTTTCTAATGTACGATCTGCTGTCGAGAAATTCTTCTTTTTCTGCATGGGGCGACAGGAAGACAGCTAACTTTGCTATGTCGCTTCCTTGCAGTATATTAAAGTATGTTAAATGAATTGTTTAGTTTACCTACTGTACCTTATATGTAACTGATACACTGTGAATAAAGGTGAATTGAATTGAATTATATGATGGAATGCACAATGAACATCAGATATGTTGATCGAGGGTAACCTCGTTGGGGATAAAATTGAAACGTTCAAAAAGATTCTATTGTGAAGTATAATTGAAATTGGCGGGGAAAGTGTTTGGAGAAAAGAAATAAAGCGGGCATTCCACGTGGTATTTGTCGGGGTCGTCGCTAAGAGTAGATGTGACTCCCCTTCTGCTAATGTTTTTTTCGTCGATTCGCTCTGGTTGGTAATCATCAACGATCTTGAAAGACTAGATTTGATATTTCAAATTACGTCATACACACACAGTTAGTCATACAAGTGTGGCAGAGGCGGACTGACCGTATGGTTCACCGGGAAAGTTCTCGGTGGGCCCCCTATTGGATGGCCACTAGGTCCCCCCAAAATTCATGCAGCCAAAACCTTTTGGTGCTTGATGCCAAGAGTTAACCCTTTACCTAACATGAAAAGCAGACGACACTTGCCAAAAAAATTCTTGAATAACTATTTTTTTTTCATTTTTTTGTCTCAAAAACATAGGTTATGACCCCTCATTGGAACGAGCTCGACGAGCTCGTTCCAATGAGGGGTCATAACCTATGTTTTTGAGACAAAAAATGAAAAAATAATTAAAAATAATAGGCGATTTTTGAGAATAGCGCTGGACGGTTTTGGCCGTTACGTTGGGTAAAGGGTTAACAAGATATAGGAATTATTCAGAAACGAAAGAATCATGGGTTTGTAGATACCATAGGTACGTATTGTTATAGCCCGCCGACTGCCACAGACCGACTATGATACTCCAAACAATACTATGACAAAGTGATTTATACCACGATTCAGAGGCCGAATGGCCGTCTGGTCCACCGGAAAAATTCCCTATTGTTCTCCCCCTGGGGCCCCAAAATTGATGCAGATCAACACCTGTTGGTACGTGAAATTTCGTGAAAATGACAAAAAGCCTAAATGGATCTGATTGCATAGAATGCCGGTCTATTGAAATGTTCCTATTGGCAGTCCACATAGAGAGCATTTTGATATACCAGCTGTCTAGTCTGCCACCGATAGCTCAGATATAAGGAAACAGAGTTCTTTTATTTTGAAAATCATTTTTTTTCCCATTGTGCCGAAATATGGTCGGCCCGATGGTTCCCCCCCCCTCCCCTCCAACACACACACACCTACCCCCTGTTGATTTCATTCTTACCGAATGAACAATGAAAATGATAACAAAAATGCCATCGGAACGTCCTCTCTATGAACTACCACTGATCACTCGGATGCGAAGTAGCATCGTTCGTTCAGTTCGAAAAACCAAAATTTTCTCTGGATCCGGGGGCCGCCGGCCACCTTGGCTCATTTCCCAATAATTTAATCATTTGCCCCGCCTCTGCGTTTGATTGGTTGAAAGCATACAGCGTGAAAGCCGTCAAAATCGTATAAACCAAATTACGTAATGATTTGGAATGTCTACATGTTCTCACACATCCGATCCAACTTTGAAGACTCTGGAAGCCCCGCCCACTCAATCCAATTGTCACCGCGAGGGCGTGACGGCAGACTGATAGATGGATAACAAGCTTGTAAACAAAGATCAATGATCGATTTTTCATCGCCTCCAGTCAGCGAGAATATAATGGTAATTTCTCGGGAACAATTCACTTTAATAAAATATACCGAAGTGGAAGACGAATAAAAGATCATACATCCAAACATGATTTGAGGGGAACTTAAAAAAATGTTTTTAGTGATATTGTTACGTGACTTGCTAAATATCTGTCGTCTGCGATCGAAAATTAAAACAACAAACAATTTGACAATGATTGACGTGACCTGTTTGTGGCACACTTTCCTAAGTTTGACTGTTGTCTTTTGCGAAAATTAAAAGATTTTCGTTTACGTACACATAGTTTTTATATTTTAATATTACAGCCGGATTAAATTGTAAGAAATAACTGTTGTTTTCCTTCGGTTTATACATTTTTAGCACAAGCTTCATAACTCGCGTAGCGAGTTATGATTAAGCTTGTGCTGAAAATTTTCGGTTTATATCGCATAAACCGAAGGAAAACAACAGTTATTTCTTAAGTAACTTTTCTTGGCCCAGTCCGCCTCTGAGATGAAAGCCTCTAGTACCCAATTGGGCCTGATGGGGGACCACTATGACCAATCTGGAATACCAATACGGTACATTACGTGTTAATTAAACACCATAACTACAACGGGTATATTTTATTTATCCACAAATAAATTTCCAAGAAATCTTGAGTTTATCGGTTACATAAATGGCGAGTCAGTGGTTCCGTGGCTCAGTGACCCTGTGATTTAACCCGTGTCCAGCTAGAAATTCAAACTTTGAGTATCTCCCGAGATATGCAATGCAGCTAGAAATTTCCGTCGCATGAGTGGGGCTACCCGTCCTGGGACGGATCGGCTCGCCAGTTAACTATAATCCTGACTGACTAATATTTCAACTACATCATCAGGACATGACTTCGACGACGGAACTTGGGCCATCACAGTCGGGAATCAGGCTTGCACCCCCGTTTGGTCATTTTTGTCACGTCCATGGTAGACGTTTCAAATCATAAAATTTGATCGTACCCTTTATCCTTCCCAATGTGCGTCCCACAGTGTTAATATCATTAATATCTTTTTCAGATGACAAAAAAGTTTCGCCTTTTCCGAGTCCATGTCAAAACGCAACACTGACAGAGCATGGAGCACACTGATCAGATTGCCTCTTTGGTCTGGGACAGCTGGAGAAGGGGGAACTCCATAAAATACGTCCTACAAAAAGATCGTATAATGTTTGTCGCCACAGGAGTAATTCACGCCAAGTTATCCATCTTACATTTATTTATTTATTGATGTTTAAGGTCACATATTTATGCCTAGTGGCTAATCATGACCGTGACAGTTTTACGGGTGGAGGAAGCCGGAGTACCCGGAGAGAACCACCGGGCAACGACGAGCAGCTGCCAGCTCCCCAACATCGTAACTCCGCACTGCAGCACAGGCAGGGTTAGATTGGTTGAAGACATGCCTACCATCGACGTGCAGTACGCCTTAGTACACGGCGTCATCATGCCCCCACGCAGGCAATGGAGATGAAGTGTCCTGCCCAAGGACACAACGCGGTTGCCGCAGGTGGGATTCGAACCGAGGACCTCTCGGCTATCCATCTTACAAGCTTTCAAACCAAACATCGAGCAGATAAAACAAGGTCTTATTTATTTGATTGCAATGGAATGTCAGAGTTCGTTTTGAAAGTCTCGCGTGATTCCTGCGGTTGAAGTCCCAATGGCTCGAGCAGAGAGGGTCGAGAATATATTCATTTTTCAAGATTAGCCAAACTAGGTACAAAAACGTGGATATTAAAATGATACTAAGGTCAATGGTAGGAGCGATAAAGAGGGGATATCCAGTATTTTTGAGTGGATAGAAAAATGATCTCACGAGTGACGGAGACAAATGGTTATTTTTCAAGAGCGCTTGCGCTAGCGAAAATAGCCATTTGTCTCGGTCACAAGAGAGATAATTTTCGATATCCACTCAAAAACACTAGATTTTATTTTTATTTTTCGCTTTTATAAACATCTGATAATTTCACTCGTTTCAACCTTGAATGCATGAAAGTAAACAGCGCATTGAATCATTGATTCGCGGAAGTTATTTGATTGATACTCGGAATAGATAGCGTCTTGCGATCTGATTCAGGTGGTGGATTTCTAGTCCAAACATGGCCTGAAAGTCCGTAATATAATTTTTTGGTGTGGTACGTCCTTAGAAAGGACGTACCAAACCAAAAACTTATATTACGAACTTTCAGGCCATGTTTGGACTAGCGGGTTTCATGCATCAATTAAAGGTAAATGCGTGTTAAATTATTGCTGGAAATGATCGGTATCGACTCAAAAACTAGATTTTCTTTTCATTATACGTTTTTAGAACAAATTGATCATTTCCAGTGATAATTTGACTCGTATTCACATTGAAGTCATGCATTGAAAGCAGCCATTTTGATTGATACCGTGAAAGTGAAAATTTTCTATATCTTCACAGTGGGGGACACAATTTCTATCTTTCCGCAATTTCTTCGATAATCTGTCGCTTATAATAAACAACTCTATCAGTGCGCATATGATTAACCCTTTACCCAACGTAACGACCAAAACCGGCCAGCGCTATTCTCAAAAATCGCCAGTCAATTTTCATTATTTTTTCATTTTGTGTCTCAAAAACATAGGTTATGATCCCTCATTGGAACGAGCCCGTCGGGCTCGTTTCCAATGAGGGGTCATAACCTATGTTTTAAGACAAAAATGAAAAAATGAGTTTTGCAAGAATTTTGTTTGCAAGTGTCGTCTGCTTTTCATCATAGGTAAAAGGTTAAAATGATACTAAGGTCAATGGTAGGAGCGTTAAGACAGGTGATGTTGTGATTATTCGACTTATTTGTTTCGCACTCCTATTGATTGAGACACCAGGGACATGACGACATTGGGATTGTTGGGGGTGTCTCCCCAACTGCCACCTGTTCCCATGTCCCCCAATCCCAACCACCGTTCTCATTAGTTAAAAAATTTCAACCGCAAGCCGCCAACATTTGGGAAATTTCATACCTCGTAGTTGTAGATTTCGTGGCATTTTATCTGTTTTTTTTTTAACCCTTTCTAATATAAATTTAGTGATTTTTAATCAAATGTCGCGAGATTCTTCTATCTAGAGTCAAAATTTCCAACTCAAAGTTACATATTTCGAAGAGAAAGTGGGAGGGTGCATTTGGATTTCTTCAGCAAATGGAAATTCACAAGTAGAAGTTGGAAAAGTATCACTCATGGAAGCTGGATTCAAATTTCAAATGCTTTTTGCCAAAAATTGATGTTCGACAGCCAATTGTACAGTTTAAAATTTGGAGGGGCACACCTCGAACCATTACCCTCTTGCCACATCTCTGTGAGAAAGAATCGAGAGTGTCGATTTTGGGCACAATTCGCGTTGTGTTGCTCAATTTCACTTTTCTGCAATCTTTTTTTTAAAGAATTGTCCCTTCTGATATCAAATTTGTCCCTTCATCTTCCATCTCCCGTATCCTAGAAAGAATTTAGAACTGACTTTACTTATGGGTTTTCTTTTTGTTTGCTTTTGTTCTCTTTGAATGATAGTGGGTTTGAAAAAACATATTCTTTCAGAACAGGTCAGATCTTTTTTTTTTTTTTTTTTTTTTTTTTTCAATTTTTAATTTTTTTTTTTTTTTTGAGTGCCACCTTTCAAATGGGGAATGTAATTGTAGAGGCCCTTTGCAGAAGGTCTGTTACGACGACAAAGGAATTTTATTTTTTACATGTGCTTCAGTGCTTCATGTTCCAGAGACACGGTGGGGGTTCATGTGCCTTAGTGACATGGCAAGAATTCACTACACAGAGATTGTTTGGACTTAACGCACCTCCACCTTGAGAAAAAGTCACATTTTTGATTTTATTCTTTAACATATCTGTTGAAAATGGAAGAAAAATTGAGCATTTTTCTTGACTTTGACCCTTTTCCCAAAGTAACGGTCAAAACCGGTCAGCGCTATTCACAAAAATAAACATTTAATTTTCAATTTTTGTTTCAAAAACATAGCTTATGACCCTCTTTGGAACGAGCTCGTCGATCTCGTTCCAATAGAGGTCATAACCTATGTTTTTGAGACAAAAAAAAATGAAAAAAAAAATCGTTATTGCAAGTGTCGTCTGCTTTTCTTTTTCGGTAAAGGGTTAAAAGCCGTAGAAGAGACAAAGATACAAATCATTCGTGAGACTCTTCGTTCATATCTTAAGAGTAAAGAGTATATGCACATCTTCCTCTTAATTCAAATAAGATTGCAATTGCGGGAGACCAAAACATAAAGCATCAGAGTAGTATGGGCACCCATCAATCTCCTTCCTCCCCCCCCCCCCCTCTCTCTCTCTCTCTCTCTCTCCTCTCTCTCTCTCTCTCTCTCTCTCTCTCTCCCTCTCCCCTCTCCCTCTTTCTCTCTCCCTCTTTCTCTCTATCTCTCTCTCTCTCAACTATTTTTGCTTTCCCCGGTTCCTACCCACTGTCATGTTCAGCTAGAGGCAAATAACAGTCTGTTCACAATTATTTATTTGTTACAGTTACTGGGGATTACAATTACCTGGGATTGTATGATATAAAGTAAGCCAAACAAATAATAAATCGTTTCTGCCGTTCCTGCTAAGTGAAGGCATTCAAACAAGTTCATGGATAAATTAGTTTTTGATTACTCTCTCTATGAATTCATTATCAAATATTTAATTTAATTTTCAAGTTTTACTATCAGTCATATATTGAAGATTGTTTGATAGTGAAGAGGACGGGAGTTCTAGAGGACGAGGGAAGTCGACAAACCGAGACAAAACAAAGGAAATCTAATCATATATGCTTGTGTAATGAGCAACGGAATAATTTCTAAGAAGAGCTTGCGACTGAGCGCTAAAGTAGAGAGCAAGTACTTTAGAAGGGTACGGAGCATAACCCTCCCCCACCACCGGAACATGTTTCAAAAAGAAGAGCTTAAACGGAGTTTGTTATGTCACTTCCAGGGGACCCAACCCATTCAATACTGTAGAACTTGCGTACCATTTTACAAATCAAGAGGGCGGCCAACATTAACACAGAATAGTAGATTTTTTAACACAACGAGGAACAGGCAGCCTCCAGCAATGTACTCACAATACTTTGACTTTTTATCTAGTTTTATAGACTTTTAACTGGACGACACTTGTAAACATTTTGTTTGACAGCTGAAAGTATTCCATTTTTGCTTTCAAAACATAGCTTATGAGACCTCGTTGAAACGAGCTCGACGAGCTCGTTCCAATGAGGTGTCATAAGTTATATTTTCTAAGCAAATATTGAAACACATGGTCAAATATGCGTGTTACATCAGGTAAAACGTCAATTGTAAGAAATACCAACTAAAGTGACCATTATATTCTTACAGGAAAAGACACAATTTTTATATCACTGGTTTATTTATTGGTGTTTAAGGTTACATATGTCTGCACAGTGGCTAATTGTCATCGCAACATGGACATCAAATCAAGTTTAGCCAATCCTTTATACGTATGTGACCTTAAACACCAATAAATAATACTAAATAAATAATCCGTTATACCCATGTTGCTCACTTTAGAGAATTCCATCTCAAGCATTGGTTACCGGGTCCTATTTTACCAGTAAAACTGAGCTTGGTTAGGAAAGTAAACAAGCACTGTTTCACTTCACAGGGTTTCCACGAGGATATAATATTGATATTTTACCTAATATCATCAGAGGCACCAGAAGCTGAACCCGCATTTTTAGAAAATATCAAAGACTTTTTGTATACCTTATTTGTGTTAATGAGTCGGTCAATGCGGTACCATGCGAGGAAGCAGATCTTTTCATATCCGATTAAACAATTTATCATATGACCTGTCCGTTTTGTTCATTTTAAAACATTTGATATCTTGTTTTCATATCAATCAGTGATAAATAAAGCCTTCCGTCAATTTCATTGGTCAATTTCAAAACTAGACAATTTGATTGGCTGAACAAAATAAAACTGGGCCACATTTTCACAATTTGCATAATTAGAGTTGGGGGCTTTCATTGGTCAATTTCAAAACTGGACAATTTGATTGGCTAAGCAAAATACAACTGGGTCACATTTGCATAATTTCAGTAGGGAGAATTTACGTAATCTGTCTTATTTAGGGTGGGTTATATTGTATTAATCTTTTACCTAACGTAACGGCAAAAACCGTCTCGCGCAATACAAGCAAAACGCCATTCATTTTTTTTTATATTTTCACTTTTTGCTTTCAAAACATAGGTTATGACCCCTCAATGGAACTAGCGTATCGCGCTCGTTCCGTTGAGGGGTCATAACCTATGATTTGGAAGCAAAAACCGAAAATTTTTAGTTATACGAGGATGATTTTTCCAAGTGCCGTCTGCAACTCAAGTTAGGTGATGGGTTAAAAAGTCATACTGAGTGACTAATTTGTGCGTGTGTGCGTCATATGATAAATAGAATATGAAATGAGTGTTTTTCTCATATAATATTTATGAAACTCGTCCGAATTTTCCGTTTGGGCTCGCCAGAGGCTCGCCCAAACGGAAAATTCTTAGACTCGTTTCATAAATATTATATGAGAAAAACACTCATTCCATACCCTCTATATATCACTGACCAGTCTATATCGGAGTAAAGTTGCTAAACAGTCCTTTAATGCACAGTTTATTTGTATGATGGCGGCAATGAGGTAGCCAAAAGTGCTAAAATGATCTTAAATACCAACAAATAAATAATTGTATGATGAAGGTAGTTTTGAAGGGCTCGGTTATATAGTACGGTCGCCGTGGACTGGCCACTTTTCACGGGTGGACAATATTTCCACGGACGCAATAATTTTAGATTCCAAACACTAATTATAGGAATATTTATCAAAACTTTAATCATCATTAAATCATCATCAGCAAAATTTTAATTAATGAAGCATCGGGTTGTACCCGGTGCTTCATCAATTAAAATTTTGCTGATGATGATTTTTATTACCTGGTAAACGCATGCGTGGACATTACGACACAAGCGTGGATTGCGACCAGTCCATTGCGACTGTACTGTACATTGGCAAGCAACCGGTAAGATATTCCCTATTCTCGTGCAAATTTTAACACCATTGTCGACAACTTTTGCGTATGTGTTTGTCAAACAAAGGCATCACTGTTGGGAGAAAGGAACCAAAATGAATGCATAACAAAATTAGGCTACTTATACAAGGAGGGCACCGTCGTTACAGTTAGTCCGCTCTGATAGCCGACCGAGATTCTCTTGACCAACAGTACAAAAGTTATTGCCCGGACATGAGTGTGAAGACATTTTTCAATCATTCCCTAAGTTAAACAAGGGAGAATAACTCTGTAAATGTTAATACGAAGATATTAATTCTGATGTAGGGTCCGTTCCCTCATATTGAGGTACAAGCATGGCAAAAAGTATTTATCCATCATATGATGACAGAGCTAGAGCAGCAAATATGTTGGAAAAACACATTTTTCAATCACCCCCTAAGTTAACAAGGGCAAATAACTCTGTAAATCTTTATGCGAAGATATTAATTCTGTTGTAGGATCCGTTCTTTCGTATTGAGGTATAAGCATGGCAAAAGTTGTTTGAATCCTTGAATCCAACAAATAGTGACAGTGCTACAGCAGCAAATATGTTAGACGGACACATTTTTCAATAATAATCCCTCCAAGTTAAACAAGGGGAAATAACTCTGTAAATGTTTACGGAAAAATATTATTCTGCTGTAGGATCTGTTCCCCCATGTTGAGGTCCAAGCATAGCAAAGAACGTACGTAACGTACGTAACATACGAACTTACGAACGTACAAAGGAATGGACACAGATCTCCACTAGATATCTCTTCCGATCAGATCGGTCGGGGGAATAATAACGTATTGGCCAGAACGAATAATGGACACAAACATGGATGGTGGAAAAGAACCCTCTAAAAACTGAACCTATAATCGAATTTCGAAAAAGACCATGCAAGATAATATCCTACCTTAGTAATAGCAAACCCCAACATTAACCCTTTAATCAACACGAATAGAAAACGACTCTTTCAAAACATTCTTCAATAACTAAAAATGTTTTCAGTCGGAAAGCATAGCAAATGACCCTTTAAACGGCATTGCTTGTCAATAACATTGGACAATTTGCGCAGTTACATTAGGTGAAAGTCAACTGAAGCCACTTGGTTGTTATCCTGATCTCATGGTGTACATCGATCATATTTGTGGGAAAGCATGGTTACGTCCAGACCAAATTAGAAGGTATACTGTCACATTAGATTGCAAAACACTGGCTTTAATCCGACCTCTGCTTGAATATGCAAATACGGAGGGGACAATTGTTCTGAAGCTGACGCGACGAGGCTTGAAAGTATTCAAATAGCTGCTTCTCGGTGCCGGCCAAAGCGCCAGTAAAATTTCGTTGTGAGTACCGGTGCTACGGGAGAGAAGGGGGTCATTACCCCCTTAAATATACAGTTTTCGCACGCACGCACGCACGCACGCACGCACGCACGCACGCACGCACGCACGCACGCACGCACTCACCGCACTCACCGCACATCTCTTTGTTTTAACCCTTACCCAACGTAACGGCCAAAACCGGCCAGCACTATTCTCAAAAATCGCCAATTAATTTTCATTATTTTTTCATTTTGTCTCAAAAACCTGGGTTATGACCCTCGTTGGAACGAGCTCGTTCCAACGAGGGGTCATAACCTATGTTTTTGAGACAAAAAATGAAAGAAAATTAGTTATTCAAGAATTGTTTTTGAAAGTGTCGTCGTCTGCTTTTCGTGTTAGGTAAAGAGTTAACAAACTCTAATACAGTGGTTGGTTTATGCTGCAGAGTGGAATATACAGCATGGCGAACATTGGTGCCATTGGTAGGGAAACCGTCACTCCTACCAAAGAGGCGTCATGATACATATTAGAGAAAAACTTAGCAGCTAGTGAGCATTAACCAGTTATCCAGAATGTAATGCTACAAGTTTATAAATTGAGAACAAATTTATATTGATTTCAGGGAAACACCCCTCCCCCGGCCGAATGAGCCATGTTCGATCCTTACTATGTTCATACCTTGAGACAGATCTTTGTGTGAAAACCGTGGGAAAGCTTTCCGTTCGTCCAAAAAGCGGAGTTTTACCCCAAAAGCGACAAAAAGGCTTCATTAATTTTGAAAGCACAATTCAATATTTTACTGGGTGGAGAAAACTCCCCACCCCCGAAAGAAAGCATCAAACAAAACTCCTGCGATTGTTCATTATATCCAGATACCGTAGGTATTCGCACGTGTTCATAAACCGCGCAGATGTAAAAGGTATCAGAAGCGATGCTATGGTGTTGTTATCATAATAGTCCACTGCGGATCGCCTCCTCTTCATAGACAACCTGTCCACTCCTTGTTACCCCACCCCACCACCCCATCCGCCCGTGAAACATTTCCTGGCGCCGCTACAGCTCGTCGTGTGCTCTCGGTGGAAAACTCTTAAAACAAGGTGCGAGAAGCAAAAATTGATGCAATATTTCTGTTTGTGCCATAGTTTACACGGAATCTGACGCGAATTAATGGCATTTAATGCCTTTTAATACTTCAATTTTGAGAAAATGTGAGCCTCCAAGATGCAATTGGAGAATATTACCTGGGAAGGACTGCTTTGACCCGCTCCTCTTCCAAGTCAAAATTAGTTCTCCAAGGATCCGTTTTGTGATCAAGTCAGGTTGATATTCCAGGTCCGGCTTCGATTCGAGAAAATGTTGATGATTCTTTCAAAACTGTTACCAGGACGTCGGCCACTTTAGTCTCCTCACTTGGATCGAACGTCAAACAACGAGTAAGTTTTGCATTAACACAATTTATTCACATTGCACTGACATAAGCCGGCTCGCTACAAGTACGATATATCCGTACTAAGGGCGATACGACTGAAAGTCTTTATGCGTGCCAAAAGGCGTGCAGGGACGATGTTGGATTTGTTAACCACCTACGGCCCCTTTAGCTGTACAATGGTACTTTCCGCAACACGCAACGTCCAGAAACCAAACCGGAGGGAGAAGCTGAGGAGTCACGAAGGCTGCCAAGACCCTGTCCACAACCCTGATCTGTGGGAGTTGGTGTCTTGAGGCATGTATAATTTGCCCTTTTGATGTTTTGTTGCTTAAACTGCCTACGACCCTCTCTCCAGCTTTGTCAGTTCAGCTGTAGTTTTGGGGGTAGTGTTTTGGCTTGTCTTCAGGTAAGTACAGTCTGGCACTTTGGTGAGTTTATATTGGACCGATCGCAACCCCGACTATTATAGCCTGTCTCTGGCTCGTTCAGGTCTGTCTGGCTTATTGTACACATCCAGCAAGCAAGTGTTTCGAAGTACAGGGCACATGGGTTTGACGTCCCTTACATTGGCCAGAGCTCTCAGTTCAGTAGCAGAGCTCGGGTCAGTTTTGGCCGAGCGCCAATTTGGAAATTTGGATTCTGCCAGGACGGGACAAGCCAAATGCGGTGTCCTGGTTTGGCCAGCGAGAAGAAATCCCAGCACCAATGATGGCAGATTCAGCAACAAATTGTTTTTTATTCCAATTGTCTGTGTACTTTAATAACTTGATTTATGAACACTGCTAGCAGTTTACTTGATTCTGAGTCCGTTTCTGTCCATAATTTATAAGTTGTGAAAGGCATCAATAATTAGGTCACCTTGTGGCCTAATTATTGATGTCTTTCAAAACGTGTTATTCCACATTGTGGCCTTATTATTGATCGATGCCTTTCACAACTCATAAATTGTAGACACAAACGGACTCAAAGTCAAGGAAATTGCGTTTTTTTTTTGTCTCGAAGTTCAAACTTTTTCCCGGGGAAGGTCCCAGGACTTCCCTCCAATGAAATCGAGACACCCCCTCCTAGCCCACATCTTGCTGCTGCGAGGCATGGGTGGTACAGCGAGTCATATTCTGTAGATATTACTTTTGACCCCCGCCCAACTTTGATATCCTGGCCACGCACCTACCGGTGGTTGCTGTAAACAACTATTTTAACATACAACAAAACGAAGTTTTAGAGCAAAGTGGAAGAATCTTGGAGTGAGTAATTTATTTATTTATTGGTGTTTAAGGTCGAAGTGAGTAATTAATAATTCTTACAATGAATATTGGGAGAAATTCGTTAATTACTCTCTTACTTAATCTGTCGTACCTTCATGTTGGATTATTATAATCCCTGATGGGTACGCGTGTGGGATGGGGAAATCTCACCCGAGGGCAAAATATTTGGGCCAGACACGAGGCTTGCCCAGTGTCTGGATCAAATATCTTGTCCCGAGGGTGAGATTTTCCCATCCCATACCCGTACCCATCAGGGATTATTTTTCTCCCCCCCCCCCCCCACCATACAGCGGTTACGTTAGCCAGAGGTAATCGGCGGTCACGTGCTGATATAATCAACTCATTTGGTATTCGTTGTTTTGAAAAACTAATGACACCATCGGAAAGCGCATGCAAAAGTTATGTATATATCAAAGGTATATACCACGAAATCAATTAGGAACGGTGGCATCTTGGGGTTTAAAGAGCTTTAGAGCATCAAACTTTGATCACACGGCATCGGATGACGTCAATATGAATTAGTTGGTAGCAAGAAACTGATACGATATGCATAACGTCATAATAACGTTATAAATGTATAACGTCACGTGGGTGGGGTGTGATACATCTGCCTCTCCCTGCTATCTCACCCTGGACAGACATATGTTACACATGCAGTGGGCGGAGAAAACTATCTCTAAATACGTGATTGACGCATCCAGTCACACAGGAGAACATGTTATAAAACCTTGAGATGGTTTTTGAAACAAGAGGTCCCGTGGGGCCTGAGGCGCTCACCTGCCCAAAGTTGTTTAAAGAAGGATCTAAGTTGCATCTATTTCTAGTTAACACGAAAGAGGAATGGAGTTATTTAATTTTTTATAACTCTGTTGTCCATGCCAGATGACTTTCTTCTAGTATTGGGATACTACCAGAGAAATAATGCCCAGATTTTCAGTAATGCAAAACTAGGGCGTCCAAATATCAACCTGGGGACTTAACTTGTACAAACTTGAAGGATGTTGTATACCAAATATTAAAAGATTCTGACTTGTGGTTCTGGAGAAGAAGATTTTGAGAATATTACCAATTTTGCACTATGTTAAAATTCCCCCACCCCTCCCCACAGGGAACACAAATGTCAACCCAGGGACTTTATTTGAACAAATTGAATCTGAACCCTCTAAGGATGATGTATACCAAATCTCAAAAGATTCTGATTGTATCTCAAAAAGCAGATTTTTAAAGATTATTCGTCATATTGGACTTGATTTGAAAAAAGTTAGATCTGACCTCCCTAATGATGCTGTATACCAAATATCAAAAGATTCTGACTGGTGGATGTGAAAAAGAAGATTTTAAAAGATTATTTCTCATATTGCCCTAAGTTAAAATTCGGGTTCCAATGTGGAGCCCAATTATTAACCAACGGACTTGAGTTTAACAAATTGAAGCCAACCCCTGTAAGGATTCGGTATGCCATATATTAAATGATTCTGGCTGGTGTTTCTGGTGAAGAAGTGTTTTAAAAATTACTCCAATTGGGAGCCCAAATATTAGCCCTGGGACTTGGTTTGAACAAAATGATATCTAACCTCCCTAAGGATACGCAATATCAAATATCAAAGGATTCTCACTGGTGGATCTGAAGGAGATTTTTTTAAATTATTCCTCATATTGCACTAAGTTAAAACTCCATAGGGAGCTCAAATATTAACCAAAGGGCTTGCTTTGAAGAAACTTGAATCTGATTCCCCGTAAGGATACTATATACTCAATATTGATAGATTCAGAGTAGTGAATTTGAAAAAGATGATGAGTTAAAATTTGGGCTCACATGGAGAGCTCAATTATTTGCCGGTGGACTTGAGTTGAACAAATTTGATTCCAACCCCTGTAAGGATTCTATAAGCCATATATTAAAAGATTCTAACTAGTATTTCTGGAGAAGAGTTTTAAAAATTATTCATCATATTGGAGTAAGTAAAAATTTGGGCTCTAATAGAGAGCCCAACTATTAACCTAGGGACTTGGTGTGATCAAAATTACATCTAACCTCCCTAAGGGTGCTGTATGTCAAATATCAAAACATTCTGACTGGTGGATCTGAAGAAGATTTTTAAATATTACCCCCCATAATGCACTAATTTAATATCCCCCCCCCCCCCCCCGCCGGAGCCCAAATATTAACTGAGAGATTTTGAATCTGACCCCCACAGCAATGATGTATACCACAGATTAAAAGATTCTGATTGGTGGTTCTGAAGAAGAAGATTTTAATGATTATTCCCCCAAATCGCCCTAAGTTAAAATTCGGGCTTCTGTATTGAATCCAAATATGAACCAATGGGGCTTAATTTTAACAAACTTGTTTCTGACTCCCCTTTAGATGCTGAATACCATTCCATTCTACTGGTCCACAGGATGTTCCATGCCAAATAACAATTCTCTGTTCCGTGTGGTATGGGCAATATGGACGTTTGAAAATACTTCTATTTTTAGCTCCTGGGGTTCCCAGCATGACATGGGAAATTTCGGAAATTTCTTTTGCAAGAATCAAGTACTTATTATTCAATAATAGTACATACCAAATTTGGTTCAAGTTGGACCACTGGTTCAGAAAATATAAATTTCCGACGGGCCAAAAATCTTGCTCCTCCCATTACAAGGGCAAATATTGATCCACGAACTTCGTTTTAACAAAATTGATTTTCCACCTAAAAGGAAGCTACGTACCAAATACCAAATATCAAGTCATTGTACCCACTAGTTCATGAGAATATTTGTTTTAAACATTTTGGAGCATGTTCCCCCATCCCCTCCCTATGGGGCTGGGCAAGTTGATTTGAGCAAAAGCAAAATGCGATGTCAGAACAAGCAAGTACCTCAAATTTAACTGAAATCGGTCCAGCGCTTTTGGAGAAGGTGCAAACGGCATGTTGACAGACGATGGACGGTGAGTGATCACGATAAATCATCCTGACTTTCAGTATCAACGTTAGGTTGAATTTTTCTGTACGCCATTTTTACCACCCACCCACCATCTTTGCATTTTTTCCATCAAGTTTTAGACACCCACCCAAAAACAATTAATTTGCGGGATTTGTTGCTCTGATACAGTTTCTGACAAAAACAGCGGGACTGCGAGTCCTGTTTACACCCTTTGATGGTACCTATCCTTTAAGACCAAATTAAATTTACTAAATACAAATGGCAGAAAATGTTTCAGGGTTACCGCTAAGTGGCGACCCTAAAACATTTCAAAGACACGTGAAACGTTTGACATTTTCATGAAAAATGTGAACTATGATTGTTCTTGAACCAAATATCATATATGGATCATTTACTCGTGAACGCCATGAATTTCAGATTGAAACTCTTGGTACACTGACCACATGCCTACACCCAAGACATACTGGTAATATCGTCTCTGGGCCATATATCGACTTGTCCCAACGGACTCGTTGATATATCCTCAGACGCGAGGCCTCGTCTTCATTACATCATCTCGGAAACACACATGGTGGTAATAACCAATTTATCTTCCAATATTTCTCCCTTTGTTGATCAGTTCGCATAATGGAAGGATTGGATACAGCTTTTAACGGAATCCGTTTTGACAATCATTCAGCGTGTTTGAATTGATTTTTTATGAATGAAGATCATGAATTCGTAGTATTGCGTTCTTGCGCTGTGCATGACGAAATCCAAATTCATTGTTCTACTTGTACTCTAACCGCCACGGTTTATAGTACTTAGTGTTTTAGCTGTCTAATTTATTGCGTTGAGCTGGTGATATAAAAATATCATCATGGCAAAAAATTATCTTGTCTAATTTATCTTGTTGACCTGGTGATTGATTTATCATTTATTCACCCTTATCAAAACGGCGGCCTCGACATGTTTATCAACTCGAGTGCAGGTATAAACGTTCTCTTTCCAAATCGAATGATCGCACGTGCGGTTGCTACCCTCGATGCAAATTTGTAATTTATCTAGATGTTTCTACTTGTATTGGGGAATGTTGTAAGATAAATTCTAGTATGTAGTCAGCATTATGTCCGACTGTTGTTAAAGTTTGCCACTGGATTCTGAAACTACTATTATATTCTACCAGTACTGCCACTTGGTTTTATATAGTATAAATAGGTACTAGGGCCGGTACCCATTTGTTTTATTTATACCATGCTCTTAATAAATAATCGACTTTGTCACTTAAAATGGAGAAAAAAAGATACTTTCTATCGCAAACACATGGGTTTGTTTTGTTTACAACTGCACCGGTGGGCAGTACTGCCGGCTGCACATGAATGCTTGATTGACAGCTGATACACCGTGAATGTTGATTAAATTTATCTTGCTTTTTCAGTAAAATTATTATTAACAATTCTTAGATTTTATTTTAAATATTTAACTGTATATATTTCAAACTTAATAAGTCATTGCACGCAGTAGATAGTACCACAAAACGCCGTATGTTTGAATGAAACATCGCGAAGTGTGAATGTATCAAAGGTGGCAAATTGCATCATGTTAAAGGTCAAGTTGGATGACCTTCCCACTTTTGATGTTAATTTTTTTTAACCGCAGTAGAAGCTTTAGACAGGTCGTGGGGTTAAAAGCTAAAATTTAACATACAGACTTTTCACAGGTAGTAACATAGCCGAGCATGGTGTAAACACCCATTGCCATTACTTTCTCATACAACTGTTATATTAGATATTGTACTGGAAAACTCTAAAATTATTATAAATTGATCATTACATTGTACAGTGTTACCAAGGGCCTCTAAGGCTCTGTAAAACATAACTGACCACCACTCATGAGCGCGCCACCAATTCACGCTACCCTAAGTAGCTACTACTATCAACACGTTCACTGTTCTTACCACTGCTGGTAATGCCGTTCTGTCATCACTATCACTACTGTTTCAGGCGTCGTTAACTGCCGTTCTTATCACCAGGGGTGTAAATTATGGAGTGGGGCGACACACCCCCTTCCCCGAAAAATCTCCCGATCATGGTTTCGTCGGGCATGGTTTCGTCGGGCAAAGGTTGGGCAAGAAACAAAGTTAGGCAGACATGCTTGCTTGCCCGACGAAAATATTAAAAAAAAATTAGTAAATTTTGTTTCCTAACATACCTACCACAATTGTTTACAATTGGCCCTAACGTAAGTGCAAGCCCTACTTCGGAACTAACACAAGCTAAAAAGCTTTTCCAAACGAGTTGGAAAAGTGGAAGAGTGCAAAAGCACGAAAAGATCGAAAAAAGGGGTCGAGCGAGACCGGCTCTCGACATTACAGGTACTCTCTCTCTCTCTCTCTCTGTGCATACCTCTTGCGTTTACCGAGCGCATGCGCAACAACCGTGACGTCAATTCCGTATTTCCGCCAACGAGAAGTTTGTGATTTAGCGGGGAGGCAACGATATCAAAGATATCCTCAAGGAGGGTGGGCCTCCGGTAAACAATTGTGGTAGGTATGTTAAGAAACAAAATTTACTAAAAAATTTAATTTCTTCTCAACCCACTCACAATTGTTTACAATTGGCTGAATAAACAATAGAATGAGGTGAATCACATAACCAATACCAACAAGCGTAGCAGAAAGAAATGCAAGGAGGACAGAGAATAATAGTGAAACCTGTAAACGAAGAAAGAAAGAAGCACCTGAAAAGAACAAGGCTGGGTGATGCACAAACCCGAAAAAACATATTTAACGAGGGTACACAACAGTCTGAGCAGCAACGAGAGGGTCTAAAGAAACAAGGTCCTCAGATTGCTGCTGTAGGTGGTGGAGATAAAAGGAGGAGAAAGTAGAAGCATTCCTCCAGTAAGCCGCATTCATAACATCCCGGAGCGAAACAGAATTGGAGAACGCCCAGGATGTAGAAATGGCACGAACCTCATGAGCATTAAACCGGTTCGAAACAAGATCCGAAGCAGACAAACTGGAATAAGCCAGCTTGATTGCAAGACAGATCCACCTGGAAATAGAATGGGAAGAGATAGACTGCCTCCCAGGAATGAGAGACAGAAAAAACGTCTTCCGACCCCTCCGTATGAACTGCGTGCGATTAATAGCGATTAATATAAGTCTTGATCGCACGAACAGGACAAAGAAGAGGCCTCCTGCCATCCGGACAGCAGGGAGAGCCCGGATGCAGATGGGAGGAGGAACCGAATCAGGAAGTTGATTCTTTTTTTCTTTTTTTTTTTTTAATAATTTTCAATTTCAGCAGATATGTACAAAAACCGTTTTTACAAGGTTTTTCTTTTTGACAAACAATATAATATATATATGAATAAATGTACATAAAATAATACACAATTTCTGGTTTCTCTGATGAGTTCTGGGTGTTTTGAGGAGATAATACTAGTGTCTGATAAGAAGGGTGATGATCAATGTGCACTGTCGTTACCAAAAGGTCTTAAAAATATAGGGGAAGAATTGGACCTAAGAGGGGATACTAACGAGAACCGTGGATTCGACTAGGCTTCCCCTCCCGTCTCATTTAGAGGAAGCTAATACCAAGCAGGTCTTGAAGTTGCATACATCTCTCTTGAATGCACTTTGCCTGTTTTGACGAATATTTATGAGCGGACATTAATTCTAACGTACGGTATACCTTTATCTGCTCTAGGAAGCTTTTGGAGACAGGTGTACACCCCCTCACCATGCAAGAATAAATACATTTTTTAAAAAGTAGTACACACAGATTAGCAGCTGCTGACGGTACTTTCTGGTTTGGGAAACCTAGAAGCACACATTGTGGAGTAAGAGGGAAGGACAGAGCACAATTAATTCGCAATTTATCTTGAAGGTTCACGAGTATCGTCTTAGAATGACTGCATTCGAAAAATAGGTGCGAAAGAGTTTCTTTTGTATTGCTGCAGAAGGTACATAGTTCCGTTTCAGACAGTTTACTTTTAAGCAGTTTGGAGTTGGTATAAATCGATCTGTGCAATATTTCGTATTGGAGGCTTTGAAGGCAGGGGTCATCACTAATAGTAAAAAAATCCTTGTATATCGACTCCCAGTCTGTCGATTGGAGGTCGATACCCAAGGACTCTTCTTCACTTTCTTTTTCTGGGATTCATAAGGTCTCGAAGCAGCTAACTTTAAAAAGATGGGGTAGAAAGTTTGGCACGTTTTCTTCGACATATTCAATAATTCAACGCATTCCTTTCTTATGGTTGGGATTCTATGTAGACACTAAGAACCTTGAACGAGAATATCGACAAGGGCGACTTATCTGTTACCGAAGAAATCGAATATCTGGAAACAGAACTAAAGTCAATCAGAGATAAGAAGGTACATGGGCTAATTCTTCGATCCAACGCCAAATGGAAAGTGGAGGGGGGGAAAGCTACGAAATACTTCTGTTATCTGGAAAAAAGACAGTATACTGAAAAAATGATTCCCAAAATAATAAAATCCGATGGTATAGAAACAAGTGACTTGCGGGAAATTATATCTGGACAGAAAACCTTTTACCAAAACTTGAATGCCTCAAAAATTACATCTGCTGACAAACCTAAACAAGTCGAAAACACGTTCATTAATGTTGAAAACCCATTTCTAAACTTCTTAGAAGAAGATGAAAACAATTCCCTTGAAGGTCCACTCACTAAGGCAGAATGCTCAAGCTCCCTAAAACAAATGACTAATAACAAATCTCCAGGCTCAGATGGCTTTACAGCCGAATTTTACAAATTCTTCTGGAATGACATTAGTATGTATTTAATCAACTCCTTGAACTTTGGTTATTCTGCAAAACAACTTTCAACCACCCAACGAACTGGTATCATAACATGTATACCGAAACAAAACAAACCGAAAATGTTTTTGAAAAACTGGAGCCCAATATCCCTTATAAATGTAGATTTTAAGATAGGTTCTGCTGCAGTAGCCAATCGCATAAAAACGGTCCTACAACAATTAATATCTGAAACACAACTTGGCTTTGTAAAGGGGATATATATTGGAGAATCAACCCGATTAATCTTTGACCTACTTGAAAAATGTGAGGAACAAAATATTCCAGAAATTTTAACATTACTGGATTTCGAGAAAGCTTTTGATTCCTTGGAGTGGTCCTTTATTTTGAAAACCTTACGTTTTTTAAACTTTAGTCCTTCGATCATCAGATGGTTTCAAACTTTCTATAACAATATTTACAGTTATATTCTAAATAACGGGCATTGTTCTGAAAAAGTAATGTTGGGGAGAGGTGTGAGACAGGGAGATCCACTTTCCCCTTACTTGTTTATACTCTGTGTGGAAATCCTGAGCGCAGCACTAAAATATAACCCGGACATAAATGGTATTAAAATAAACAACTCCGAATATTTGATTAGCCAATACGCGGACGACTCCACCCTCTTTCTTAGCGACGATGGACAGTCATTAGATATAGCTCTTGAAACAGTGAACTCGTTTTCAAAAATCTCTGGATTAAAGGTGAACTTTGATAAAACCGAGGTGATATGGATTTGGGCAAAACGGGGTTGTGGTGACGAAACCCCTACACAAGAAAATGTTAAATGGAATCACAACAACGCCTTTGAAATTTTAGGAATCGAATATAATTTGTTTAGCGAGAATTACATTGCTAATAACTATCTTAATCAGATGGGAAAAATTGAAAAACTTCTTAGTGACTGGTCATTCAGAAATCTGACACTCATTGGCAAAACGGTAGTTATTAAAACCCTTGCTCTCCCAATGCTAATACACTGCTTGACAGTTCTCCCAGATCCACCTGAAAATATTTTTGTAGACTACAGACTCTATTTTACAAGTTCCTTGGGTCGGGCAAAAATGAAAAAGTGAAACGCCGTACATTAATCAATTTGATAGAATATGGAGGACTTAAATTCCCGGATATAAAAAAGTACAGCTACTTCTAAAAGTTAGCTGGATAAAAAGGCTTTTAGACCCAGGCACACTGGCACCCTGGAAAACTTTGGTTTTAGACGATTTTGAAGATCAAAGCGCCTACAAAATTTGGTATTTACACAAGGAAGGACTTCTAGAGGTTGGAGAAAAATTAAATACCTTTTGGAAGAATGTAGTACACATATGGTCTCTACTAGATACAAATGCTACCTCAACCCCTGAAGATATTTTGTGTGAACCATTATTTTATAATGAAAAAATACAAATCAATTATCGACCCTATTTCCTTAAAAATGGTGTAGAAAGGATATCTTTTTTATCAACGATCTCTTAAGTGAGCAAGAAGGCTTTTTAAGCTTCCCTCTTTTTTCAAGGAAGGACAACCTCGAGACGCCCTTCACAGTTTACCAAGGAGTGATTAATGCAATGCCAAAGCCGTGGAAAGAAGCAATAAAAGAGGAAGTTGATTCTGGGCCAGAAAAGAGCAATCAGTAGTGAAGGTTACACTGTTAGCCTCATTTCTGAAGAAAGCAGCATCAACAGAAAGAGCATGAAGCTCACTGACACGTCTGGTAGAAGCAAACGCGAGAAGGAAAGCAGTCTTATAGGTGAGAAAACGTATATCGGTCTCTGGTAAAGGCTCGAATGGCGCCCCCTCCAAACAATGCAACACCCATGCCAAGTTCCACTTGGGTGTAAGACGCAAAACTCGAGGCCTTTTCAGAGAAAACTCAGTTTGGAGAGAAAGAGTTTACGACCGATGCACCGCTTTCCCACATAAGAGAAAGTATCAGACAGCACAGACCGATAGCTCTTAATAGTAACAGGCTGGAGGCCCTCGGAGTCAAAAAGGTATACCAGAAAATCCGCAATTTGAGCGATTGACGGATTACGGTAATCCACATTTTGAGCTGTACACCAGCGGCAGAAAACCTTCCACTTAGCAGCATAAGTTATGCCAGTGGAATGTCGCCGCGATGCAGAAATGCACTCCACTGTTCGTCTCGAAAAACCTCTACGTCGGAGACAGGACCTAATAAAAGACAGGCGTGAAGGGACAGGCTCGCCAGGTTGTTGTGGTACTTCCTGGGACAACCCTGGGAAAGAAGATCGCGACGTAGAGGTAGACGAATCGGCCGATCTGCCAACAGAGGCCGCAGCAGATTGATCCACACCCTCTGTGGAGACAGAGGAGCGATCAGAATGATCCTGCAACTGCAAGCACGAATCTTCGCCAACACTTGAGGAAGAATCGGTGCAGGGTGGAAGGCATAGCCGATCCAACCTGTCCAGTCCAGAGACAGAGCGTCTACTGCAAATGTTAGTGGATCTGGACAAGGGGAGACAAAGGTCTCTACCTGATGATTCCAGCGAGTGGCGAAAAGGTCGACAAGAGGACGCCCCCGCCGCTCGCAAATCGCCTAAAACACCGACCGATGCAGCATCCATTCTGTGGGAAGGACACTGTCGCGTCGGGACAGGAGTCTGCTAGGACGTTGAGACATCCGGGGATGTGCCGAATGGCCACCCGAGCGTTTACATCCAGCGCCAAGAGTAGAAGATCCCGAGATAGCCGATACATGGGAATCGAATGTGTCCCACCTTGATTCCGTATGTAGGCCACCACTGTCGAGTTGTCCGAAAGAAGTAGGACTGTGTGGTCCGACAGGTGAGAGATCCATTGCTGGAAGCACAACAGAAGAGCAAGGATCTCCTTCTGGTTGATATGAAGGGCCATCTGCTCGCTGTCCCACTCGCCGTGAGTAGACAGACCGAGAGGGTCCAACGTCGCACCCCAGCCCCGATCGCTGGAATCCGCAGTAAGGATGCGATCGGCCGAAGGAAGATCCAACGGGACACCCTGAGTCAACCAGGGAACATCGGCCCAAGGGTGGAGGTGACAAAGCAGGGACCGAGGAACAGGAAGTTCCAGGTCCAGAGGATCCACATTCGGACACCAATGATCCAACAGGAAGTGTTGGAGAGGTCGGACAAACAAGCGACCCAGAGGAATGAGATCTGTCACCGAACCGCAAAGGCCCAGCATCCGAAGTAAAGTCCTGGCCGAGACCAAGGAGGATCGGAGCAGGTTCCGAGTCAAGGCGGAAAGGATCGTCGCCCGAGCATTGGGAACCGACACCACATTGTGAAGATTGTCGAAATCCATTCCCAAGTGGCGAAATTGCCGAGAAGGAAGGAGATCCGACTTCTTGCAATTGACTCTGAAACCCAGCGACGCCAGTAGGCCAAGCAACCGCCGGACATCGGACTCCAGAACTGCAGCATTGTGGTGCCGTTTGAGGATGATGTCCAGGTAGGCCGACGAAGTCACAGCCGACTGAGTACGGTGAAAAGCGAACACATGTGACATCAGTCGGGTGAAGGCCCAAGGAGCCAGGTTCAAACCGAACGGGAGAGCTTTGAATTGAAAGACCCGAGCCCGAAACGAGAACAGAAGGTATTTCCGTGATGCCAGATGAATGGGTGCATGGAAATAGGCACCCTTCAGGTCGATACTGGCTGCAAAATCGCCCTGATAAATCGAACGTCGAATCGACCTGATAGTCTCCATGCTAAAACGAGGTGCTATGATGGACTATGTGCTATGTTCAGGATACTCAGATCGATGACAGGACGAAACTGGCCGTTTTTCTTCGGCACCAAGAAAAGTCTCGAGTAAAACCCCGGTGAAAGGGTGTTCCTGACCACCTCGGTCGCCCCTTTGGAGAGGAGATTATCGATCTCTTGTACTAGAAGGTCCCGACGCAGAGAATCGGAAGGGAACGGAGTCGGGAGGGGCACCCGAGATAAACAGGGGTGCCGACGGAAGGACAGTCGCAGTCCAGATTGGATGACGCCGAGGACCCATGGGTCCGATGTTATCTCTGTCCAACGGTCGAAAAACAGCGACAGCCTTCCCCCGACTGGAGGCGAATCGGGTGAGGACCTTCATTTGCGGCCTCAACGAGGCCCCCGAGAGGAGAAACCACCCCCTCGGGAAGCAACAGAGTCCTGAGACTTTCCTCCCTGAGGCTGCCAGCGAGCCTGGCCGCGACGGCGCTTCTTCTGGGCAGAAGGAGCGGACGGAGCCGAAGGCGTGCCCGACGTGGCCGACGCAGCGGGGCGCTTGGCGGGCCTGGAACGACCACCACCCGCAGCAGCAGGTTGGCCCAGCTGTCGAAACAAAAGCTGGTCCTTTGAGTGACGAAAAACCTCACCACGGACAGCTTTCATGGACCCATGGAACAGCTGAGGTCCAACGAAAGAAGCAGACCTCAGAACAGCACGCTGCTCAGAAGGAAGGGATGGAGAAGTATTCAACACTGCATCCCGGCGTGCAAGCTCCAAATTAGCCGTGTTACAGGCGTGACTGTGTGCCAGGTTCATACGAGGAAGGACTCAACAACCTGAGCCGATTGCAGAGGGCGCAAAACCCCAGAGCTAGAAGGCTCAACAGGGTTGCGGCGCTCCACAGAGGACCGAGGTCGGACGGTCACGGGTGGCTGGCCTGAAGGCTGAATGTCTGGCAATAAGCCAAAGACAAAATCTAAAGCCTGCTCCAAGACTGACGGGGGGGGGGGGGGGCGTCGCCTTCAAGAAAATCGTCATCCTCTGTGGCAGAAGAGACGTAACCCAACTCGGGCTGACCAGCGGAAACCTCCTGTAAATACTGAACAGCATCCAAAGGGCCAGGCGAGGAATCTCTGTGACCGACCAAAGGAGGTTGTGCCTCAGGAGGCACAGGGAAGCCAACTTGAGGGTTGCTAGAAAGCAACCGAGTGAGCGCCAGAACGACCTGCCTCAGCTCAGCCTGAGAATCCATCGCAGCAGCCGCGCCCGACGGAGTGTCTTCCCAATGGACCCTTTTAGAAGAAGAACCCAAATCCTCAGAAGGGACCGACGACGAACGTCGATCAGCAGACAGAGTAGGGAGACGGCGAGAAGACACCTGAGGACAGACCCACGAGTGACGCCCAGGGGCAATCACTGACCTCTGCAAAACAGAAGGCCCTGTCTGCAAATCGTCTAGAGAGACCGGCGTACGTCGACTGGTAGCTGGACCTGGGACACGATGAGAAGACACCGGAGGATTGTCCCAAGAATGACAGGAACCTGCCATTGGCTTCTGTGCGACAGAACGCCCCAACTGCCCATCCTCTGAGACCGACGACAAGCATCGATCGGCAGTCAGACTTGGAACACAGTGAGAAATCACCGGAGGAAGGTCCCAAGAATGACAGCTAACAGAAGCCTTCACTGGCCTCTGTCGAATAGCAGGCCCTGGATGCCAATGTCCCAGCCCTATCCTGCTAGTCGGCTCACCAGCAGTGGAAGGCGGAACAACAAACCATTCGCTCGAGAGGCGAGGAGTCGCTGCCGAACGGCCCAACCGACAGGAGCAAACCAAGCCAGATGAGACGGGGCAGCCAGCAAACCCAAACAGCTTCGCTGAGAAGCCAGGGAAGGCTGAGAGCCCAGATACACTGCAGCAGATACAGCCTCGGACCTCCGAGACTGTACACCATCCCCGGAAGAGATGGCAGAGCCACTATCATACAAGATAGGATCAGCAAGGACAACTTCCCCAGCAACTGTCGACGGCGCTGGTGGCAAATCGGAGAGAGTGACCAAGCTGACCTCTGAAAAACTCTCAACGAAAACAGCCGCCTCAAGTGTGACATCAGAAGCCAAAGGAATAGAGACCGCAGTCTCCACTTCAGGCATCCCAGCACCAGCATCGTCACAGTTGCAGAGGAACTTGCAACGGAAATAGGCTGACCAAAATCCTGCGTGAGTCACCACGTGCACTCTCAGAAATCTCCGAGGTAGCACAGCCTATCTTTGCCCCGAGAACGAGGGGTTCTAGCCCTGGAGAGAACCACCTTGTTTACGGAAGCCGAGAACTTAGAGGACCAAAACACAAACACCACAGGAATGGGCCTGTAAGCAATTGTTGCAAGTGACACAAGTAGAATGAGAATCATCTAAATGTTTCACCTGCAAACAAGATGGACTAGGAACTGTTTTAGGCATAGTCCAAAAGTGTGGCAAAATAATTTCAATTGGGAAAAAATCCCCAAGAAGAGTCCAAACAATCAAGCTTCCCACCGACGGAAAACCGAACAACAATGGTCGCGTTTTCACGCGCGGGAAAAGCAAGACAATGTAAGAGAATACAAGCAAAAATGAGCATAAAAATAATATTATAATGAATCAATTTAGAGCTTGAGAAAAAGATAAGTCCATTTTCACATTAATGACAATAATAGCAGTCAAAATCAAGTTGTTCACAAAGGAAAAACAATTGAGCAGCACGAGTCACAAAATTTCTGACCATGTTACAATGGCGGAATAAAAGGAATTGACGTCACGGTTGTTGCGCATGCGCTCGGTAAACGCAAGAGGTGTGCAGAGAGGGTACCTGTAATTTCGAGCGCCGGTCTCGGTCGACCCCTTTTTCGATCTTTTTCGTGCTTTTGCACTCTTCCACTTTTCCAGCTCGTTTGGAAAAGTTTCTTAGCTTGAGTTAGTTCCGAAGTAGGGCTTGCACTTACGTTACAGCCAATTGTAAACAACGGTGAGTAGGTTGAGAAGAAATACACATGTGTTGGAGTACTCAGTTGAGCAAATCTCTTGCTTGCCCGACAAAAATATACACACATCATAAAGTACAATAAATGTCTGATTCAATGTATCGGTGAAATTCCATATCCAGGGAGAGAGTAACTGATAACAAATGATTTTTATGAAAGAAAGAAAGAAAGAATCGGACGGAAACACGCACGCACGCACGCACGCACGCACGCCGCACGCACGCACGCACGCACGCGCACGCATGCACTTTCAGTTTAGTTCAGCTGCGACTGTCTCAGAATACAATAAGACAAGGTTTTAAATCGGTTTGAATGAACGCAATCAAACAATACTACGATGTTAGACCCTCTTAATTCATTCAGCCTTGCGTCTTGAGAAAGATATGCAAATTGTACTGACATATGAAATTAGAGATGACCTGTTGTGGAACTCTTTCAGTATTATTATTCCCGCACTAACTTTACTTAATCCTTTTGATTGCTATTATCTCAATATCCGATGGATATTTGTTCAATAAATGCTAGTATATTAAGTTCTGTATTGGCACGAGGATTACTAAATGGACAATATGGGGGGTTACAGCCGACAATTGATTACAATGTCTTTAGAAAAAAACTTGGTAACCTTGCCGCACAGGACCAGGGACGATGGGACTAGGGAGTTGGGGATGCACAAGGAAATGTGCTACCCACACCAATAAACATTTTTAAGGGTGTCTAGGGGGTGACCTCCCCCCTCACAAATCATTTTTCCAGTCGGAAAATTTTCGTCAGGATTGGAATCTATGACATGAATTCTCTCTTGCAAGTGATCATGTATTTTCTTAACCCTTTACCTTATATGAAAGGCAGACGACACATGGAAATAAAATTCTTGAATAACTAATTGTTTTTATTTATTGCATCATAAACATAGCTTTTGATCCCCTCATTGGAACGAGCTCAACGAGCTCGTTCCAATGAGGGTCATAAGCTATATTGTTTACACAAAAAATGAAAAATAATGAAAATTGAATGGTGATTTTTGTGAATAGCACTGGCCAGTTTTGGCAGTAACTTTGGGTAAAGGGTTAAAAGACTAGATTAGATACTTGGACTTATGTCACACACACACACACAATTGGGCTTATAACGACATGTCTGCAGTATCCGATTCGGGCAAAAGGAGGCCGTGCATGACCAATCAAGAGTACCGGTAACTTGCGTGTTAATTAAATAACACGTTGCATAATGACTACTACATGTCTATTTTATTTATGCAAATTTCCAAGATATCTTGTGTTTTTTAATATAATCCCGACTAACTGATATTCCAACTACTTCGTCAAAGGCATGCCTCGATGGTGTAGTTGGAATATCAGTCAGTTGGAACTTCATCATCACAGGCGGGACAAACCAGGTTTACACCCCCACCCCCAATCGGTCATCTTCGCGAAGCCGCTGGGTATTGAATATAAATCGGTGCCCCTCACACACTTTTTAACAACACATGTCGCACTCATCAAAACCTTGAAATGAAGGAAAAGTATATCTAGGCTCCATTTTTAAGTTTTTTTCTGCCGGGTCGAACCTTGGTAGGTTTATTGTGTCTTGGACATTTGTGAGATCTTGCCCCTTCAGTGAGCGTCCGGTAGGCCCGAGACTAGTGGGTGCCGGAGGAGGTTCGCCCCCCCCCCCCCCCCCCCCACCCGCCGGTCTGCGGTTTTTGTTATTCGTCGCAAATATCTTAGTTGCTCAAATGTCAATATTTTCTCTGAACGCCGCTAATTAAAAAAAAGTTGATCATTTGGCGAAACTACAATTTTCAATATGCAAAAAAACCCTTGTGGTTCAAATTTCTTTTGTATGAAAGCGCTCGTTTTTATTATATGGCAATCGATTAGTAGAGTACACGAGAACTTTTTGTGTATTAATACTATTTTGAAAAATTATTTTCGTTAAACAAAATTATTCTTCAAAATAATTATAAATGAACGCTTGCGGCCTGCAATAAAACGTATACAATTATATTTTCTAGAATTGTATTTTCTAGTTATGACTTTAAATGGGTTAAAATGAACTATTAGCATTTTCAAAGATGTGGCAATTTGGCAAATTGCCATATCTTTTAAAATGCTAATGATTCATTTTAGTCAGTTATATTAATAGATAGAAAATACAATTCCAGAAAATACAGTTGTAAAAGTTTTATAGTATTGGCTCCTGTTTCGTTTATTATTGTTTTGAAGAAGTATATTGAGTTTGGTTTCAAGTTCGACGACCCGGAGACACAGTCGGAAAATTTTGACTCTCGTCCTCCGTGTCGGAAAATTTTGAGATTCTTGCTTCCGCCGCCACTGCTCAAGACTCACAACGGTTGTCACTCAGTCGAATGGTTGATTATACATCATGCTTATTTGGGCTTTTCCTCGGAAACTGTAACTACACATTTGGTCGTGCTGTGTTGTTTTAGAAGTCCAACTTTAGCCTGCACCCTACGATACGGAAGTACGCGACTTACTTCTATCTGGGCAGTACAAGAATAACACACTAGAGCTGACAGGCCATTTGAATCACCGGGCTCTTTCAAATTCTCACGTTCTTCTTAAGGACCCATGGGGGCGAATAGGGGCACCCATCAATCGCATTCTAGTTCACTATGTAATAGTTTGTATACATGTAGTCGTCTTAGCTATTGAACAATAAATTCATGGTCAACACTGCAACATTCACGCTAAAAACTAAAGTGTTAAAAACTACACTTCAAGAGCTGTTTTTAACACTTACTAAATGCTGAACTAGCACTTTGTTCAAGTGTAGATATCCCAGAACTTGACAGGTGTTGACAATAATACCACTTGACAAGTGTAATGTCGCGACACTTAAAAGGACACAACGCAGATGACGCGGATCAGGCTCGAACTCTCGAGACCGATCCGCGTCATCTGCGTTGTTCCCTTTTAATTATGTACCCACCAAGCGCAAATCAAATTATGGACGATTCTGGAAGAACCACCAATGCTAGACACATGGAAAGTGCCATCCATTCACGTTTCAGATGTCTGGAGATTGTAATGTCTAAGTGCTTAAACCATTGCACTTTGGGTGTTAAAATCAAACCCTAAGAGTTAAAATGGGTTTAACACCTTGAAAGTGTCAGTTTTAACACCTTAGTTTTTAGTGTGTTCCTGTGTATTCCATTGGCATGTTGTTACACAGATTGTAGTTTCAAATCTCTGGCACAAAGGTCGCCCGACTAATTCCAAGTTCATCAGTGCGTCATCGTTCAATATCAATAAATGGCTACAAGTAGCTGCTCTAAACAGCACTTAACACGCCCATCCCACATTCGAACTCCAATGGAGCGAAAGATATTTCTTTTCAATTCTTATAGTACACGTTGGTCGCATGATTATAATGGATGTGTGTGTGGGGGGGGGGGGGGGGGGGGCATATATTCCATGGAATACTTGATTGTCTTGTGTTTCCTTGTGAAAAGCTCTGGCAGCCCCAAAATAAATTCCAGTTAATTCCATCATAAGTTCTGCATGTCCGTCCTCCATCTCAGAGTTTCAGTTAATCTCTCAAATGGAAAGATGATGCACATTTTTGGCCTTTTTGGACTTTGGAGAAAATTACCTGAAAATTTGACCGTCCCCTTAAATACTCAATATGAATTATTAACAAGTTTACACTCTTGCATGAACTGAGAAGGAAAATGTATCTCTGTATAAAAAAGAGCCCCAGACTTTTTTAAAACTGTCGATATATTTTTGCCATCTCAAGAAATCTATCCGAACTCTGAGTCACATGTTATTTTAGAAAAAGCTAACGCCTAGGGAACATTATTCGAAATCACATGTCACACAAGAAGAATTACTAGCCTGCTATCAGTCTCCCGACAACGGGATGATATTATTTGAAAGGCTGTTGTGTGGGGTTTGGGGGCCTCCCTAGTCCTAACTAGGTCCCTCCGGTCGTTTCCACTCCTCCCACTTCCCTTCAAGGGCAACGACCGAAGGTCCTTGTTAAGACTAACCTTCCCACCCGAGAAATTTGGCAAAATTTTGTGCTGTAAGAGCGAATCTGAGACATTTGTAGTGTGTGCAACCCCTGTACTGGAGACCATTTTGGGGCTCTATGTTGTGTGCAAGTTGCATTGAGTCAATGTTTTGGGGGCAGTGAAACAACATTTGGGGGGGGGGGGGTACGGGCAAAGCAGAGTTCTGGACCTTTGAATGGGCCTTAAAGGAACTGGTAAAATCTGCATAATCCTGTCACCTCAAAACAAAACAAAAATTACCCTCAAAGTTTTGCATTTTAGAATCGGAAAACATGTTTCAGGCTCTCAAAACGAGCCCCGAATATGAACGCAGAAACTTGAACAAACTTGAACGTGAAAAATACCCCCATTTTTTTTATTTTGCATTTTAGAAATTAGAGCAGGAAGAAAACTCTCGGGTTCCAAACGGGACCAAATATGAACGTGTCCATATTTGGGCTCTCAAAGTGTGAGAAGAATAAACATGACTTGAACTAGCAATAACCAACGTTTCGTTTCACCGCGGATGACCTTTTTTCCGGATGTGGGTGATTCCTGACACAAAGGTGCTTTTTACACCTAGTTTGGGAAATTGTCGGGGGTGTGTGTGTTGGGGGGGGGGGGGGGGCGGGGGTATTTAGTCTTTTTTTTCCTAAAACCGGACAGAATTTCCCTGAACCGCACTCTAAAATCTACACACTGTATTGAGAGAAAATATTTCATTTTCAGTTTGTTTTAGCACGCAAAAGGAAAAGGAAATTGGATTTATTTACAGATTCCTTCCTATAATTTTATACAATACAAAATAAGAAAGTCATAAAAACCCACATATTTGTAATAATAGTAATCTCACCTCATATACAGTACGTGGAGGGTAGACTGATGCTAAATCGCGGTGGGGTAGAATTCCCGTTTGTCCATGAGCTTTGTATCTGAAGCACATTTGGCCACAAGTTTCCTCAGGAAATATTATTGTTTTATCAGTTCTAGTACGAATACGGTAGCAGACTTTCAGGAACCAGTGGTGCCTGCTGTCAACTCTATGAGTTGATTTCATATATTTGTCGTGTTCTATACCTCTCATCCTTCATGTTGATGTATAATTTGTGTATATTTAATTTGAATTTAAGGAATATCAGCGATGGGAATTTCAAGGTAAACAAATTTCTCTTACTCATATAGCACTTTAACACAATAGAGACTAAATTGTAAAATATGTTTTTCTCTGCATTTGTAGTTCGAAATTTTTTTATGAGAAACCCAGTCATTGGAATTCCCAATATATTCGCGATTGTTGCGGTTGGTTACTAATGCCGTTGGAAGCTTGTCTATAGCCAAAATCATAAAAAGAAATATCTTTCGCGAAAAAAATGGATATATGACTCCTCATTGGAACGAGCCAGTTGAGTTTCTCATTTGTGGTCATGTGCTATGCGTTTTAGGCAGAAATGGAAAGTGTTTAGCCATTTTCTCCGCGTAAGTGTCGTCATCTGCTTGTTTTATGTGAACGTTCAAGAACTCTGTCGAGACATTTGTGTCAAAATTGAATATTAGATGTCAACAGACACAGAGAAAAATATACGAACAGGATAAGTGATAGAGTTCTTAAGGTGCTATATAAGTAATGAAATCTTGTTTATTTTGGAAGTCCGACACCTGATATTCCTTAAATTCAAATTAAATATACACACACACTATACACAGGGATGTGGCGACAGGGGGTGGCTCCCCCCCCCCCCCCCAGCTAGGAGTATTTTTTTCAGTAGTTGGAAATTTCGAGGTCAAAAATCAAATAGTTGGAAATTCAATGAATTAACATTGTTCATGAAAAATATTAAAATTCCAACTAATGATGAGAAATTTTGATCTTTTATTTCCAACTGGAAACTTGAGTTTCAAATTTCCTACTCTAAAATTGACATGGCCTCAAAATTTCGACTCTGAAATCAATCCGGTAAATTTTCTGTCCCAGACACATTATAAATGATGCTTTTTCCGTTTCGGGACTGGTGAAAATTTTCAGAAGGGTTCATTAACAGATATCACCCAGCGCTGCAGTGCAACCACCTATCGAACCCACTCACAGTTGGAATTTACACCGGTGGCACCCCCCCCCCCCCCCCCCAGCTGAAACCCTCTAGCCACATTCCTGACTATACATCAACATGAAGGTTGGGAGGTATAGAACATCAACTCATAGAGCTGACAGCAGGCACCACTGGTTCCAGAAAGTCTGCTACCGTATTCGTACCAGAACTGATAATACAATACTATTACCTGAGAACAACTTGTGGTCAAATGTGCTTCACATATCCAAGAACAAAACTAGGTATTCAAAAAACTTTGGGATGCAGCGATAGAACTACATTTAGGGAAAAGGACAACATTGTCTGCATTTTGTTTTGAAGATGGATTCCATGTTCCACACACATGCGCAAATCACTTGATACCGCGAATTTCCATCAAAAAAACAAAATCGTAATTCTAAGATATTTCACCAGATGTCATGATATCTTGCATAGAATATAATAATAGTATGCTGCAATAAGACGATCTTTCCTATTATTTGATTTTAGACGGCGTTGTTTTTCGATGCTTTTTTCGTCCGATGACGTTCACCGGAAATCTAAAGTACGAATATATGTAAACAAAGTCGTCACCTTTGGAATTTACCCCTCATGCAGCTCTGTGGCTATGTTTTGAAGGATTTTGATGCCCAAGCTTTGTTCTTGGAAATGTGAAGCACATTTGGCCACAAGCTGTTCTCAGGAAATGTTATTGTATTATCAGTTCTGGTACGAATAAGGTAGCTGACTTCCAGGAACCATTGGTGCCTGCAGTCAACTCTACGAGTTGACTTCATATATTTTTTCTTATTCTGTACCTCCCAACCTTCATTTTGATGTATAATTTGTGTATATTTAATTTGAATTCCAGAAATATCAGAGGTGGAAATTTAAAAAAAAAAAATTCCATTACTTGTATAGCACCTCAAAGTTTATTCAGTAAATTTGTCAATCAGCTCGTCAATCGTCAGTCAGTAAAGTACGGATGTATAGCCGGATGAGCAGATGGACATACTTACGGATACCCGAACAACTGTAAATGTAGCAAATGCAACTCACCTCTTGATCCTTCAAGAATGTTGAAGCAATTAGTCCGATTGTTTCTAAATTTCTCATTCACTTCCAAATCTTTCATTTGCAAAAAGTAACTATCTTGAACTGACACTCCAATGAAGTTGTGAATCCAATTGCTCCACTTATTAACCGAAGCTGTAAACCAATTCATTTCGTCCTACTTTGATTTCCTGTTGTAATTATGCATCTAAATATGTTACACGCTGTCACGGTTTGCAGAATTATGTTACATCGTACCAGTGGTTTCAATGTCAATAAGATGAGGGGGGTGTAATATCAACAAATTCCTTCTTATTGACTTATCTGTAAAAGTTCCAATCCAGTTTCATTTGATGTTGCTGTAGGGAATCCACATTATACATCTTTATATCGTCTACAAAAATGTTTACAAGAAATTCAAATACGGTCAGACCATATCAACAGATCGATTTGCAACGGTCCGTAACAAATCCGTGCTAAATAATTAAGACAAAAAAGTCACGAAGATGCAAGAAAAAAATGTGCTCCAAAGTGAGGCGAATTATTCATTTTCAAAACATATGGTAAACAGTGGACCCTGACAATTGCGTACATTACAGTCGTCGTGGACTGGTCGTTATCCACGCGTGAGCAGTGATGTCCACGCATGCGTTTACCGGGTAATAAAAATCATCATATGCAAAATTTTAATTAATGAAGCACCGGGTTGTACCCGGTGCTTCATTAAGTAAATTTTTGGTGATTATTCGTATTATTAGTGTTTGGAATCTAATATTATTGCGTGCGTGGAAAATATTGCCCACCCGTGGAAAATGACCAATCCACGGCAGCTGTATTGCATACCGCGGACATTTTACTGTTTCATGTCCTTACATTCATTGACCGCATTACACAGTGGAATGGCCGGGCCGACGCGTGGAATTTCGGGCCCTCGGGTAAATTCTATTACGGGGTGTGGGCCCTTTGATAGTTCTAGCTCATGGTGCCGAACATTGGACCGGAGAGACGGAGAATATGAGAGGTAGGGGCGTCGTTAAGGTGTGGACCCTCCCCCACCCCCACCCTCACCTCAATATTTTTTTTCCAGTCGAGATATTTTCTGTTCATTGGAGTCTTAAATATCGATTCACTCTTGCTACATGTAGTAACCATGCACCTTCTTACAAGACTTGATTTGACACTTCGGCTTATAGCGTGCACACTGTCAGCAGTGTTCACGCTGGCCGACATTGTTTATGGCCATATTTGTAGCCGTTCTGGATATTTTAGTGCCAAACAAAGTATTTTTGTGCCAAAGGGGAGTCTTCTTCGATGTCTGATCCAACTAAATTGATCGAGTTTTGAAAAATGGGCTGGTAAGTATTTCTTCTTCGATGTCTGATCCAACTAAATTGATCGAGTTTTGAAAAATGGGCTGGTAAGTATTTCAAGAGTGAACGGACAATTTGGTCGCGGTAAAAACCCGACAGAATTTGAAATTGCTGACGAAATCCTCGGCTGGCGAAAAAGGCGGGTACCTGAGTTATGTCGAAGCCACTGATTCAGTTAGTGATCAGGCTGAATGATGTCGGTACGTATAACAGATTTTGCACTTAGATAATAACAGATTAATCGACTAATTGCTGTTAATCCCGAAGTTCAGCAACTTCGAGGTTTGTCCTTAGGTGGGTGACCGTCTAGGCGATCGATTCGGACTCCCGCGTTGTGTCCCTGGGCGAGGCACTTGGGGGCACGATGACGCCGTGCACTAAGGCGTACTGCACGTCGATGGTGCGCATGTCTTCAACAGATCTAACCCTGCCTGTACCTGTGTTGCAGTGCGGTGTTATGATGTTTGGGACCTGTCAGGTTCTCGTCGTTGCTCGGTGGTTCTCTTCGGGTACTCCGGCTTCCTCCGCCCGTAATCGACGCGATATGACCTTGGATGTTAAAGTATCGCTAAACCCTAATAAATAAATAAATAAATAAATGAATAAATAAATAAATAAATAAATAAATAAATAAATAAATAAATAAATAAATAAATAAATAAATAAACTGGGCTTACCGGGTCGCGAGTCTTTACAAAAGACAGCAGTTTATTATATAAATACTTCATATCGTCCCGAGTGATTCGCGACGGTATGAAGTATTAAATCTTGCCTTTTGTAAAGTTGATAACTTTCAATGTTTTTTATGGACAAAAATTTCGGAATTAAGATTTTTTGGTGCCAAATCAAAATTTTTAGTGCATTTTGCTAAATTGACACCCAACAGCGTGAATCCTGACAATCAGTCAAAAAATGGAGGTCAGAAATACCCGATTCGCGCAATTGGATGATGTTGCAAACCAGACTGGACCGGACCACCAAGGGTAACCCGACCCAGTGGCCAATCGGTATAATCCGATCCGACCCAGCCCACTGCGGTACAGTTTGCATGCCTGGAGCAGTACAAAGCGGTCCGGTCCACAGGTATTAGTTAAGTAAATAAATTATCGTGTTTCATTTGTGCATTGTAAATTATGTGGAGTATGCGTATGGTAGGGCACTAAGAAAGAGCATTAGGGCCAATCCGTCAGAAAGAAAATATAATCGCAACACGTTATAACGACTTCACAGGTCGTTATAACGACTCCACAACTAGTTATAACGACTTGTAATCTCGTTATAACTACTTCACAACTCGTTATAACGACTTCCCAAGTCGTTATAACGACTTCCCAACTCGTTATAACGACTTCATAACTGGTTATAACGACTTCACAAGTCGATGGATATCGGATCATTGTTTGCAGTAAGTGGCAGCAAATGCTAAAATGTATACAATGTGTTAAAAAATCGGTTAACTGAAACAGATCGTAATCTTACAGACATATAAGTACCAAATCCACCCCAGACAAGATAACCCACAGACAGTATAATTGCTGTTAACGTCTGGTAAAGCATACAAATAGACCTCACCTGTATGCTTTACCGACGTTTTTGTAACGGTTCTTAATGTGTGAAATCTTTCAAATACATCTCCTGAAAAATCTCAAAATATCCGCTCAGATACATGGAAATGGGCGTTTGGAACCCTGGAATTTAAAATTTTCGTATGACGGGCCAAACCATGGTCCGCCCGTCATACCGACGACCGTCCTCGCCCGATACCCCCCCCCCCCCTCCCCCCCCCCCCCCACACACACACACTTTGAAAAACGTCCCGCCGCCCCTGTGTGATAGCGATATGAATATAATAAGGTATCCGGCTTCTATTTTCAAACCAAATCCTTTTTCTGGTCATTTTAAATTTGAACCGCGCCCTGTAGCCTACGGGATCATTCGAAATAGGATACAATAATCTTTACACGGGTGTATTACTTGACCGTTGGGAGTGCGGTGGCGCAGTAGGTAGAGGTGCAGGCTGCAAGCTGAGTGGTCCTCGGTTCGAATCCCTCCTGCGGCAACCGCGTTGTGTCCTTGGGCACAACACTTCATCTCCATTGCCCGCGTGGGGGCACGGTGGCGTTGTGCACTAAGGCGTACTGCACGACGATGGTGCACTTCTCTTCAACCAATGCTAACCCTGCTTGTGTGGAGTTAGTATGTTGGGGAGCTGACAGTTGCTCGCCGTTGCTCGGTGGTTCTCTCCGGGTACTCCGGCTTCCTCCACCTGTAAAACTGTCACGGTCATGATTAGCCATACATCTGTGACCTTAAAACACCAATAAATAAATAACTAATCACTTGACCGTCCATCGTTCTTGAGTTACTCATAATTTCTGAGGTTTTCGGGGATGGGTGACCTCCAAAAAAACCTTTAGATGGACTTCGCCACGACCACCGAATAACTAGATCACCATTAGAATTTATCTACTTGACGATCAGAACAAGAAATTTCCTGTTCCAACAGTTGGTTCCAACGAAAGCTGATTCCATCATGACCAGTTTCGTATTAATTTATTTTTTAAATGTGAATCGACTTTGATTCAAGAGTTATGACCAAAGGTCTTGTATTTTCATTTTGTGTCTGTCAATTTGAGAAGTGTCACACCAAGGATAGCCATTCAAATCCTAAACCCTTTAAACCCTGATAGCCCCTCTCACGTCAGTTCAGTGATAGCAATTGGAAGATAATCATTATATGGGGAAAACCAATTAATATTTTCAACGTGCAGCCGTGAAAATCCTGACTGATCTCCCCACACATTCACACAGCAGCCACCCTCTTTAGTGAATTTATGACGTATCGCGTTCCTGGGTCAAAGAGCGGCCTTTCTCTTTCAAAGGATCAAAGCATCGTCGTCCACCCATTGCCTAATGTCCGTGGCTAAAATAAAATACATCCATCTTCACACTATTTTCCAGCTGAATTTTCAATGGAACCATATATACTACTCAAAGTTTGCTAAGCACCAAATATTTGACACACCATTGTGAAATTTGCTTGTGACATATTTGCGATATTTTTGGTGGATATGATTGAGGAATGTATTGAGGTGGTCTCCAGTGTTTACATTAGCTCTCTTGACAGGCAGACTTTTCATGACAGTCATGGAAAGCATGTGCCCCTTGATTTTCATCATGTTTTCGTGTACTGTCTACATGTACATGACGTGTGTAGGGTATTCAGTCTTCATTTCAACACAAACCCTTGTGATTTAATGATTGAATATGGCATATGCAAATGTAAGAAGACATTTGTTTGAAGCAGAAATGTGGCGGGCTGTAGGAATGGTGAAGCAAGGGTCTACACATCGTCAGGCTGTTGAAGCCCTTGGTCTGCACCATACGGTGATCACCAGAGCCTGGGCAAGATTTCAGCAATATGGCATACCAGTAAGACGGCATGGCGGTGGCAGAGACAGGGCAACATCTGCAGCTGAAGACCGTTTTTTGATCTTTCAGGCCTGTAGGAACTGCTTTGCCACAGCAACCCAGCTTCACAGTGACCTTCAGAATGCACCCGGGGTAAATGTGTCGACGCAGACTATCCGGGCAAGGTTGCACGAAGGTGGTCTCCGATCTAAAAGACCATGTATTCGCATTCTGCTGTCCCAGAACCACCGCCAGGCACGATATGAATGGGCCATAGGCCACGTTGGATGGATCAGAGAAGATTGGCGACCTGTCCTTTTTACAGATGAGTCAAGGTACTGCCTAGACCACACAGATATGCGTTCTAGGGTATGGAGAAGACCAGGAGAGCGATTCCATGCAGCCAACATTGCTGAGCATGACCGCTATGGTGGAGGGTCAATCATGGTCTGGGGTGGCATCAGTTGGGATGGGCGTACAAAGCTCTGTGTCTTTGAACGTGGTACATTGACTGCAGAACAGTATATTGATGAGATCCTGGCTGTCCACGTCAGATTGTATTCAGGTGCAGTGGATGATAGATTTATTCTGATGGACGATAATGCCCGTCCTCATGTTGCCCATGCTGTCGGGGAGTACCGACTGAGGGGGGGGGGGGGGGGGATAGAGCGTATGGGCTGGCCAGCAAGATCCCCTGACCTCAATCCAATCGAACACATCTGGTATGAGTTGCAACTTACAATTTCAGCCCGCCCAGTCCAGACAAGAAGTGTCCAGGAGCTTGGTGCCATGCTGGTCCAAGAATGGAACAACATCCCACAAAGGACCACCAGGAACCTGACTGGGAGCATGAGAAGGCGTTGTCAAGCTGCAATTAACAGTAAAGGGTCTCATACTCGATACTGAAGCCATACCAGTTCGCTCCGTCAACTTTTTGGCATATTGAAAAATTTCCTCTTTTACCAATAATATCCATTTTCCATGGTTATCGTATTCAAAGGCTAAAAAATAATGTCAAACACAAACGGAATCTTAATTTCTGTACTTAAATCATTAAAGATATAATTGAATAAAAAATGTGTATACTTTTCATTACAATATTTTAACTAAAACATAAAACAGGTAGTTGGATGTTCTTGGGTAGTATATTTACTATCTCGCGACACACCAGTCTATGAGCTGGTGATGCACTGCCAAAGTGAATTTGAAAAAGTTTTGGTGACATGACAACCGTTACTTATTCCCAGTTCCTTATTCGATATTCGTTATCAGCCCGTAGAATCGGTTGATGACAAATGTCGAATAAAGAACCGAGTCAAGTTAGTAAAAGTTTCTCTCTCTGACCTTTCGATGTTTTGGGTCACATACCTGGGTATAATTTGGAATGTGTGAGGTAAATTTTATTTAGTCTAGAATGGAACCCAGTGCAATTGATACCCTCCATATAGTTACTTTGTTTTTGCAGTTTTGTTGTAGTTAGCATGTTAACCCTTCGAAAACAATAAGGCTAAATATTGTCAACGACGAAGGTACGTCAATAATTGCGTAATCGGTAAGCGTGGAATAGTGAACCGGATCAAAAAGAACCATGCCGACAAGGTTGGACCGGCCCAAAGCGGTACAGTGGCGGTAGTGGGGGTAGTGACGGTGGCGGCGGCGGCCGTCCCGTCCACGGTCTTGTCCACTCCACGATCGCGAACCGGACGACCCAAAGCGGTGTGGTCCGCTCTCTTACTGTTTGGATACCGGTGCGACTGCTACGTGTGCAATGGAAACCCTTCATATAATTATTTTGTTTTTGGAGTTTTGTTGCATGTTAACCGTTCGAAAACAATAAACTAAAAGTTTTGTCAACTATAATTGTGGAATAGTGGATCAGACTGAAAGGTACCGAACCGACAAGGTTGGACCGGTCCAGGGCGGTACAGCGGCGGCGGCCCGGTCCACGGCCCATCCACTCATGGATTGCGAACCGGACGACCCAAAGCGGTCTAGTCAACATTTCTACTGTTGGAGGCTAAGTATAACCAATTTGTAGTACCAGTACGACTCACTGCTGCATACGTAAAATAAATTTCCGAGAAGTCTTGAGTTTTCTTTGACCCTTTACCCAACGTAACGGTCAAAACCGATCAGCGTTATTTACAAAAATAGCCATTCAGTTTTCATTATTTTTTTTCATTTTTGTCTCAAAAACATAGCTTATGACCCATGAGGGGTCATAAGGTATGTTTTTGAGACAAAAAATGAAAATATTTAATTATTCAAGAATTTTGTTTGCAAGTGTCGTCTGCTTTTCATGTAGGTAAAGGGTTAACTATAATCTCGACTGATTAATATTCCATCTACACCTTGACGAAAGCATGCCTTGATGTAGTTGTAATATTTTATCAGTCGGACTTGCGACACCACAATCGGGACAGATTAGGTTCACCCTAACCCCCGTCCCAATCGGTCATGTTCGCGATGCCCCTGAGGAGGGGTGGTAATTAAGATATGGCTCGCACTTGTGACTTTCGCAGTTAAGATTTGCGACATTCTGTTAAATTCTCCGAATTTCCGACTGGAAAACGTCTCCATTTTCTCGATTTTTTTTTATTGTTTTGATGACAGACAGATAGAAATGTCGATTCTTTATTCACACATACACAAACAATTTCAAATACAGATATTTTACATATGCCATAGGTCAGTATAAGTGGTGGCGGTGACATTGCCAGACTGGCTGTCTGAGTGTCATCTCCCTTAACAGAATATGAGATTGCAAACAGACTGACTAAACAATTAAACTGTGTTTCATTATGACGCATCAAGGAGGTAGGGTAATTTTATTCCTTAGAAACAAAAATACTGCCCTACGCATATACAAGCAGGAGGTCGGATGGTCTTTAATACATAGAAACAAAAAGGACCAGATTTTCAGATAAATTTCCTTAAAACATCTTTCCGAGAACCTCGAAAGCACAAGATAACACAATTCGTAATATCCGTAATAGAAATATGTTTAAGAAAACTTGGACTTCAAACTTCCTTTCGTCGTACTCAACCGACTTTCACTGCAATAATTCCCGTTGTCCTGATTGCACATTTTGAATTTGTAAATTCCCATGGAGACCCGGCCATCAAGAATTTCAAATTGCCTTTATATAATCAGGTACGCCGGAGCCTAATTCGAAGTGTGTGTGTGTGGGGGGGGGGGGGTGGATGCCAGTTTGGAGAGTCCAAGCAAGAAGATTTTGATAAATTAGACCCAAAACACTCAATTTTCTTGCATTTCTGTATCATTTTAACGCAGAAACATTGTGTCCTCGTGGGCAGAAAGTTTCAAAATCTAGATCGAGAACGTCTCCGGGAGCCCGATAAACAACACTGGGTATCTTACGATTTAGCATGTCAAACCAGACTGTTTGACAGACCTATCAGGCGGATTGTCAACGATACGGAAGGTGTTATTAAAAAAAGCTGGTAAACTATCATTTCGCCAGTCAAAGGTGAACGGGAAGCATGTAGTTTAAAAAAGTCTTCAACTTTCATTATTCAGTCTTTCTTGAATGGGGGATCTGTATGGGCAGTGTACCTTTTGTTATTGATTATTCATAATGATCAATTCGCATAGTTGCTATCTTTTTAAACGCCCTGGAATTACCTAATATTTGAATTCCATATAAGGGATGGCCATGTATTAAGGCGTAGTAGAGTGTCTTCACTGGTCCAGACATGTGGGAGAATAATCTTTTACTTGGTTAAGGGTGTAGTTTGCTCGCGTTATTTTGGAGCCTAACTGGGATATCTGAGCTTTGTTGGATAGATGTTCGTCAATGTTTATTCCTACAAATTTCAGTGACTTTTCTTTTTTAGTGGTCCTCGCTTTTCTTATTATTCGATCACATATTCTTAATTCTTGACAAAGTTTACTGTTTTTATTTTATTTGGATTCAGTAGAATATATGTGGTTTTGTCAGGTTTTGTGGGCATTTAGCAGTACAATACGGCCGCCGTGGACTGGTCACTTTAACTGGTCACTTTACACACTAAAAACTAAAGTGTTAAAACTGACACTTTCAAGGTGTTAAACCCATTCTAACTCTTAGGGTTTGATTTTAACACTCAAAGTGCAATGCTTTAAGCACATAGACATTACAATCTCCAGACATCTGAAACTTGAATGGATGGCACTTCCCATGTGTCTAGCATTGGTGGTTCTTCCAGAATCGTCCATAATTTGATTTGCGCTTGGTGGGTACATAATTAAAAGGACACAACGCAGATGACGCGGATCAGGCTCGAGGGTTCGAGCCTGATCCGCGTCATCTGCGTTGTTTCCTTTTAAGTGTCGCGACATTACACTTGTCAAGTGGTATTATTGTAACACCTGTCAAGTTCTGGGATATCTACACTTAAACAAAGTGCTAGTTCAGCATTTAGTAAGTGTTAAATACAGCACTTCAAGTGTAGTTTCTAACACTTTAGTTTTTAGCGTGTACACGCGTGGGCAATATTTCCACGGACACAATAATTCTACATTCCAAACACTAATAAAAGGAATAATCATCAAAAACTTAATTAACGAAGCACCGGGTACAAAATATTGCTGATGATGATTTTTATTACCTGGTAAACGCATGCGTGGAGGTCACTGCCCACGCGTGGATTACGACCAGACCACGGCAGCTGTAATGTAGCTGATTCGCGGAGCACCATTCAAATATTTTCCAAAGTTCGTCATTAAAGTATGAAGTTAAGAAATTAGTATGGGAGCCTGAGCATAGCGGTGGTGTCATCGGCGAATGACAAGGGATTCAGCAAGATTAAACTGCTAATGTCATTGATGTAGATAAGAAAAAGAGTCGATTCTAAAATCGAACCCTGTCGAACTCCACAGCTCTGTATGGCTAAATCCGACTTACGTTCTGCGTACTTAACATACTGAGATCCGTTAGATAAATAGCTTCTTAACCAGCTGTTAGCAAGGCCTCTGGTGCCACACCTTTCCATTTTACCTTATAAAATTGTGTGATTTATGGTGTTCAAAGCCTTTGATAAGTCCAGGAACAAAACTAAATTGCTGTATTTTCCTTGTTTCTTTGTTTTGTTTTTTTTTCATTTGCTACTAACAGTAATGGGACATCTGACCAAAAACATTGTGTTTGGACGCATGTTCTTTGGAACACTTAATAGCTGAGTTCATCTAACTGAACATGATTATCAAACACAGATGGTAAGCGCAAACACTCTGATTATGACAAGATCAACATGGAAATGATTTCATCCAAAGGCTGGTTAACTCTTCATCCCACATAGTTTTCAACGAATGAAAAGGGCAATTCTAGTGAACCATTACCATACGTTTACAGTACAACTGCTTTTACACAAGTTGGAAGAAGCTAGCGAAAATACAACTCATGAAGACAACTAGAAGACGACACTAGCAAAGAAATTCCTAAATAACTAAACCTACATGGAAGCCTCTTCCATCCATCATAATACCGTCAAAGAACCCCGACCAAACACTGCTGAGGAACAGAACAATCTGCCATAACACACATACCAAAATTAGTCAAAGAATGAGGAATGTTGAATGTCAGAAGGGACACACTACATGCTAAAACTGTTTTTCTTGACATGAGAAAATCGTTTTTGATAAAGCTGTTCTGTAGGTGGATTAAAATCCTCAGGAGAAAGGAGTTAACCACTTTTACATTCTTTGTATCCATTATATATTATTGTAGACAGGTAATTGCAATTGAAAGGCTTCGGGGTTTCCAGTTAATTGATTACCCAGATGCCTGTCACCAGAAAAAAGTCTTCAAATGCACAATTGCAACACCCGAGCCTGGATTTGGCGTATCGCATCACATACAGGAAAAACTTTAGCTGGAATCAGGATAAGAAATCAGAAATGTGGTGTGGTAACACCACTAGGCTGCACATAAAAAATCTTAAATCTGTATGCAAATCTACACACCAATATGCAACACCTGCGCATAGTTCTAGTATTTCCTACATCTTCTGGAAGTGTTTTGCCGAAAATGGCCAAAGCATGCCTAATCGTGCAGCCATAGTAATATTCAAAGTCCCACATTCAAGAAGTCGGAAGTACGGCCAATATGTCGAACGGGAGTACATCCGGACCGTTGTATTGACAAAAGCCTGTGGACAGATGGGTATTTGATGATTAGTACAGGCCTTATTTGGTATCTGCCATGACCTATAAATAATTTTAAAGCCTAAAGTCCGCCTGAAGGGGCTCTTTGGCTATACAATAGTATAGTGGTGAACTACACATTACTGGTGAAATGTTTTGCGATAAAAATAAGCCTTTAATTCTGTTTTAAATTTTAAAAAAATTGATATTCTTTTCGAACTTTAGCCTGCTGGGTAGTGAATTCCACAGAGTCGGCCCTGCAACAGAAAAAGCCCTATCGCCTACCGAGACAAGTTGTTCGAGTCAGATGAACGGAGGTTTCTGCCCTGTACGTGTGATGTTATCAGCTCTGACAGATATGACGGAGTAATGTTGTTAATCCACTTGAACGTAATAAGAATGATTTTATTTTGTATATTCTATTGGGTAGGAAGCCAGTGGAGATCCTTGAGAATCGGAGTTATTCTGGAAAATTTACGACTTCGTGTTACAACTCTAGCTGCACAATTTTGAATGTTTTAACCCTTTACCCAACGTAACGGCCAAAACTGAACAGCACTATTCTCAAAATATCGCCGATTAATTTTCATTATTTTTTCATATTTTTTGTCTCAAGAACATATGTTAGGACCCCTCGTTGGAACGAGCTCGTCGAGCTCGTTCCAATGAGGGGCCATAACCTATGTTTTTGAGACAAAAAATGAAAAAAATTAGTTATGCAAGAATATTTTTTGCAAGTGTCGTCTGCTTTTCATGTTAGGTTAGGGGTTAAGCCAAATAGCAGTGAAAACTTTCGAACACAAGTAATCACGGCAGATATTTTTTTAACTTGGCATTTCAGCCATATCAATAGAGTTCTACAAAATACGCCTTTTAGTATTTGTTTGATGTGGTAAATTGATATTATCATGCGACCTGGTACACCTTATTGCAAGAACCGGCGCAAACTCAATGGAACAGGAGGGCGCAAATTCCCAAGCTTGCCGAAGTTCGACCACTGGGAGAAAGGTAAAAATCATTTGTCAGCAAATGTACGATTACCCGCTTGTCACTCGTTCAGATGAGCATGCCGCGATATGGTAGTTTCTTCTAATTCAGATATCTTCCAATCCGAAGGCAATCCTTTGGGTTGGAAGATGGTTAAGGTAGAACAGACAGATTGGATCGACAGAAGGGTGGGATTCTTTGGTCAAATGCAATTTAATCTGTTTGGATTAAAAGATAATATATTAAAGAAATGACTTTTATTGACACATTTGCTTACGCTCATGTTTAAATCCCTTGTATAACCGCGTAAATCTCTGTGGAAAAAGTGAAGTAAAACTTCCCCTGTGCCCTCTTGGTTCAGCTGGCTCTGCCTATTGTTAAGTGATTAAAATGCTGGTTTTAAAATCTCCAACCATTTGACACATATAAACCCCAATGTCATATCGCCTTTTCATGGTTGATGGTTGAACGGCACAGACCTTCATACTTAAATGACGGGGTTAGGTCTAACTTCATATCAAAGTGATCCAGAGTTTGTTAGAGAAGGTGTTGGTTGTCTCACCACAGTCTATTTGTTAACAGTTTGGTAATGACAGTGTATAGGTTTCCTATGATAAATTGGTTGGGTGGATATCAAATAAGGTCCATTGGACGTTGAAAACACGCCAACACGTGACCTAAATTAAGTGGATAATAAGCCGCTAATTTGAAAGAATATCTACTCCTAAATTTTGCTTGTTTCTGAAAAGTGCACAAAACACTATTCAAAAGTATAAGACATCAGAAGCAGGGCGAAATTATTTAAATTCGCTATTAAACAAGAAACACAAATTTTCATAAGATACGACATTGCGAAGAGGAAAAAGGGGTTGCCCGAGACTGAATAGAAGTAAACACAACAACGCGACATAATTTCTGAATACACGTGGAAATAATTTTACTTTCGATGTTGTCCGAATGAATGACCGCCGCGAACAACAAGTGCGCATTATGTTGGCATTGACTGGGCAGTATTAGATCAACAACTTTGTAGTGTTTTTAATAAAGACAAGTACCGTTTTAATTCCAATAAAACCCACATCGAATGTACCGCCAATGAGAATCAATAATCTAATTGCTCGGAAGCACGAACTATAAACAGAACACGTGTACACAAACTTTCACCCCTGCCCTTCCAAGAAAACAAGTTACGCCGAATGTCGAAGATCTGATTGCAACTTGTAGTGTAAATGATCGGATAACTAGATCGGAATCAAATATAGCTACATATCATTACTGAAAAAAAGTCCGTACGTAAATTCTCACCTTTAATCGGAAAGGGCGTTTCCATGCAAATAATGTGTGAAACATAAGGTTTTTTGCATAATGAAAATTATGGTTTCGTCAAATGAACATCTTAATTATTTTGTTGTTTTATTAACTTTAGCGGCTTATTATCCCTTCATTGAGAACGTGGATTATATGAATTGCAAACGCGGACGAATATCGTCAGCAAGTGAGTTTTCAAATTCCGTAAATATAAGTAAAGGTTAATAAACCCACGGAATTCGACTTCCTTATAACAAAACACGAATAAAATTTATGAATTTGATACAAGGGATTTTGTTCAATTCATCAAGTGTCAAATGTCAAGTGTCATGGGCAGCTGGAGCGGAAAACGGTACTGAAACTCATTCGCACAATCTCATTTATAGACCTGATGTTCCACTATTACTAACTGATCCATGCAAGTAGCAACAATACCATTCTATAATGGGCAGCATAACATCGTTTGGACTTTTTTTCTTTTTTTTTCTTTGCTATTTTTGTTTTTCCGGGGTTTCTTTTTGGTGTGGGGAGGGGGGGGGGGGTGAAATATGCTCATTGAGGTATATACTCTAGTATCTGTATTAGGGGACACGTGTGTCTTTGTGGGGATTTAAGCATTTTTATGCCATAGGCATTATGTCGGAGCTCGAACTTTTGAGTTGGAGAAAGGTATGGAAATGGCATCGCTCTCGCGTTGGTGTGAACGAGGGTGGGAGTATGTTTTACAAACGTTCCATGAATAATTCTCGAAAAATAAACCCCAAACGGCGCTATTATGAGATATTTTGAGACTCGTAATAACATCAGTTTTCACTGAAACTTGGAATATCATCTACAATTTCATTGACTGAAGTCCCATGTAGATAGCAGAGTTCAGAAGTTTTAGGAAGCCGTGTTGGTTTTAAGGGGGTCCAGCCCCATGGTAACGCAACTGCGTCCGTTATATAATACGATGAGAATGTACGTCATCAACTGGGATTGTTCACACGATAAAATAGAAGTGTAATTCCATAACATTTGCCGTTGCCAAAGGACTTGCTATTTGAAGATGACACAGAAAGTAGTTGCCTTCGTTTATGATTTCATGTCTCTAAATACAGACTGTCCCTAGAAACCTTTGATTCCTATATCTTTGATTTGCTACTGGGGAAATATACAACTTTATAGGAAAGTGTTGAACATCCAAGTATTCAATAGAAGTTTCAATTCCTGTTGCAAACACGTTATGCCAGAAAAGGGTAAGTGAAAATCCAAGGCACTTTGGAATGGGGAGAAAAAAAGGTAAAAGAGCACTACAGATTGGCAATTATTCAAAGAACATAACGAAGACGTGTATTTTTTGAGTTAGTGATTGTCGGCGTTCATTATTGTGGAACGTGAAGACATCGAAAACAGAGGAGTGAGTACAGCCGCACGGTAGGATTAAGATGAATATTTGCACAACACGTAAACATTATACTATTGCACTATTTTCACCTTAACCCGTTCAAACTGGTATTCACACATTTTTTCGTGAATCAAAAGTCGGCAGCCCGTGAGTAGACAACACAACAAACACCCAACTGGAACGGAGGTCTGGTTATAATTATTACTGATCCTCCACACAATTGAAGATACACTTTCCCATTTCGCTATATACATGAAGTGGTGTATAACCTGATTCCATTCAGCACGTTGGGATTAAATATAGAATAAACGTATAGTGTTTTCAAGTAAAAAATTTATTCTACGAGTAGGATTAAGAATGAAACCGACGAGCCTCTGGCGAGTCGGTTTCATTGTTAATTCTACGAGTACAATATTTTTTTTACTTGAAAACACTATACGTTTATTTTGTTTATCCCATAAATCTTCTACAGGGCATTCGCGGCAAAATCGTGCTATAATTCGCTACAAAACACAGCGAGAAGTGAGGAGCACATTGGTCCAATTCGATCGACCACCAAAACTGGCAAAAATAAACAAGGCGCAGTAATACATGTCTGTCTAAAAATAATTCCCCTACAAACTTGAGCTAAACTTGCAAAAATGCTATATTATATGAGCAGTGGGTGGTGTTTTCTACTGGCATTGTGTAATGCTTTCAAAAAGATTTAAAGATATCAACAATCGAACTATTAATTATGCTAGACAAGTGTGGTAGAGGCCAGAGGTCAACAAGTCCGTCGCTACTAGGGGAATAAATTTTTTCTGTGTTAAAGCTATGGGGAAAATTTATCACCCAACTAGGTGAATAAAGCAAAAATTTATTCAAGGCCTTTATTGTTCAAATAAACGGCCATTTATGGGATAAAAGGGTTTTAACCCTTCATCTAACAAACCGATTCAATGTCTGTCTCTCCGATTTTACTTTTTTATTTGTCTTTTGAATAATTCCTTTCGATCCTCAATGGAATGAGGCTTGGACGTTTGGAAGTAAGAATGAATTTTATCTAATTCTGAAGAAGGGGGACACGCTGTTTCAGTTGGTTAGAGGTGCAGGCTGAAAGGCGAGAGGTCCTCGGTTCGAATCCTGCCTGCGGCAATCGCGTTGTGTCCTTGGGCAAGACACTTCACCCCATTGCCCACGTGGGAGCACGGTGGCGTTGTGTATTAAGGCGTACTGCACATCGATGGTACACCTGTCTTCAACCAATGCTAACCCTGCTTGCGTGTGTGTAGTTTATATGTTGGGGAGCTGACAGTTGCTCGCCGTTGCTCGGTGATTCTCTCCTGGTATTCCATTTTCCTCCACCCGTAAAACTGTCGTGGTCGTGATTAGCCATTGTGCAAAAATATGTGATCTTAAATACCAATAAATAGATATAATTCAGAAAAAACAAATCGCCGATGAATCGTCGATGAATGTTGAACCTGTGGTGGGCTTACACTTAGCCAAGGGCGTCGCAAATGGGGTTCAGGGTATGTGACCCCCTCCCCCCCCCCCCCAATATATTTTTTTCCAGTCGGGATATGTCCTCCTAGATTGTAATCTCAGATTCGCTCTTTCTAGTACTCATGTACGGTCTTACGGGACTAGATTTGATAGTTGGACTTATGTTACACACAGTCGGTCGTACAAATGGAGGTCTTAAGTACCCGATTCAGCCTATTGGAGGTCCAGCATGACCGGTTTGAGGTGGATATTTATTTATTTATTTATTTATTTATTTATTTATTTATTTATTTATTTATTTATTTATTTATTTATTTATTTATTTATTTATTTTGACGACACTTTCGACAGCCAGGGTCACCTCGTGTCGGACAGTTTTACGGGTGGAGGAAGCCGGAGTACCCGGACAGAACCACCGAGCAACGACGAGCAACTGCCAGACCCCCAACGTACTAACTCCATACAAGCAAAACCCCCTCCAGACACAACCCTCATTAACATACAGTGTCTGGAGAGTGGGTTGTGGCCGTGGAGTGGATTTATCACCCAAAGTATCACTTTCAAATTCTGTACGTTTGAGCAAAAAACACAAGCAATGTTTCAGCCAATGGACCTCCGGGTTTAGCCCAGAGCTCCAGTGGCTGAAACTTTGCTTGTGCTTGCTGTGCATTGCTTGCAACAAATTTGCAATTACTGCTTGGGTGGAATCTCTACTCTTCTGGTGATTTAGTGGTAATACGCTCTCCACGTAGTGTATATAATGAAAAGTAAGATACCCCGATTCCCTTATACGGTAAATAAAGATGATATTTTGAAGTTATTTTAAAGACGCCACCATTAATACAATATATCTACTTGACTGCTTTTTTCTCAAGTTTTCTCGGTTCAGCTCTGTATACTGTTATATACACAAAATATATTTGTACACAAATTTATATCTGAAAAAAAATATGAAAAACCAAACAAAAAAAATACTCCACACAAGCAGGGTTAGCATTGGTTGAAAACAAGTGCACCATCGACGTGCATTACGCCTTAGTACACAGCGCCACCGTGCCCCCACATGGGCAGTCGGGATTAAGTGCCTTGCCCAAGAACGCAACGCAGTTACCCCTAGTGGGGATCGAACCGTGGACCTCTCGGTTTGATGTCAATGCCGTAACCACTGAGGCACCGGCATGTATGGTGTGGGTTAACTGAATAAGAAGTTGCGTCATGGCCACTACAGGTATATTGTATTGATCCACAAATAAATTTCCAAGAAGTGTTATTCTCAAAAATCGCCAATTAATTTTCATTATATTTTCATTTTTTGTCTCAGAAACAGGTTATGACCCCTCTTTGGAACGAGCTCGTCGAGCTCGTTCCAATGAGATGTCATAACCTTTGTTTTTGAGAAAAAAATGAAAAAAAATGAGTTATTCAAGAATTTTGTTTACAAGTGTCGTCTGCTTTTCATGTTAGTTAAAGGGTTAACTATAATCCCGGCTGACTATTATTCCAACTACATCATTAACCCTTTAACCAACGAATCGGCCGCATCCGCCCACGTAATATGCAAATTCAGCAGTTGAAAAAATATTATTTTTCAAAAAATTTCAACAAAACCATATCATGTGACCCCTCGTTGGAACGAGCTCGTCGAGCACGTTCCAACGAGGGGTCACATGATATGGTTTTGTTGAATTTTTTTTTTTTAAATTTGAAAAAATGATATTTAAAATAATAAATTTTGATATCGTCTGCGTTGGGTAAAGGGTTAAGGCATGCCTTCGTATGTCTTGATGATGAAGCTCGAATGTTCTATCCATAGGGTCTTGAGTTATCACAGTCGGAACAAATCAGGTTTACCCCAACCCCAACTCAGTCGGTCCGCCTCAGATGTTTCTACTTCGTGTCGAACCTGGAAGTTAATACTCAGCAACTATTAGCACCACACCTAAGACATAACGGGAAAACAAACACTTACACCTCACAAATGACTTGTGTTTGGTTGATGTGTTAATATGAAGCTCTTACTCCGCCGTTAACTTCATTATAAGTAAGTGGTACGTAAGTACTTGCTCAGATCTTCTTTCCAGTTCTTACAAGAAAATAATTCATGTATGAGTAATAAAAAACATTTATAATATAAACTGCGTAAGTTATTCACTTTGAATAACTTCCTGTGATTACTAGAATTACAAATTTTACTTCTCGTGATTATTAGAATTACAAATTCCAACGTTTCTTTTTTCTTTTCTGCGGTATAATAATTTCCATTCAACCCTTCTCCTTAAATACTGAAAAAACAGGCAATTACTTGTTCCTAAAAATAACTTTTTCTCCATTTTGGACTTGTTTGTCTCGTTTCCAACCGTAAAGGTGACATCAGAACAGCGCTATTTACCAATATCACCATTTAAATTATAATGTCTGTTCAACTTTTGCCTCAGGTCATTGCTCGTTACCCCTCTTTAGAATAAGCTATGTTTTTTCAGGCAGAAAATAAATTCTTTCAGTTATTAAAGTTATTAACCCTTTACCCAACGTAACGACCAAAACCAGCCAGTGCAACCGCCAATTAATTTTCATTATTTTTCATTTTTTGTCTCAAAAACATAGGTTATGACCCCTCGTTGGAACGATCTCGTCGAGCTCGTTCCAATGAGGCGTCATAACCTATGTTTTTGAGACAAAAAATGAAAAAAAATAGTTATTCAAGAATTTTTTTTGCAAGTGTCGTCTACTTTTCATGTTAGGTAAAGGGTTAAAAAAATTGCTTCTCGTCGTATTTGGTAAAGGATTTAGAGTCCTCAGTGGAAAGAGCTCGTCGTCACATTGGGAAATCATCAAGTATGTTTTAGAAAGATCAAGCATAAGATGACTGTTCGTCGATTTTATGAATAGAGCGGGAGGATTTTTTATTCATTATTTTATGATCATTGTTTTGTTGTTATTTTTTCGAAGAGGGCGCGGTACCTGGCCGCTGTATCATCAACAGGCTTAGCCTTGTATGTAAAACATGTGTGCCCAATTTGTATAACGCATGTTCCCGATTTCAACCAGAAAGTTGCCAGTTTCGATCTTGTGTGAAATGTAGTTAAGAGCTACGACTTCCATCTGGTAGAACCAATTATTGATTTGGATGACCGTTACACCTATGCAGTTCAGTAAAGTGCATTCTCGTGATACTCACCGAAGTTAAGCAACGTCGAGTCCGGTTAATCATTGGATGGATGGATGACCGTCTGAGCGATCAATTCTGACTCCCGCGTTGTGTCCTTGGGCAAGGCACTTAACCCCGATTGTCCATATGGGGGCACATTGACGCAGTGTGCTAAGGCGTGCTGCACGTCGATGGAGCGCATGTCTTCAACCAATCTAACCCTGCCTGTGCTGCAGTGCGGAGTTACGATGTTGGGGTGCTGGCAGCTGTTCGTCGTTGCTCGGTGGTTCTCTCCGGGTACTCCGGCTTCCTCCACCCGTAAAACTGTCACGGTCATGATTAGCCATTGTGCATAAGTATATGACCTTAAAACACTAATAAATAAATAAATAATTCTCGTGGTTCACCATTATAACCATACGATTTTTGTGCAACCACAGAACTGTAAGTTTTGCTCTGATGGACCGCCCCTATTTGTCATCGGAAATAGTCGTACCCAGTGACGTCATGTTGGGGTGGGATGATTCCCTTTGCGGTAACGTCATTACCAAGGTGATTCGTTGAGCTAATGCACATGCGCAGCCCGTGCTATTAGGGTAATACTTGTTTCCGTCATTCGTGTTGTTTAATGGAGCCGCCATGTTGGTTTATGTGGAAATATGTGGTTATGTGGTTGCCGTGAGCCTGGAAGGCTTCCAAAGTACTGGGGTGTGTTCTAGAGTGGTGTTCGATTCAATGGTAGTATATCCAATTACCCAAATCGACCCGACAACTACCGAAAATCACCGAAAATGAGCCATTTTACCCAAATGGGCCAATCCAGACCACCGTCTCTGACGACACTTGGGATCATCAGATAGTATATCACCGTGTCATAGGTATCCTAAAGTATGCGTTTATGTGCTGTAGGTTTTTTAGGCATAGTGTGCAGTTGATCACAAGCACATACTGGCACATCCAGCATTTGTGAAGGTACTACATGCGATGTGCACACAATGTGCCCTAGCATACAAGTACTGACATCATCATGGCGGTGACGTTACAAATAGGCCACTCACAGAGACTACAATGTCAGCCCTGCATGACTGCCACTGGGCCATGTGACTATAACGTTATATCCTAGGGCCGGCATAAGGTCCGGTAAACTGGCACCGATCCATCGGATCTTCACTTTTAATTTAGTTGATGATTTATGAGATTTTTAAAAATAAAAGTCGGTGCTTTTATTCCCCCCCCCCCCCCCTCCATTCCCAATGTTTTGGGCGCTTCAAAAAATTGAATTTTACTCAGATAAGCTAAACACCGAAGTTCACAAGCCCACTGATAGTTTTGCACAGTGTGTTTGTCAAATATAGAGCACATTACTTTGAACCTTACTTTGATTTAATGATTTTGAAACTTATTATTTTTTTTATATTTATTACGTGTACACATTCACATTCACTCAGTTTTTTATTGCGACACATATATGACTTTACCTTCTTTCTGATTTATGACAGTAAACATGGTTGACGATTCTTGTCATTCTTGTCATTAGAAGAGATTTACAGGAAAGTTAGCTCCCCTTAATTTTCTAAAGTTGTCAGTAAATTTAACACTAAAGATATGCGAATTTCATATAATAATTTCGAAATGTTAGCGAAGTGGTATCATCGATGTGCGCATCCTTTCACCAACTTCGGGTATTTTCCTGTACAGTCAGCTAGTAGAGCAGTATAAAAATACAGAACCTGGCATTTTACATTTTTTCCCCAATCACTTTGAACAACTGACTATTAGTCTCTGTTTAAACCCCATTCAATAATAAGAAAACGGCGCTTTCACCATCTTTTGATGTTCTGGAACTTTTTTGTCTGTTCATTATATCAACGATATGCACATCGTGACATATAAGACGGACACTATCGGATCCTTTCCATTAAAATAAATGTCTTGGAAGTAAGATTTGCAAATTCTTTTCCTGGGAAGAATACAAACTTGCAAATTACTGTAAAAAGACACTCGCTAACAAAGAACCAAAATGGACAGTTACTTAGATGCTTGTAATTAGCGTGCCAAAAAAGTCAAGTTTCCTTTTGTCACTTTTAACCCTTTACCCAACGAATCGCCCGCATCCGCCCGCGTAATATGCAAATTCAGAAGCTGAAAAATATTATTTTTCGAAAATTTTCGACAAAACCATATCATGTGACCCCTCTTTGGAACGAGCTCGTCGAGCTCGTTCCAGAGAGGGGTCACATGATATGGTTTTGCAGAAATTTTTTGAAACAATTTAAAAAATGATATTTAAAATAATAAATTTTGGGATCGTCTGCGTTGAGTAAAGGGTTAATAAACGAAAACAACAGAGAGCTCAGTTTTTTTAAACGCAACAAAAGGAATCTTTTCTTTCAAATAGTTAAAATAAATGATTGGACCGAACTTAGAACACATGGCCTTGCGAGTGTCAAATTTCGGGTCGAATCGAATCCCGAATCGAATCGAGCTGAGGATGTCCAATCGGATGGAATCTCAAATCGAATCTCGCGTACAGCTGTTGAAAGTGTAGATAACACACCTTTTTGAAGTCGTAAATATTGCTAGTCTCCACTCATTTATTGTATTCAAAGCTAACTCGAATGCTTGGCCAAGTCATTCAAAAAGGGGGGAACATTCTAGAATGGGTTGCAGACGTTTCGGAAGCGTGACTTCCTTGGAATCTTTTGTCATCAGGTCTCCCCTACAGGAGTTCAAGAGGAGAAACTGGTAGAATTTTTAGAACATATCAACAATTCGAATAAATACCATCGGTTATTTCGACGTGTAGAATATTTATCGAAGACAAGGTCGACGGTTCGATCCTGACCAGCGGTAACTGCGTTGTGTTCTTGGCCAAGTCATTTGATTACGATTGCCCACGTTGGGGCATGGTGGCGCTGTGTGATGAGGCGTACTCACGCCGTTGTTGATCTTTCCATCAACCATTGCTAACTCTACTTTTTATGCCATGTATAAAAGCTCGTCCAGAGCCACTTTCCAACATCCCCTGAAGAAGTTCCTAAGTAGTTTCCAAAGCTGTATGGAGTTGTCTCAAATATTCAGTTGTATCGGTGCGTCTCTGGATATTCGTTAATGGGGAGATTAGAAATGAAACAAAAACATTTTCAGTGATATAATTTAATGAATCTGAACCCGTTCTTTCAATAAAAGTCTTGATACCACGATTGTTGTGAGTATTCAACGTTACCGATACAACACAGGCATTGAGAAATGTACTGGACACATCACGCGTGGAATTAGACCAACATGTAAGAACGTCATGCAAGAACGCATCTGATTGGTCATTACGCATCTGACTGGTGTTGTTGAGTGAATGAAATACTTCGACACAAAACATCGCCAAGCAAGAATGTAAAGAGACTACCGAAGGTGAATGATATTTTTCTTTATAAATACAAACTTTATCCATGTAATTCAAGTTTAATCGTGGTATAAATATAGAACATAACTTGGGTAGAGTTCGACGCTCGTGAAAAACAATAAAGACTCTAACTCCGGTCCTCGATTCCCGTCCACCATCGTTGTGTTCTGTCTTTAGTACCGACTGTTTAAAAACTCTACGTCATTGGTAACTATTTTTCCGTTTCTGTTTTTTGTTTTGTTTTGTTCCGTTTTACCGGACGCTTTATCAAACCACATATTCTTTTGTACAGTGTATTTCGAGGCCTTATATATAGTACTGTGCCTTTCTTGATCAACTTAGACACTTTTTGTCGGGATTAAAATTAAACAAGTTACATAAAATCTTCAACTCGTCACCAGTTCATACCGAAATTTACACAAACTCGTCAAATAAATTGAAGTTGGACCTCGCCAAGGTAGGACTCACCGTGTAAATGTTGACTTTTTTCAAGACCTTTGGAACTTAAACTGTGGTGGATAGGATGATTATATAGAATATTCTTCTAAAAACACTGTACCTACTGATCTCTATACGACTGGTTTGGCTGAACGTCAGCGAGGAACGTGGAATTCAATTTGACCCTCAAGGTGGCGCCCGGTCAAGCAACACGGTGACTCCTGCATCAGTGACGTGGAAGCTGTTGCGTTGTGACATCAAACGTCAAACGAAACCATAGCACGAAAAACAGTAACACGGTATCAACTTTACAAGATCAGCACAAGTTTTTTTGTGAGTATTGAAGTATATATTCAATTTGCTTGGCCTCCAAAATTCTGCACATCATCGACAAAATAGTTTTTTGCTGGCATCAAGATATATTCTTTGAAAAGCAATCAGCGATTGCGAAGGCGCCAGAAGATTGAAAATTGTCTAAAAAAGCTTTTGAATAGAATTGTAGCAAACACCCCACCTCCAAGAGGTAGGACACTTTTCTAATTGTGACTATGAGCGTTCCGTGAATTTTGCGATCCGTGGGTGTATCCTTCCATCACCCAGGATCTACAGCTATGACCCGTGGTTCTTAATGGTCCCGTAACGCTGTTAACGAATACACTGGATGGAATGCTCAGATTCCTTTCGCATGTCATATGCAATAACATACAATCACCAAAAACAACGACCCACCACATTTCTATCATCACTCTATATCCAACACGATCCTGAAATGATTCTATAGTATGTGCGTATCATACACAAAACAAGAAGCACACCTGGTAACGAATATTGGTCAAAGATGGAGACGAAGAGGGTGGGTAGTGGGAAAAGATCGTGTGCTATTGTTCATACATGTGATGTGCGCACATTATAAATTATCATGCAATCACATCTTGGAACCTTTGATCAGCAGACACTCTCACACCAGTTTATTTCTCAAGGGACATAATTCTGTGGAGACATACAAGATACATACGTGTATTTGTGCCAGCTGAGTCACCAGTGTCAGCAATTCATTGATCGTAGGACTGTATGCTAAAATTTGTAAAATTGGCTGTGACGTCAGAAGGCAGAAGTCATCGTACTTTGAACAACAGTGGTAGAAGCAAGTGGCAGTGATCAAACCTGTAGAAGCTGTCTTGTAGTATAAAGTGGAAGTGAAAGGAGACAGTAGTTCTGAAATAAGACTGTAGCAGTCGAGGGTGATAATAGGACTGATAATTGAAGTCAGAGAAGAAGTCCGCAGTAGTGGCGATCGAAGAGAGTAGTAACGGCTGTTTTAGGTAGCGACTGGGGTATTTCGTTTAATAGTCATACACAATGGTCGACTTGAGTGCATATACTGTGGTCAAAGACCAAAATGGGCCAGTGGCTTTTGGCACTGGTCCACAGACTATACTACTCAAAGTTTGCTAAACATCAAGTATATCCAACTACCTGTTTTATGTATTAGTTGAAATATTGATATGAAAAGAGTTCATATTTTATATTTAATTATATCGTTAATGATTTAAGCACAGAAATTAAGGTTTTGTTTGTGTTTGACATTATTTTTTAGCTTTTGAATACGATAACCATGGAAAATAGATATTATTGGTAAAAGAGGAAATTTTTCAAATTTGCCAAAAAGTTGACGGAGCGAACTGAAATGGGTTCAGTATCGAGTATGAGACCCATTATTGTAATTACAGCTTGACGACGCCTTCTCATGCTCCCAATCAGGTTCCAGATGGCCCTTTGTGGGATGTTGTTCCATTCTTGGACCTGCATGGCACCAAGCTCCTGGACTGGACGGACTGAAATTGCAAGCTGCAACTCATACCAGACATGTTCGATTGGATTGAGGTGAGGGGATCTTGCTGGCCAGTCTATACGCTCAATCCCCTCCCTCTGTCGGTACTCCCGGACAGCATGGACAACATGAGGTCGGGCATTATCGTCCATCAGATGAATCTATCACCCACTGCACCTGCATACAATCTGACGTGGGCATCCGGGATCTCACCAATATACCGCTGTGCAATCAATGTACCACGGTCAAGGACACAGAGCTCTGTATGTCCATCCCAGCTGATGCCGCCACAGACCACTATTGACCCTCCACCACAGCGGTCATGCTCAGCAATTTTGGCTGCATGGAATCGCTCTCCTGGTCTTCTCCACACCCCAGAACGCCCATCTGTGTTGTCTAGGCATTACCCTGACTCATCTGTAAAAAGGACAGGTCGTCAATCTTCTCTGGTCTATCCAACGTGATCCATGGACCATTCATATCGTGTCGGGCGGTGGTTCTGGAACAGCTGAATGCGAATACATGGTCTTCTCGATCGGACACCACCTTCGTGCAACCTTGCCCGGATAGTCTGCGTCGAAACATTTACCCCGGATGCATTCTGAAGTTCACAGCGAAGATGGGTTGCTGTGTCAAAGCGGTTCCAATGGGCCTGAATGATCAAAAACCGGTCTTCAGCTGCAGATGTTGCCCTGTCTCTGCCACCACCATGTCGTCTGACTGGTATGCCATACTGCTATAATCTTGCCCAGGCTCTGGTGATCACCGTATGGTGCACACCAAGGGCTTCACCAACCTGACGATTCTTAGCCCCTTGTTCCACCATCCCTACAGTCCACCACATTTCTGCTTCTGACAAATGTCTTCTTACAATTGCATTCGTCATATTCAATCATTAAATCACAAGGGTGTGTGTTGAAATGAAGACTGACTACCCAACACATCTCATGTACATGTAGACAGTACACGGAAATATCATGGAAATCAAGGGGTACATGCTTTCCATGACTGTCACGAAAAGTCTGCATGTCAAGAGAGCTAATGTAAACACTGGGGACCATCTCAATACATTCCTCAATCATATCCACCAAAAATATCGCAAATGTGTCACAAGAACATTTCTCAATTATGTGTCAAATATGTGGTGCTTAGCAAACTTTGAGTAGTATATATTATTCAATGATCCACGGAAACACGTATATGCGCGTGTTCTTTATGATTTTGAGGCACATTGTAAATTTGCATACAATCTCATCTCATGATCTCTCCATTAAACCAGAAGTCTCACGTTCGCAAGTAGAGCTTAAACTAGCAATTTCCGTCATGATATGACCCTGGCTGTTGAGAGTGTCCTTAAGATCCAATAAACAAACACACTTATTTACTTAATCAAGGGGCATAACTCTGTGTGGGACGATAGAAGATGGGACTAAGATGAAATTGTGGACATAATTCAGGTTCAGTGTCATCTTGGAAAATGAATCGACCGCCGTGACGTCGCACAAATGGCACCACATGAGCTGCTAACATGTTGTCACGATAGTACTGCCCTGTGACACGCCCTTGGATGACATGTAATGCTGTTCTCCTTGTCGTGGTTATGCTTCCTCACACCATAACCGATCCACCACCAAAACGATCGTGCTGCCTAACGTTTACGTCATGGTATCGTTTGTTCCGCCGGCGCCACACTCTGTGTCGCCTGTCGTGGAAGTGAACCTCGATTCATCAGAAAACATGACGTTGCTCCACCGACGATTGTCCCCGCGTTGCGTGCTGCACACTAATTACGCCTTGCTGCGATGTGACGTTCAGTCAAACGTGGAATTATTCGAGGTCGTCGAGCCTACAAATTCCAGCTGTGTAGACGATTTCGGATAGTCTGACCACCGACTCGCACATCTGTGACTTGGTGCAGCTGCTGTCCAATTTTATTCGAGTTCGTCGAGCGTACAAATTCCAGCTGTGTAGACGATTTCGGATAGTCTGGCCTCTGACTCGCACATCTGTGACTTGGTGCAGCTGCTGTCCAATTTCTGAGACACTTTGATGGCGGTTACGTAATGCTGTGGTTCAGATGAAACGATCCTTGTTAGCAGTTGTCGCCCTTGGACGACCTGACCGACGTCTGTCATCAACATTGCCTGTCTGACGGTAGCGTGACCACAACCTGCTAATAACCGATTGAGTAACGTTGAGAATTTGAGCCACTGCAGTCTGTCTGTTGCCAGCTTCCAGCATGCCAACGGCACGTAAACATTCGTCACTTGTCAGTCTTCGCATACCTCAAAAGTTACGTTTCGACCAGAAACTATTGATGAATGAGGTTATACCAAGAACAGAACGACGAGACCTCCGAAAAAGCTCGTCCAGTACACATGAAAAATTCAAAACATACCCCACAGACACTAACGCGGCGCTCGTGCGAAAAAGCTGCACGAAGTTTTCATAGGCCGGTGACATTCATGATCCACACTAAACTTGGTAACATATTGATGTGTCCAATCACACGTATCCAATACCATTTTCCGAAAATATTAATATCAGTTCCCCCACTTTTTTGAATGGTATACATGATATTTGAATTCTGTTAACCCTTTACCAAAACCGGCCAGCGCTATTCTCAAAAATCGCCAATTAATTTTCATTATTCTTTTCATTTTTTGTCTCAAAAACATAGGTTATGGTTTAGTTGCAATGCGAATAATGTACACGTCTCAAACTTGCAGCAAGCACAAACTTCTCAATTAGGATAAAACTCCATGTGAAATTTTCTTAACATTTTACTGTTGCCAATCACCTCCAAAATTGAAGGTCGAGCAATGACGCGTGTCAACTAAAAGCAAGTATATTAAGTTACTAACCTTTTGTCCTGTAAAATTATCTCGTCATTGTTGATAACTCGGATATCAATACACAAAATAATATCCAATCATATTCGATGGTTATTATATAATCTTTGGCTCAACAAAGGTTTTGTCGGAAGAAAAGTTCAAGTCTCTTCTTTTTCTTTTTCTTTTCCAAAGAGAGGCCAGTTAAACATACCTGTGCGTCGATCTATACATTGTAATATAACACTACTTCAGTAATTTATCAAGTTAAATCAGACACTTCTAATTTACGACATTTTCGATTTTAAGTACTAAATAGCCCCAGCGCGGTATAAAACGTAATATGAGTGTGTACATATTCTCAGATTTCTCGCATAAAACACAAACAGTTACCTTTTGATCATGGTGGAATTGTCGTCTGCTCACTTACTTGATTAACAATCCGTGTGTTTAATCATAGGGGTTCTTTCCCATGCAAATCTCGTTCGTTAACAGGAAGGATTGGTACTGCATCTTCTCCCCAGTTCTCACAGTCAAGCAAATAATACTGCCAATGTTAATAATTGAAATGCATTAAAGGGTAAAGCTTATAAACAATCGATGTAAACAAGGCTCCTAATTAAGATGGTAGAAACGCTTCCACGGTTTGCTGGTGGACAAAGAGAAAAAGCAGGAACGAGGGTATGCTTGTCAACGAAACGCAGGTCATGGTACATACCAGACGCAAGGATAGAAAATGATTAATGTTTTGTTCTACTTAGTTTGGAATTTCGACCGAGTGTGATGCATCTATATCCAGCCTTGCAGTCGAACAAAGACGTTATGTACTTAACCCTTTGCCTAACATGAAAAGCAGACGACACTTGCAAACAAAATTCTTGAATAACTATATTTTTTCATTTTTTGTCTCAAAAACATAGGTTATGACCCCTCACTGGAACGAGCTCGACGAGCTCGTTCCAAAGAGGGGTTAACCTATGTTTTTGAGACAAAAAATGAAAAAAATAATGATCATTAATTGGCCACTTTTGTGAATAGCGCTGGCCGGTTTTGGCCGTTACGTTGGGTAAAGGGTTAAACTAAGTCCAGCGTCCAAAGTGAAACATACACATACTGAATATAATTTTGACGCGACTCGTTGCGTCAAATATTCAACCCTTTGAAAGAGCGCTTTTCAGTTCCAGCAATATGATACGTCATAATTTCATAAAGCAGGGTAGCAGCTTTGCCTGATCAGTGAAGGTGTCGGTTAGACAAATCAATATTTCCAACGCGCAACTTCAAGGCTGTACGCTGAAAATATTATTTGGTCTTTTCCAGCTGATGCGGACTCATCCAATTGATGTCATTGAACTGACATTCAAGATACCATCAGGCTTCAATGGGTTAATCAGTGATTTTGTGTTTCAGTTTGCACATGGTTTTCAATGCAATAACAGTCTTTACACAGTGGATGCAATGCGAGCGTTGAGATCAAGTAAGAAATAACGATTTTTCTTCTTCTGGGGGCAATTCGCAAATTGAAACCTATCCTCGTTGATTATAATTTCCGTAGTGGATGCCCATGTGTTATCGCGTTCCCAGGTCTAGGAGTTTGGTAAAAAATTGAGTTACAAAAAAAAAGAGGGAGGACAGGGCGCCCCACCCCGATCGGCCCATGCATAATGTATGGTCGATGCCTTCTAAATTTACACAGAACGTTTGTTTGTTGGGTTGTATGTTTTTTGGTTTGTTTATCGGCGTTAGGGGCACTTTCAACAGCCAGGGCATCGTCGTGTCGGGCAGTTTTAAGGGTGGAGGAATCCGGTGTACTCGGAGAATATCACCAAGTATCGCGGAGCAAAAGTCCGACTTTCCAACTTAGTAACTCTGTCCAAGCAGGGTTAGCAGCGGTTGAATGCAAGTGTATCATCAATCAGTTTGTCTTAGCGCACAGCACAACAATGCCCCCCCCCCCCCCAACGTGGGTAAATGGGATTAACTCTTTACCCAACGCAGACGATATCAAAATTTATTATTTTAAATATCAGTTTTTTAAATTTTTCAAAACATTTCAACAAAACCATATCATGTGACCCCTCGTTGGAACGAGCTCGACGAGCTCGTTCCAACGAGGGGTCACATGATATGGTTTTGTTGAAAATTTTTGAAATATAATATTTTTTCAGCTGCTGAATTTGCATATTACGCGGGCGGATGCGGCCGATTCGTTGGGTAAAGGGTTAAGTGTTTTTCCCATGAAAACAAGGCAGATGCCGCGGGTCAGAATCGATTAGTCGAGATTTCGGCTCAAAGTCCAATGATCTAACTACGGAGCAACCCCGCTCCCACAGAGTATTTTAAGCTCTAATATTTTGCAGGGATTGGTGAAAAAGTTTCTAAAGTAGCTATTCACAGGGGCGCCGGAAGCAGTTCAGGGTAGGGAGGTCAGACCCCAGGGAAAAATACATTTACTCGCACTATAGCAGCTCCGCCGAAGCATGCATGTCCCGAAGGCCGAAGACCTGAGCTGGGAGAGTTTGAGAGAAGGTGCCCCCCCTCCCCGCCCATCGAGAGGGGCACCTCCTCCCAAAGTCCCCCAACTCCCCCAGAACGGATATGGCTTTATTTCGAGAATAAATCATTGAAATAAATTGAGCGACGAACCCGAAAAGAGTATTGTCTGCCTCCTCTCGCCCCGTGGTTCGAAGGAAGGGTGGACAGCTGCGCTCTCCCCCGTCCCTGGCCCTTCACCTAATGCGAATAGAAGGACACTTGTAAAAATTGTTGAAAAACTGAAAATTTTCATTTTTGTCCTCAAAAACAAAGCTTTGTTGAAGTTGAAAAAATAATAACATTTAAAAGTTGATTTTGTGAATAACGCTTGACGGTTATTATCATTACGTTTCATAAAGGGTTAACGTCTCTCCTTGACACGTGCCGGTGTGACCGGGATGATCCCCGTAGCGGCAGCATCATGGGAATCGCTTACCTCAAATACTGCATCTTTAGCTTACAAGGAATTGTCTCTTTCCGCACAGGAACAGCCATTCAAGTTTCAGGAATATTGCTAAGGAAACTTGGTTGGGGTTGATCTACTTTGTGAATTTCACTTGAGACCCCACTCCTATTCCCGGTTGAAAACTTTTCGACTGGTGCCGGCAGAAATTCAAACTTCTTTGCAGGTCATAAATATTCTTACAGAAGAGTTTTGGGGCCGAAATACCTACTTTAGTCTGACATTTTCCGCTTTGTGGTCAGAAAATCATAAAAATAGTTCTAAGTCAAAAAGCAAACATTTTATCAAATTTTACCAATTTGGAGTCTGGAATTTATAACTGTTTTTCATCTGGAGCCCAATTTCTGGAACTTTTTTTAGTTTTATAGGCAATTAAAGGAAAAGAGAGGGCTAAATTAGGCTCTAGCATTCAAATTTAGAAGTCCCTTCTTTAAAATGTATCTTCTTTATTCTTATGCTGTGTAATATTGTATAATACTAAGTTTTGTACAAGTATTCCATTCTGTACACAGCAAATGTAATATGTTCCAATAAATATTGTTTAAACTAAATTTAGAAGTGTATGTGAGGCTTAGCTCCACCCGCCTCGATCTCACGCCCTCTCTGCAGCCCGATAATTCTGCTGCGCCTGAGATGGGAAATCCAATATTTCATGTTTTGGGAAGGTTTATAGGAAAATAAAAGAAATGAGAGGGGACAAACTCAGCTTTAGCACTTCGATTTTCTGCCGTGCTATTATTTAGAAGCCTGTTATAGTTACAATATTTCATTTTAATAACAAAAAGTAAGGGTACTTATATTTTCGCAGTCAAGAATTCACACGTCAGGGGTTCTTATTTTCTGGCAGACTGTATCAGCAGAGATTAATACAAATTGTGTGCTATTGAAAAGCCACTCATGAATTTACACAAAAGTGTCAAATGGTCGTTAGATTCAAATTAATCAAGATCAAACACTTAAGTGGGTGTTGCGTTAACCCTTTACCTAACATGAAAAGCAGACGACACATGCAAAAAAAATTCTCGAATAACTAATTTTTTTCATTTTTTGTCTCAAAAACATAGGTTATGACCCCTCATTAGAACGAGCTCGACGAGCTCGTTCCAATGAGGGGTCATAACCTATGTTTTTGAGACAAAAAATGAAAACAATAATGAAAATTAATTGGCGATTTTTGAGCATAGCGCTGGCCGGTTTTGGCCGTTACGTTGGGTAAAGGTTTAAAAGACTCTTCATGCTCAAGACTCTCCATTCAAATGACAGTGATGGCTTCGTATAATACATGGAATCAATAAATGGGAGATGACTTGAAAACAATAAGAAGGAATAAAAACTTATCTCGGGTCAAAAAGTTCAGTGGAATAAACCGAGGTTATCACTTGCACTTTTAATTAAGCTACCCCGGGCCGGTACGTCTCGAAGATGTCCGACTGGGGGTGTCAACATGATTTTTACCGTATGGTATGATAAAATATTCCAACAATATCACCAAAGCATGTCTTCGTCTAAGACACACATTGATAATGTAGCAGAAATATTTGTCAATAGGTATTACAGTTGAAAAAAACTTCGGAATTTATTTGTGGATAAATAAAATGTAAACCTGGTACTCGGACGTAACTTCGTATTTAATTGACACGCGCTGTACTCCAAACTGATTGTTCTGAGTCCCAGCTGCCCGAATCGGATAGGCCTATCGCAGAAAAGGCGGGTCCAGAATATCGAATTTGAAACTGGACTGGTGGTGGGATCGGCAGATGCCTGGCATTCAAGTGTTTGTTACAGTCGCCACTGATGCCGAAGGCATCTGCGGTGTGTGTCAAATATTCTTGCAGACCAGGCGGATCGGGATCAAGTTCCCCGTGCACTCTCGGAAAAAAAGTTCAAATATGATATCAAACAGAGCTCCCTGGTGGCATTTCCAGGATCATTTGCATCCCCTATTTTCAAAAAATATGTACAATTTCATAAAACCGTATCACCTAACCTGAAGTTACAAGCCACCACAGGCGAATTCTGACTGCGGTGGTGAACCTAGCCCACGTCCCCACTAATTCCCCAATTTCTGATATGTTCATACCCGTTGGCATAATGAAGTTATTGGTTTTTCTTTCTGTTATATTTTATTTCTCAACCTTTTCAATACGCTGTGCAGAATATTTTTATTTTAACTTGACAGGAGAATCAGTGATAATTCATCACTAAAGCCCTATAGGGTTGTTGGATTAAATTATTACTGATCCTCTCTGCAAATACAGGATTTACTCGCCCATTTCACCCTATACAGTAGTGTATAATAGGATGGCATTCAGAGCGCCGGCGTTGAAATGGTTAACATTTATTTTACAAACAATTTTCTATTTCAAACAGTCTCTCAATGCCAGTAACTTCCAGTGCAAGGAGATGACTGAGTACACACGGAGACTCCCATGGGATACATAAAAGATTTCCATGGTATAGCATGCATGTATTGTCCTAAAATACTCTGCATGAGACTTATAGTTGCGCGCGTTTCGCAGAATAGCGCGAAACTTTTGTCTAGGCGGCATTAATAAACATCATTATGTTTTGGCGTGGCCTAATTTGGAATATTCATTGGTCAGTGAATAATTAAGCTGACCAATGAGTTTTCAGGTGTTTACTGAACGCAATTGAATGATTTTTTGTGATCACTTTACCCAATTCTTTCAGCAGGTTCATACTGGATTTTCGTATCAAAATATGATAGGTATGATATTTATCTGTTTTCTACGTGGTAATCAAGCTTTATTCCACGGCTTACCCTATAGCTGGCACATGCACTTGGGTGTGGGACACAGGTTTTCATAGTTATTTTGTCCATAAATCAAAAGGGGTTTTATCTATGTTTTTTCCTGGCCGACTGTGTCAGTGTTACTGGGGATATTGTTCAGTTTTGAACAGTACGTGGTAGTTGTTTTGAGTTAATGTAGCACAGACACTAGGATAATACACTGGCCATATTGAACAAGCTCTACTCCCCTGAATGCGCATGCGTGTAAACGGTAGTGAAGATGACAATCTGAATTACCGTAGAGGTCTGCGGGAGAACGAAAACGAAAAACTTTCATTTGCCACAAATTTTTTACAAAATAGACGGACATACGATCAGAAATTTCATAACACGCTCTTTAAAATGGTATCAAATATTTTTTATTAAAATTAGATTTTAATAGTTCCATTTTTGTTTAAAATTGTCGCTTCTTATCCCAGTACATCGCCTTATTAGTTTGTTACAAAGACGGATGGGGCAACGTCAGAGTCCAAAAATGAACTAAATCCTGATGAGAAAATTTGGAAGTACATAGATTTGATTAAAGCAAAAATTAATTTTCTTTGTTCTATAAGCTTATGTTGGAAATGTTATTGTTTTAATAGTTCCATTTAACTTTGAAAAGTGGAGTTTGTCTATCTTTCTGACCTTACGACAGATAGATAATACCCCCACCCCCAGTGTCAGCACGGGTAATTTCTAACGTCAGGACAATACGGGTGTTTATTTAAACATTGGTGAGAAAGTTTATGATGCTTGCAGTTTGGAATATATTGACTGATGTGTGTTAAGAGCAATGAGATGAAAATAGAATGAAAATGTCCACTTCTAATGGTAAATCCTTTGGTGTGGATGTTGTTTTTCTCACAATTACTCAATATCACGTTTTTAATTGAAATAAAACCTCTAGCTCTCCATCAGACGTTAAAAGTATTATTCGTTTACACGGGATTAATTTAAAGTCAACACGGAGAAATTGACTGGAAGAAACTAGATGAAGGAGAACAACTTCCTCGACCTGAACGCACAATTTCAAGATTATTTTTGGACACAGCTTATAAAGTTGAAAGACTTTTGCCAGAAAGAAGGGGAAAACGTGAGTTACTTGCTAATTCAAATTCTTATTAATTTGTGTATTACGCCAGACATTTTTCTCTATTTTGTTTCCACATAATAATATATATTACGATATAATATTACGTAGGAACAAAATAAAGAAAAATATCTAATATGAAAATAAAAAAAAACAAGTTGACAGTGAACTATTGTTGGGGACGATTTGGGTCCCTGACGCTGCGGAGACAGTTACATGTCAAATTTGATCGCGTGCGCTTTGGTGCGTGAAAAATTACGGGAGATAACTCGAAATTCTGACCATGACTACAGGAGTGGAAATAGTTCAACAACATGATACCGAAGTATAATGTGATAATACCATGGTGTTCCACGCCCCGTTCCCAAAAACAAGCACGCATACTTACCAAGAATTAGCGGCTCGGACTTATCGTGGCTTTGGGAAGGACTCACACGCGCCATTATTGTGCTGAGTAGTATGTCATGCACCCGGACACCCATCATTTACCGGACCTTGTCCAGAGCCTCGGAAGTGACGTCAAAGTCACGTGACCCAGCGACGCCATGCTGGGTTGTCATGGTAATCCGCGTAAGCGGCCATGTTGTGACGCCATTACCATAGTGATGCATGGTGTCAATGTGCATGTGCAGCGCGTGTTGTTAGGGTGATACGTGTTTCCGTCGTTCATTTTTTATACTGCGCCATGTTGGCTTCTATGTTGGCACGTGGTTGCTACGTGACCCTAATATCACAAAGGTGAGCTTGGAGTTTGTTTTCAATTGAACTGGAGTTAATCTAATTTCCAGTCATTGTTCGATGCCCCACATTTGTTGAAGTCACGATCCGTGTTTTTTCTGCATATTTGGTACCCCCATCGTATATCTGGGTTGTTGTCGACACCCCCTTTTCCGAAATGAGTCGTAGAGTCGTATGTGGAGTCACTCTATCGAGCGAGCAAATGCAAAGTGTCACAAGTCAATAGTAATGGTACAAATCTGCAAGGATGGTAGAGTACTCTAGCACAGGACAGAACAGCGGTGGCCAGTTGCAATGATACAATGCTTCAAGGGCTTGGTAATAATAATAATAATAAATGTAGTTTAAAGCCGAAAATCCTCATAGAGCTCTTGGGCTTAACACACAAAAAACTTTATATATATATCACTCTGCATTTCTTATTTCACTGACTGTCTCCAAGCGGATGAATCATAATCAGCGGTCTTTATCGTAAGTTATATACCCGCTGGAACAAATGTGATTTGAGAGCTTATCATAAAGATGGGAGACTCTGGGATGCTTTCAGCCCACTCGGGAGCAGGTTCCAAAGGAATGGAGCAGCCACCGAAAAGGCCCGATCGCCAGCTGTTGCGAGGTCACCTGGTACATGGACAAGATTGTGTGACGTTTTCGAACGTAGTGATCTACCGGGTTCGTAACGTGAAACCAAAGTGGGCAGATACGGTGGGGCCTCGCCATATAAGCATTTCCAAGTTAATATGAGAATTTTGAATTCAATGCGTTCACTCGGAGGCAGCCAGTGCAGATTTTTAAGAATAGGTGCAATGTGGCAGGAACGTTTGGTCATGGTAATTACACGTGCTGAACATTTTTGTATTGTGGCAATTTTGTCAATGATGCTCTGTTTACAACCAAATAGGAGAGAGTTGCAGTAGTCTATGCGACTTGTAATGAAGGCATGGACAAGTTGTTTAGCTGTTGCCCCAATCAACCACACCCTGCACCCTGCTGATATTTCGCAGATGATAGTACGAAGCCCTGCATACACGCAAGACATGTTTTCCCGCTGACAGGCTCTCATCCATAAAATATCCGAAGTTGCGTACCGTGGTCGATGGTGAGACAGTACTGCCTTCAATGTTGAGATCGGGTCTTGAGCATTTAGATAACTGATGGCTTAATCCAATGTATATGATTTCAGTTTTATCAGCATTCAGTTTTAAGAAATTTTCTGCCATCCAAGATCTAATATCAGCTACACATTTTTCAAGTTTTCTTTGGCCATTGGTAGAACACTATAGTAATGGCGGATACAATAGACTCTGATCATAGAATAGATAGTTGAAGACATGAGCGGAAGCCGATGGTAAAACAACCAGGACCTGTATATGAGCTTGGAATCCCACTTATCTTGCCTTATGGAATTCCTTTTATGGAATCCCTATAGAATCTCTTTTGGGGAAGCGTCTGTGGTTATAGATTCCTCTTTTACGAGATGAGTCGTAGAGCCGTATGTGGAGTCGCTCGGGCGAGCAAATGCTCGATAGTTCAGTTGTTCGATGGGAGTAGTATGTCTCGTATGTTTCAGGTCATATTTGAGGGATCTCATCGGGGGATCTCATGTGACGTCATGTCACGTGACCCAGTGGCGGCATGTTGTGTTGTCATGGTAACCCGTGTGAGCGGCCATGTAGTGATGTCATTACCATAGCGATATGTGGTGTTAGTGCGCATGCGCAGCGCGTGTTGTTAGGGTGATACGTGTTTCCGTCGTCCAGTTTGTATACTGGAGGCTGCCATCTTGGTTTCTATGGTAGCACGTGGTTTCTGTGTGACCTTAAGTCATCTTATACGACAGAGGTATGTTCAGAGGGTATGTTCGATTGACTGAGAGTAATTTCCTGTTTCGTAGAATTACCACAAACAATCCGAGAAGTTGTACTATTTCGAATTCTTTCGGAATCCTCGGCTTCTATCTATCTATGCAAGTGTGTTTGTCTACCCGACCATGTTCGTTTGTCTCTGAGTATACTCCAGTAGAGTAGAAGAGCCTATCATGGCGCTAACTAACAATCAGATTGCTTCGTACCTCGTAATCTTTACGCAGAGTTATGTCCCCTTATTACAACGAAGTCCTATACGATTCTCTCTACCTCTGCACCCAATGACCACGTCCCATGGAATCTCTTTTTGGTAAACGTCTCTGGTTATGGAATTCCTTTTTTGTCGTATGAGGCCATGAAGGCCATGAAAAAATTACTTATTATTTTTATAACAGTTCGTTACCGTTTGTTCCTGTGGCACTATTACTGTTATAAACCCAAGATGGGGACTTCTTCATGTCCGTTTCGGTGATTTTATACATTTTTGGTGAATTATCAGTGAAGCAGAACTTTTATATCGAAGTAAATAAGCACAGGACCAGTTCCCGGGGTTCATATCACATTAGCCTTTAAGATCATATCTGGTGATAATAGACAGCAATATAAAGATGTTTGAAGGAAATTATGATTATAATTACCTTCTAATCAGGCTAAATGTTAAATGTTTTTTGCTGTGCTCCTATACCAAAACTTGATTCTTAATATGGAGCAGGGAAATGAATAGTCATATCTGACAGATTTTGTGCCTCTGTCGTGCCATACTTTGAATTCACGGCTTAAATCACAAACCAAAATACACGCCTTGCAATAAAAACCATTGATCAGCATCCAAATGTTATTTTAACACGATTAGTTGTTTACTTGTATATGAGAGGCAGGACAGGCAAAATCAGGAAGAATTGTGCTTCTGTAGATTCAGATTAGATTTATTTATTTCTTTTTGCCTTACTAGGCATCAAAGAATACAAAACATTATAGTAATAATTAACAAATCATGATAACTAACAGGTGGAGGAAGCCGGAGTACCCGGTGAGAACCAATGAGCAACGACGAGCAGCTGCAAGCTCCCCAACATCGTAACTCCGCACTGCAGCACAGGCAGGGTTAGATTGGTTGAAGACATGCGCACCATCGACGTACAGTACGCCTTAGTGCGCGGCGTCATCGTGTCCCCATGAAGACAATCGGAGTTAAGTGCCTTGCCCAAGGACACAACGCGGGAGTCCGAATCGATCGCTCAGACGGTCACCCATCCAAGGACTAACCGGGCTCGACGTTGCCTAACTTCGGTGATCTGACGAGAACCGGTTACCGCAACACCACCGCACCCCAACTAAGCTAAATAATAAATTCGAGCCACCGTAATTCGTAAAATGTACAGTACGAGTAAATGGTAATTATTTGCAAGCAAGTAGGGACGTAGCTAGGAGGTTTTCAGTGGGGGTGTAGATCAATGAAAATTCCATGGATACTTAAAGGGGTGACCCCCCCCCCCCCCCCCCCCCCCACGACCCCATCCCCTATTTTTCAAACTTTTAACTCTGAGTGACTGTACCGGTAGGTTTTAGGACATTCTGAGAATATTTCCAAGCAGTTTAAATGACTGAAGCAAAATATCTATATACATAATTTGAGGTTTTAAGACAGCAGATACTGACAATTTCTTGTGGTACTATAATCTGTAAGTAGGCCTTCATTAGGCATTGTGTCAATTACATGAATGTACATGTATGGAGAATGCTAAAAAAATCAGTATTCAACCAATAATTTATTAATTAATCATCTCAGATACGAGGTCGTTCTAGGCAGTGAGCACACTAATCTTGAAATGAACTCAATGACTAACAGCCATTCATAATGCTTACAAATGCTTACAAAGTATGAGTAATGAGTCAGCTAACTAACTCGGCCTATATGTCACAATATGTGTGAGATATTAATTCAACAATGCCAAATACAAATCAAAATTTTCAGTCTGGCTATACCTGTCTTTTTTTCAAGAGAGTACAGAGCCAAAGAAAACTGCACAATTTTGGTAGTAACTTTAAAAATTTCAGGACAGCCTCACAGGGGGAACTTTTTGAGTCCTAATACAAACTGCAATCTGTGTGTGCATTGCATATAGAAGAGAACAAAATGCGTAACATGACCACGGTTGTGGAATTTAATCCCAAACAAATTATTGTAAATTCATATTTCGAGTCTAGCTGTATGAATTAGCATACTTTCATGTTCTTACTGTTGCCAACGTCACGTCAATGTCGCAATTCAGACAAAGGGTGAAATGAAAAGTTCACACATGCAGTCAATAGCGTGTATTTTCACCGTTTGCCTCTTGGATGGAGAGACATCAACGGCGCATGGACCTGATAAGTCTCTGGATGTCACCCTGTGGTATTGCGTTCCACTATTACCTTAGAACATTACGTAAATCGCCTAACGTCCAAAGATCGTGAAGTCGTACCCGACGGTCCAATTGATCCCAAAGATGCTCGATTGGCGACAAACCTGGCGAAAGTGGGGGTCAGGGAAGAAGTTCGATGCTCTGCTCCTCAAGAAAGCCACAACAGATACGCGCCACGTGACATCGGGCATTGTCTTGCTGGAAGAACTGCAATCCGACGTTAGCGTTGAACAACGGGACAACAACAGTGTTAAGAATTTCGCCCCTATATCGCTGTCCATTCAGATTACCATCGATGAAGATCAACTGCGGTCGATGGTTCAAGGAAACTCCTGCCCAAACCATTACACTACCCCCGCCGAAACGGTCGCATTCCCGCACGCAAGCATCAGAAAACCGTTCTCCTCGTCGGCGATACTCTATGATTCATCACTAAAAGGAACTGTGCTCCGACGCTGCTTAGTCCAGCGAACACGCTGACGTACCCATTCCATTCTGACGGTACGATGACTTTGGGTAAGGATTGGTCCGTGGTATGGACGCCTACGTCGGAAGCCGTGTTCAGCGAGTCTTTCGCGGACAGTTTGTGCTCTGATTCTATTGTTAGTTCAACCAGGAGTAATTGCAGCTTCCCACGTCGCCAGAAGGAAGCGACCCCGCAAGTGAGACGTGCTGATGTGTCGGTCTTGTGCAGGGGTCGGAACGCTTGGTCGACCTGAACGCGGTCGGTCGGCAGTAGATCCATTGGTTCTATATCTTCCAATGAGACGGTAAATTGTGGCCACAGAGACTCCGAACTCAGCAGGGGTATCCCAGCCTCATGCATACCAATGGCACGCAACCTCTGATTTTCGGTTTACCTTGGAATTTTTTAAAATGTCGGAAGACAAAAACTAGCGTGTTTTCTCAATAACCCAGGCTCTCTAGCACAATATAACACAAATAAAATCGTCGGTCACCCATTCAATTTGACATTCTCGGGTAGCACGTGCTATTTTGAAATCCGTAGCAAAATTGTATACGGTTAGGTGATCGTGAAGTCGTACCCGACTGTCCAATTGATCCCAAAGATGCTCGATTGGCGACAAATCTGGCGAAGGTGGGAGCCCGGGGAAAAGTTCGATGCTCTGCTCCTCAAGAAAGTCACGACAGATACGCGCCACGTGACATCGGGCATTGCCTTGCTGGAATAACTGCAATCCGACGTTAGCGTTGAACAACAGGACAACAGTATTAAGAATTTCGTCCCTATATCGCTGTCCATTCAGATTACCATTGATGAAGATCAACTGCGTTCGATGGTGCAAGGAAATTCCTGCCCAAACATTACACTACCCCTGCCGAAACGGTCGCATTCCCGCACGCAAGCATCAGAAAACCATTCTCCTCGTCGGCGATACACTCTTACCCTACCATCAGCGCGTCGTAGACAAAATCGCGATTCATCACTAAAAAGAACTGTGCTCCAACGTTGCTGAGTCCAGCGAACACGCTGACGTGCCCATTCCATTCTGACGGTACGATGACGTTGTGGTATGGACACATACTGTGGATGCCGTATTCAGCGAGTCTGTTGCGGACAGTTTGTGCACTGATTCTATTGTTAGTTCTACCAGGAGTAATTGCTGCTGTCCTCGTCGCCGGAAGGAAGCGATCCCGCAAGTGAGACGTTCTGGTGTGTCAGCCTTGTGCAGGGGTCGTAATCCTTGGTCGACCTGAACGCGGTCGGCAGTAGATCCAATGGTTCTATACCTTCCAATGAGACGATAAATAGTGGTCACAATGACTCCGAACTCAGCAGCGAGCTCATCTGGAGGTATCCGAGTTTCATGTATACCAATGGCCCGCAGCCTCTGATTTTCGGTTAACCTTGGCATTTTTTTAAAATGTCGGAAGACAAAAACTAGGGTGTTTTCTCAATAACCCAGGCTCTCTAGCACAACATAACACAAAGAAAATCGTCGGTCACCCATTCAATTTGACATTCTCGGGCAGCACGTGCTATTTTGAAATCCGCAGCAAACTTATATACGGTTGGACAACAACATGTCATTAACCTCATTGCACGACTGCTTGTCCACAAACATGCAACATTAGAACTAATATATTTCATTCTTTATGCTATTTTTTTTTTCTTTTTTGACTCCGTATATAATCTGAATTAATGTTTGTCGCGGTGTGCCGATCTCCTCAGCCTCTGCGAGCCCGATTGACTTCAAACTCGGCGGGTGTATGTATTTCTATTATATAACTGAACGGATATGTTTGGTTGCAAAATTTTGCGCTCAAATGTCGGAAATTACGACGCATCCTGTCTGCTGTCATTTTGACATGCCTGGCCATTAAAGTGTATAGAGTTGCTTCCCTTGGGCCGATTAGTGGAAAGCAAAGCTCATGTATCCGTAGTCGATTCCAGAATACATGGTTTATTCTGGGCATGCGCAGACAACTCGGATTATCAATCTGGTTGTTTTCTTTGCAAACCGTCATTCTGGAATATCATTCCGAATCATTCTGAGTAAACCACCTCGCGAGCAGGTTTAGATGGTTTACCTTTTTATTCCTGACATGCGCAGTTATCAACAATTTCAACAAATAGTGGAAAATATTTCCCTGTTCGTTGTATTCACCAAAAACGTTTGAATCAAGACAATAACAAATATGTTAGGTACATGGAATTCAGCAAAATGTTTAAACATAGCATACCCACAAATAATTGATGAAAATAAAGAGAAAGAACTATGGAGTCAATTAAACAACAGGCCCGGTGACCCACCCCCAAATTGAATAAATGAATTTTTTGGACCCTGGAATTCATTTTTTTTTTTTTTTTGCGAAGCGATCACCCTTGACCGCCCATAACTGACTCATTTATTTCTCCTTGACCCGAAACCCTGATTATTGTGACAGGACATTACATCTGGATGTGAAATCCTAAAATGATGAACGTCGAGGGGGAGGGGGGGGGGGGTGGAGGACAACCGACTTGGTTACAAGGCTCAAATCCCACATACGCTGAAAACTGAAGATCTGGAAACCTTTCTCCATCCGCACCCCCACCAGTTAGAAAATTGAGGGGTGTGACCACACCCCGCTCCATTATAACGCTCTAGCCAAGCTATGTGAGTTCGCCTCCCCCACCTTCCCCTTGGTGAGATCGGATATTGTTACTGAACCTTAACAACGCGGCGGTGCATTCATGACCTTCTTGTTCACGGGAACTTTGTGGTGAGAGTGCACAGACAGGCTTTGCTGGTTCTCAGTGTACTCATAACCAACAAATAGTGGACACCAAATACTGAAATTGTTTTTTAAAATTCTCGCTCAAATAACGTCAACGCGCAGAGTTGCATGGACACAATGGCGAGAACCTGTCCCCAATCTCCCGGATCAGCAGGCGTCCTTGCCAGTGGAGTAGCCATGGGGGTGGGGGGTGTGGGGAGGGGTGGAGACTCAGGTCAACCTAAAGCTTTACCCCCCCCCCCCTAAATAAAAAAGAAATAATGCCCCAAATGCTCTCCAATATAGGGCTACACATGCTTCGACTGCATCAGATTCGATCTTAGAGCACTTAACTTTGCAAAATTTTCTCGACGGAGGCCCCATTCTGACTTGGTCGGCCTGGTCGTTACCCCCCTCCTCCCACTTCCATGAAGGGAAGTGGGAGGAGTGGGTAACGATGAGAGGGTGCTAGCTTGGACTAGCAAGGACCTCCAAACCCCACAACATTACAGATATCATGGTATGCCCCCCACAAAAAAATGGCTAGCCCCCCCCCCTCAATTATAGAAAACTGGCTACGCCCCTGAACAAATGGAGTCGAAATAATAATAAAACTCAAGTGCTCTGTCCAGCATTTCTTGTAAATTTTTTGTTTTCTTTTTTAATCTGGTCATATTGACCTACCTATCCATAGGAGAGCTGTGCTGTTTTATACAGATGCGGCACTGTGATGAGCAAAAACAGCATCCATGTTGTCATTGACAACATCATCAACAAAAATTGCGAGCGCCACTTCCTCAAATTCCATTCTGGTTTACATTTAAAGTGCAATTTGCTGTTTCCTTGTGATAAACTATTTTGTATCTTCACTGCGCATGTCACACTATTCCATGTAATCCGGAATAGACTACGGAAACATAAGCTAGATATCGGATCCGATATCTATGGTGGAAAGTGAGTCGAGACCTTTCTTTCTTTTTTCTTTTTTTGGGTAACTGCCTGCAAACACATGAACAAGAGTGCAAGAACAATAATTGTGAATGCTCATTGAATAGACTAATTGGAACTCTCTCGTTGAATGGATGAACTGGAACACAGGTGTACAAACTTGGATGAAGGTAGTCGCTGGGTGGCGGGAGCTTGTCGTCAGCACCAGAGTGCGAAATGAAAAAAGCAAGATTTACTGATTTAGGCCTCTTTTAGTATGGCGTTCAACGCGGGAAGTTAAGTGCAAGATTTCCATTACTATTGCGTTCTTCGGGGAATGGGTGGTTTCGTTTTTTTCTGTTTTCTTTGTGAACTGCGAACACTTGGATAAGTGTGCAATAACTTACAATAGTGAGTGCTCAATGTATAACTTGATACATGGTGTACAAACTTGGATGAAGGTAGTCGATGGGTGCGGTGGGGGAGGGGGCTTCTTGAACACAAGAATACGAATATGAAAAAGCTGGGTTTACTGATATATATTACTCTGGCGGTCAACGCGGGAAGTCGTGTACAATATTTATATTATTATTGTGTTCTTAGGCGCATGGAGTGTTTTGATTATGGTTCTGTGGTAGCTACAAACACATGAATAAGTGTGCAATAACAAACAATAGTCAGTGCTCAATGAATTATGACTCGTTACACAGGTGTACAAGCGTACGTGTCTGTAGCAAGGCAGAAAATAAGCAGACTGCCAACTGCAAAATGAGGTCCCCAGAGGGTGAACTTAGTGGTGCTACCCTGCATCGCAGGGTAGCATCACTAAATTTGCACTCTGTGAACCTCAATCTGATTAAGGGTCTCAAAACTAAACAGAAAGAGGTACCCACAGGATAAACTGGCCCCACTGTATGGGATAGCATCATCAATTTCACCCTCTGGGGACCTCATTCTGCAAATGTCAGACTACTTATTTTCAGGCCTGGTCGGTAGCTCGTTTGGGGGGGGGGGGGGGGGTGTTGCTCTTCTTCGACAAGAATACGAATACGAAAAAAATGCAACATTTATATTTCTGATTTATATTACTATGGCGATCAATGCGGAAAGTCATTGTAAGATTTATATTTCTATTGCGTTCTTCCGGGTAGGGGGTTCGATGCCGACCGTGCAGGATCGTTTGGTTGGTTTGCGGCGGGATGATAACACTTTTATATTGCGTGTTTCTAGGAATCAGAGGTCAAATACGACTCAAATTTCTTTTTCAGTTTGCGGCTGGGAAAGTCTCAAGCCCAATTAATATGTGAATGTCTGCAAATGTTGAGGTGATAAAATTAGTATGCCATTATGTGTTTGCAGTCTTTATTAATTATCATCCCTGAAATGCCACCAAGTACGGATCCATTCACTTGTTTATCTAATTCCTGCAATGCATCAAGTGTTTAAATTGTGCCAGATATGTGTGTGTTAGTGATGTACAATTGGGCCCTCTGTCCCAGAAAAACCGGGTTAGAATTTGGGTAATTTCTTGGGATTTTCGAGCGTATTTTCGTAAGTCCAAAAATCTCGGAATACCGGCCCAACCTAAATTTCTCAATGAAGTGGCCGGTGTGCCACGAGACGACACGAGATTTTTTTTGGAGTTAGACAAAATCGGATGAAAATCGAATCGCCGAGAAAGAAACTACGAGGATCTCTCCCGTCTTCGTGATGGAATCCCCCCCCCCCCTCTTCCCCTACCCCTTTAGAGACGTCACCAGAATTCGGAGAGAAAAGACGAAGAGAGGTGAAAATCCTAAGTCGATGACAGATTTTTACAAAAATCGAGTTTTGGGGTCGAAAAAGTTGCGTGTCGTCTCGTGGCATACCAGCCCAACTTTGGTGAGAAATCTAAAGTGGGTGTCGAGAACGTCGCATTCGACAAAACGCGAAACATGTATTTTTTGTCGTTTTTTTTAAGTGTCTTGTGGAGAGCAATCCAATCACGAAAACCTGTCATTTTTTATCGCTATTTTAAGTGTCTCGTCGACGGATTCCGTCGATTGGGCAGATATCTCTCTCGGGGAGAAAATTTTCAATCACGTGGCATGTTGGATTTTTTTTTAATAAAATATATATTATTAAAATAGAAAAAAGAAAGAAACAAGAAAATATATATATATTAAATTAAAGGGAAAAATAAATCTCCACAAACTTTTTAATAGAAAAAGCTAGTAATAAAATAAGCACGTCATTTTTTAAAAATCAAAGATATCAATCAGAGATGAGACGGTTCTTCGATTTCTAGAACTGAAGAGGAATATTCAAGAGAGCACTTTGTAGAAACGAATGGGCGACATCGAGATGAAATGAGAGACGATTAACCCTTTACCCAACGAATCAGCCGCATTCGCCCCCGTAATATGCAAATTCAGCAGTTGAAAAAATCTTATTTTTCAAAATATTTTATTTTTCAAAATATTTCAACAAAACATATCATGTGACCCCTCGTTGGAACGAGCTTGTCGAGCTCGTTCCAACGAGGGGGTCACATGATATGTTTTTGTTGAAATATTTTTAAAATTTCTAAAAATTTACATTTAAAATAATATATTTTGATATCGTTTGCGTTGGGTAAAGGGTTAAGTTAGTCAAACCCGTAACAGAAGCTCAGGAACAGATGAATAAAGAGATCGTCAAGGAATTGAAACCCTTGAGAGAAAGCAGGATTTCTAGTCAAAGACCTTCTCTGTTCCGACTTCTATTTACGAACCTAATGATCCGAGTTATGGTCGGACTTATTTATGTTTACTCAACTTCTCCGATCGGACATCCTCCTCTTCACTTCTATTACTCTCCACCGATTCCTTCCGAGATAGACAATGCCTTGAACCATTTCGTGTTGTCGATCACTCTTGCAATGGTAACCACTCCTGTAATGGATGCCGTCGGGATTTTTCTTGTGCGACTTGTGGCGTCTTGCCCAAGAAGCTTTGGTCAGAAGTCAGAACTGTCAAATCTATTAAAAAGGATCAGAAGGCATTACCGGCGCCTGTGGCATCTTCGTCGCCCTTGTCATTGATCGCATTATAGTTGCTAACAATAATTTTGGGTTTTTAGGACAAGACACAGTTCACAGTTAAAGTTCCGTCATCAACTGATCTTCCGCAGGAATGCAGGTATTCTGAGGTTACGGCGACCCTTGAGAATCGAGTCGGATACAAGGTCCGGAGATCGCGATCATCCTTATGACCTTAGTGCCGCGTCGCTTGCCACGGTAATAGTGAGTGACCCTGCATTGTTCTCGGAGGTGGGTTTAGCATCTAAGGATGCACAGTTTTCCGGGTCCTTATCTGGCACCATGATGAAGTTCCCCGGTTGACCATTTTGCCAGTCCGCCTCTGTATGTGACACAAGTCCAAGTATCAAATCTAGTCTTTTTGGAAAGTATACGATTACCAGCAAGAAAGAATTGATAACTTAGACTCTAGTCCTGACGAAAAAGTCCCGACTGGAAAAATTATTGGTAGGGGGGTATCACGCACACCTTAAACCTCCCTTAGCAATGTACTCGAATACCCGATAGTCTTTCTTTTCTGGTAGTCTTTCTGTTCTGCTGTTGCTGGTGTGCATATCACGGTCTGGGCAGGTTTCGGTCCTTTTCCTTCCGCTTCAACCATCATGTAATACGACATCTTCGGGTGGGAAGATAGCCTAAGAAGAAACATACAGACCGAACCAACCGAATGTGGAATTCGTTAGCCAAATAGAACTAACCTCGTTAACGTTTCCAGGTAATATATAAGTAATTGAGCCGAGTAAGTGAAGCAGTGCCTGTTTGCTGTGGTAAACAAATGCTGTTTTACTGGTATATACAGATTATCATGATTATGTGCATGTCCTGTGATTTGTATCAGATTCGAGGTGGTGTCCAGAATAGGATCTCAACGAGCCTGCTTTGCCGGCGAGTTGATCCCATTTTTGGACACCACCGAGAATCTGATACAAATCACAGGACATGCACATTATCATGATAATTCATTTATCTAACAATTCTGTCACATAAACAGATTAAATCTTAACCCTTTACCCAACGTAAGAGCTAAAACCAGCCAATGCTATTCTCAAAAATCGCCAATTAATTTTCATTATTTTTTTCATTTTTTTGTCTCAAAAACATAGGTTATGATCCCTTGTTGGAACGAACTCGTCGAGCTCGTTCCAATGAGTGGTCATAACCTATATGTTTTTAAGTAAAAATGAAAAAAATTAGTTATTCAAGAATTTTATTTGCAAGTGTCGTCTGCTTTTCATGTAAGGAAACGGGTTAACTTATTTTTAAACATTTTTGAGACATAATGTTCGGTCGATCACTGAAGTGCACATAGAATGTATCCATGCCTCCTGTTATGATAGCCCGTAGCTCTACCGGAAACTTGTCGTCTATATGTGATAGGTACCATTTCTCGTTGTTTTTAGACCAAAATCTATATGATTGTTAGATAAAAAATACGACTCGGTTACCAACAGCTGGGTGGAAGTCTTCTAAAGTTAGTTTGCAGCGCGGGTATAAAAGATTGGCTATTCCTGATTTCATACCTGTGCTATGGTCGTGGTGTGGCCATAGATGATGGAAATGACCTTAAACACCAATAAATAAACAAACACATTATACAGATAATATATTAGAACAATGCCTTATATTGACACATTTGCATTGTCTTAATTTTAAATACCCAAAATGACAAGGTGAGTTTGGCAATTCCGGAAAATTCATATTCAGATTGAATTGGGGTGATTTTGAAAATTGTGGTGTGTGAATGCCAATCCCGCTCCCCACCCCACCCTACCCCCACCCAATCCGATCCGCATAATGTTTTCCAATCGGGGGATTTCTATCAAGATTGGAGCCAAAGAAATCGATTCTTTCTTTTCAGAAGGACTATTGTAGTACTGATAATTGGTCTTGTGTCACAGAAAGTTGATCACTCTTTAGTGCCCGATTCAGGATGTTGGGGCCTAGCATAACCAATTAGGAGTGTTGATACTGCACGTATTGATTTAAAAATATTTGGATCACGACTACTATAAGTATATTTTATTTATTTACTTATAAATAGTTTTGTTTTGTTTTTCTTTTGACTATAATCCCGGCTGATTAATATTCTCACTACAGCATCAAGACATGCCTTCGAAGTCGTGGGAAAATTAGTGAGTCGGAACTTTAGCCATCACGGTTAACACCCCCATCCATACCCACCCCACCCCCATTTGGTCTTCGTGACACCCCTATTTGCAAATTTTGAAATATAATATTTGAGGACCAATATGACAATAATATGGTATTTTTAACCATTTTCTTTTGTAACGGGCATATCCAGTCAGTGCTTTACAGAAAAGTCGCCATTATTTTTTTCTTCTTCAGTTTTTACCTCTGAAACATGTCCCTTATGCCCCCCCCCCCCCCCCCCCCCACACTGAAATGATTTCGTCGAACTCACTCGTATCTTTTGGTGTAAAAGTGAATATTATTAGTTATTCAAGACTTTTCCATGCAAGTGTGGACTGTTAGTCGGGTCAGGTGAAGATTTAAGCAAATATTTAGAGGTCACTACTTGATTAGTTTCATGTCGGTCGAGATATCAGCCTGAGGTAACTTCATATCAGCCTGAGACCAAAGGTTGAAGGTAATAGAGGGCTGATATCTCGGCCGATATGGAAATAACCAAGTAATAACCTCATTAAATAAGATAAGATAAGATTTATTAAGCAAATACAGCAGAACAAAGATAGATTGCTTTGTGTGTAGAAAATCAACATCATAATGTATTGAACCAAAATAAATAATTACAAATATTCTCAGATCTGTTAAGTTTTCTGACAGCGTCTCTGTTTCTCATTCTTTTCACCAAAGACCGAAGTTTCCCCTTCTACTCTAAGTTCAGCTATCCGAACGCGACTTTAGGATAATTAAACTATCTCTTCTCCCATTCAGGGACGTGGCTAGAGATTTTCGATTGGGGGTGTAGGGTACTGAATTTCCAACTTGGGGGAGGGCGGGAGGGGACACCCCTCCCGGTCTCTCCCCGTAGTTGGAAATTCACCACCAAGAAAGATTTTGAAAATGAAGCCATGAAAGGGGGCAACAAATTGATGCTAGTAACTAAAATGCCAACACATTTATGATAGAATTATCAGGTTATTATTATTTGGTATTCTTCACTGTCCTGACATTGAATCAGATCTTATGCAGGAATGATCAGCTTTCGATGTTTCATCATTTTGTAACTGTGAATGATGGAATTAACTCAGGATAACGAGGTTAACATGATGTGATTTTCTTGAAGTGCATTTCGAGATTTTTTTTTTACGATAAGTAAACGTACTATAGAAATCTCGTACCGATTGACATGCATATTTGTGAAGCTCGATATTGCGTACACTGAAGTTGTAAATAGTAACATTTAAAATTTTTGTCAATTTGAAGCCGAGTTGGGATTTTGGGAAGTAAAGGAGACATCAGCATCCCCAAAGAAGCTCTAAAATCCAGATAGATGGAATTTCCAACTACTCATGACTTGCCCTCCGAATTTCAAACTTTTGAAAATTTCGGCCAGGATGAGGGGGGGTGACACCCCCACCCCCCGTCGCCACGTCCCTGCTCCCACTTTAATGAAGCTCCACTTACGACTATACATTTTACTTTCGATGGATTTTTGAACTGCTCTCCTTGTCTTCTCTTCATCCAGCTAATCATTGCGTATTGGCATCATTACTTCCTCACCATACAAAAACTACTCCCTTTTGTCTGGTAACACCAATTTTTCCAACTGATTGCTTTCGACGAATACCGATGAACGATTTGGCTGTAAACAAAATGTCTGTGCTCTGTAACGCACCAAAGGGAGACAACTCTAGTGTGTTTTATATCGGGGAGGTGAGCGTTATATCAGCCGAGTTCGATAATGGGCTGTTCAGGGAAAGAAAATGATATCTAATAAATAAAACTAAATATAACTGGTGATGTGGGGTAAATTGCTTTAATAAAATAAGAGACCTCAAGGGGCTTCAACCTTTTACCCAACGCAGACGATATCAAAATTTATTATTTTAAATATAATTTTTTTCAAAACATTTCAACAAAACCATATCATGTGACCCCTCGTTGGAACGAGCTCAACGAGCTCGTTCCAACGAGGGGTCACATGATATGGTTTTGTAGAAATGTTTTTAAAAATAATATTTTTTAAATTGCTGAATTTGCATATTACGCGGGCGGATGCGGGCGATTCGTTGGTTAAAGGGTTAACCGCTCATCCGAGAAAGTTGTTAAAATAAGGGTTTAAGGCCACATCCAGCACCAATGGCTAGTTGGCACTGCAGCGGAATGAAATACTGTACTATTTGTTGTCCATGCTAAATTATTAAAATGCCTGAATTTCCAGTATTTACAGTAACGCTAAAAATGGGCCATTTTCAAAGACCTGAAATTCTAAATCTCTATTTTCCAGGTTCCACGGTAGGCGGCGAAAGCCTATTGTGTCAGCGTCGTATTTTGTAACTGGGGTTGAGGTTGGGTGGGTGCCAGATGTGTGTGGAGGGCATGGAGTGGCTTTTCTCTTTTTCGCTTTAAAATGAGTTTTGGATGATTTTGAGAGTCTCTTAAAATCCTCCAATACTCATTCATTTTACAGCAAAAAAAATCATCCAATGAACCCTCCCTCCCAAGCCCTCAAAAGGCGTGATGGGGCCCATTTGTACAAATGTTAATCGTATCCACCCACATATACAACTAACTGAATGTGATCACAATCTGCCCCGTCACGCGTGGGTAGAATTCATTCACACAAACGAATAGTAAATTCTCCATTGGGTTCTTTATTCAATTTCAAACCTCTCTGGTGCACCCCAAAATCATTCGAGCATAATGCCTTGAACAAACTGTAATCTGGGAGAAATACTAACGCTATATACTGAATATCGGAGGATTCTGCTTGGTGGATCTGAAGACGATCTTTGCAGAATATTCCCCTTATTGCACTGAGTTAAAATTAGGCTCCCACGGGAAGCCCACGTATGAATCCAGCTTAATTTGAACAAAATTACACCTGACCTCACCACACCATCACCTCACCCCAAGGAAGCCGAATACTGAATTGTAAAATGACTAGTGGGATCTGTAGGAGTAGATTTTTAACGAGTTTTCTCCATGTGGAACTAATTAAAATTCGTGTTCCAATTAGGAACTCAAATATGAAGTCAGTGAAACTGACCCCACTAAGTAAGGATGCTGCATATCCGATATCAAAAGATTTTGCCTGGAGGATCTCAATAAAAGGATTTTTGAAGAATTTTCCTCATATTGCTATAAGTTAAAAGCTAGGCTTCCATAAGGAGCTCAAATATTCACCAAGGGACTTAATTTAAACAAACTTGAATCTCCTCCCTCTAAAGATATTGTATACCAAATATCAAAAGATTCTAATTGGTGGTTCTCAAGAAGAAGATTTCTGAAGAATATTTCTTGGGGAGCCCAAATATTAATCTATGGACTTCATTGGAACACATTTTAATTTAACCCCAGGAATGCCTTATACCAGGGTGGGTGGGGCTCTTTGATTAGAGCATTGGACTTCAAACCGAAAGATCGTCGGTTCGATTCAGACCCGCACCATCTGCTCTGTGCCTTTTGGACAAGACACTTAATCCCGATTGCCCACGTAGGAGTACGGTGGGAGTACGGTGGTGCTGTGTACTAAGCCGTACTGCACGTCGAAGGTGCATTTCTCTTCAGTCACGGCTAACTCTGCTTGTATCGTGTTAGTAAGGTGCAAAGGCTGATTAGCCGTATGGTCCATCGAGAAAATTTCCAGTGAGCCCCCACTGGGCTCCTCTCGAGGCCCCCAAAATTGATGTAGCCCAACTCCACCTGTTAGTATGTGAAAATTCGTGAAAATGACCAAAAGGAGAAATGGATCTGATTGCACTGACTGCTGGTATATCGAAATGTTCTCTATGTGGACTGCCATTGGCAGTCCACATAGAGGACATTTCAATATACCAGCAGATTAGTCTGCCATTGGTGGCTCAGATGCAAGAAAACAGCGTTCCTTCTACTTCCCAGATCAAATTTTCTCCATTTGGGCGGAACTATGGTCTTCTCGATGCGTCCTTCCCCCAACCCCCAGGAAACCATTTTTGTCGAATCATCGATGAAGATGATACAAAAATGCCATGAAAATGTCCTCTATTTAGACTGCCATTGATCGCTCAGATGCAAGGAAAGCGCGTTCGTTCAGTTCGCAAAACTAAATTTTCTCCGGGTGTACTCCCTTCCCTCGACACTTGGTACATACCCGGTAACTTTTATTAACCCAGTCCGCCCCCTGGTAAGTTGAAGAGTCTAACGGGTGTTCGCCGCTGCTCGGTGGTTATTTACTGGTACCCCGGCCTCCTCCGCTCGTAAAACTGTCCGGCAGGGTATGTCCCTGACTGTTGAAAGTATCATTAAAACCCAAATAAACAATAACAGCTACAATACAAAATATAAAAAAGGATTATGACTGGTGGATCGGAAGACATTTTAAAGATGTCTTCCCTATAAGGAACCCAAATTTTGAACCCAGAGGCTTAACCTGAACAAACTTGAATCTGACCCGACTGAGTGTGCTAACTACAAAGTTATCAAAAGATTCGGACTGTGGAACTGAACAATATACCAAATATCAAGAGATGTTGAATGGTGGATCTGAAGATGTTTTTTTTAATTTTTCAATTTGGGCTTTCACGCGGAGCCTACAGATGACCCCAAGGACTTGGTTTGAATAAACTTGAATCTGACCCGTCTAAGGAAGTTGCATACCAAATAACAAAAGATTCTGATTGGGGGTTCTGAAGAGGAAGGTTTTTTTAATTTCAGAAAATATTTGCTTGGTGCTAACAGTTTTGCCCTTTGTGATGTTCCATGTGAGCGTAGCAGCTTTATTCGAACAAACTCGAATAGTCACGTGGTAAGGAACATACATATCAAATTCGGTTTAATTCGGTCCAGTAGTATTTCAGAAGTCGATTATGAAAAGTTCACGCAGGAAATCGGACGCCCAACGGAACGACAGAACGACGGTCAGAAAGTAATCAGTGCACAAAAAAAAAAAAAACTGAAACCAAATCTTGCAACCGTACCCATGAGGGACAGTGTCCAGAAGATGGCCGACGTCATAGTTGCGAGCCTGGTTGAGGCAGGAAAGGAACGTGTAGGAAAGGTCAGGGTGCCAACATGGGTGGGAACTTGGGTACAGAGTGAACGAAGAACTGAAAAGGGCCATAAAGGGAAGAAAAGCTAAATGTGCTGCATACAGGAGAAGTAGAAAACTTAAGGGGGCGGAAAGCAATGAGACCACAGTTGCTAAGGAAAAATACCACCAAGCACGAAATAAAGTAAATAAGATTAAAGACGATAATCGGAGAGTACGAAATAGCAGTCTTATTAGGACGATAAGAACGACAGGGGGGGGGGGGGGGGGGGGTCGAGTTCGAACGTATTTTGGAAATGGGTGAATAAACGTAACAAAGGAAGTAACCCACAGAGTATTAAAGTAGATGGCAGAGTTACAGACGAGCAAGATCAAGTCGCATCAGAACTAGTCAAGCACTGGGAAAAGGTAAACGATAAGCGATGGGGCATGGGGAGCCCACCAGAGTGTCCGAATCAGGTCGAGGAAAACCTATCGAGCTTCGTGTGCAGCGAAATTAAAACGGAGGAGGTGCGAAAGGTGATATCAAAATTAAGGGATGGAAAAGCGGGAGGAGTGGATGAAATTCCTAACGAGTTTATCAAAAAAGGGGGAGAGGAACTCGTGAAAAGCCTAACTGCCCTATTCAATCTAGCCACAGAAAATCAAGAGGTCCCAAAGGAGTGGAGAGAAAGTCAAGTGACATTTATTCACAAAAAGGGGGAAAAAGACGTTTTGGATAACTATCGAGGGATCTCTGTTAGTAGCAACATTGGAAAGGTTTTCTGTAAAGTCCTGTATGGGATACTAGAGGAGGTGATTGAGGAGAAGGGTTTTTTGGGAGAAATCCAGAATGGCTTCAGGAAGGGAAAGAGAGTTACTGACCATCTTTTCACAGTATCCCAAATGATAGAATCCGCGAAAGCAAAAAAGAAAAAGATGTTTATGGCCTTTTTGGATATCAAAAAGGCATACGATAGAGTATGGAGGGAAGGTATGTGGCGCAAGCAGGATGCTATGGGCTTAGGAGGCGAGTTTGTTGGAATTATGAAAGCATTATATAAAGATGTACAGAGTGAACTTAGCCTGAGAAACATTACAACGAAAGGTGTGCCTATGGAGATAGGCCTAAAACAGGGGTGAGTAGTAGGAGATATGGGAAATTATCCTATTCTGGGGGAGAGGGGCCGAGGGGTGGATGACGTCATCATAATTAAAATGTTACGTAAGGTAATTAATATTACTTAATGATTTTTTTTTTTAATCACTATAATAATTAATGTAATTAATGACTGTTGCATAATTAATGTAATTAATGTAATTAATGTAATTAGGGTTGATTATAATAATTAGTATATTAATAAATGAATTAATATTGACGTACTGGACATATGCGCATGCTATCGACTGACTGACCCGCATCACGTGTCTGGGTGTCATTAAATCGATTTTTTCTTTTCAAACGCCAACTACTGACAGATGTTGAAGCAATTAAATCTATTGTCACACTTTAACGACCGGTCATAAATATCGTTAGACTGGACATGCTATCATGTATTTAAAAATCAATATATCACGTGACAAGATGTGTCTTGCTTTTACCTGAAGACTGTGAACGACTCCATTGTGGCTATTTTTATAGGTATAATTTGATTTAATAACTTGGCGTGATTCTTACATATTAATAATGCAAGTTTATTCTTCTCGTTTTTATGGCTGTCGAAAAACTCTCATAGACCAAGATATTCTGATTTTACCCCTCACGCGATAAAGTATTTTTTTTAACGGTCCAATTTCTACGTTATGACGAGTTCTCAAAAAAAAAAATCACAAGAGAAATCTCCATGAGACTACTGTACACGGGGGAGAGGCTATACATGGCTGTACTTTATGCCCCAATACTTTGATGAATTAACGGATCATCTGAAAACCCACCAAGAAGGTGCTTTGAACTGTCAATTTTGTGTTTCAATAGCAAATTCAACAAAAGAGAGAGGCAGTGTACATCGAACAGACGTCGATGTCAAGATGTTCCAGTGGACGTTTTGTCTGAAATCCTATACTAGGAAAGATACATTAGAAAAAAACATGGAGAAATGTCAAAACTCGACATTTAACTGCGCGATTTGCGGGTTTCAGCTGATTCAACTTAACCGTCATCGCGCCACAAGTAGCAGAAATGCACAACTCGATTGGCCGGTGGAGACGTTCCTCATCAAATAAGGGGGGTCAAACGAGGTTATGAGGAGGGGTGAAGGAGACAAGTGTGCGGTCATATGTTTAAAATTTTAATAACCTTAATTGCTATGATGTAATCCCCTTAATAAATAGCGTATATTCATTTAATATAATATATTAATAATTTTCGTTAAATAATTCATTTTTCATTCCGCACCCTTATATCCCCTCACAGTACCTAAAACTTTCATGAACGCTCCTCCTCCAGGTCATCCAATACTAAAAAACTTTTGGAAACCGCTCTCCCCCCGCCCCCACCATAATCTTAAAAAGAGTTGCTTTGTCACAAACACACACTTTTTTAACCAATCAGACACCTCCGTTATCCCACACCCTCACCGTCACACCCCTGTATCCCCTCACAGTACCTAAAACTTTCCTGAATTCCCCTTCACCAAGTCATCCAATACTAAAAAAAAAAAACTTTTGGAAACCTCTCTCCCCCTCCCCCAGCCCTCACAATAGCTAAATTATCTCGAACCCCAGTTCAGTTCTCTAAATGTAATGGACATGTCAGGCCCCCGAATACGCCTTCCCCACAATTTTGAGCGATCAAATTACCCCGATTAGTCTCCTCTCATAACTTACCACTCTCTTAACCCGTATTTACTATGAGATTGTCCCCTTAATAAATAGCGTATGTTCATTTAATATAATATATTAATAATTTTCGTTAAATAATTCATTCCACAAGACACTTGTCGAAAAAACAAAATGGCGGATTAGTTTGACAGAAATACGCGTATCGATTTATTCAGGAATGTCTGTCGGTTGTGTCCTTGGGCAAGACACTTCATCCCTATTAACCATGTAGGGGCATGGTGACGCTGTGCACTAAGGCGTACTGCACGTCGATGGAGCTCCTGTCTTCAACCAATGCAGACCCTGTGTAGAATCTTGACAGTTGCTTGCCGTTGCTCGGTGGCTTTCTCCGGCTTTCCCCACCCGTAAAACTGTCGTGGTCATGATTAGTTATTGTGCAGACCTTAAACACCAATAAATAAATATAAATAAATAAATAGTCGGTTATCAAAACAGCCCTTAAGTGTTTAACAGTTAATTGTGGACCAGTGCGTTTAAAAATGAAAAAAATTTGGGTGATAGCACTACGGACTGTGTTTAATCATAGAAAAATCACACCCGCGCTATTACTAACCCGTATGATTTATTTTTGAACGTTCACTGAAGAATAGCCCACCCATCTAAGTAAAAGCATGAAAGAGCTAATATTATCTAATTACCTATGTGGGGGTGGGGCGGTCGGTAACGTTGTGAACTAGGGCGTACTACATTCCGCCAATGATAACCCTGTGTAGAACTTTGACAGTCGTTTGCCTCTGTGTGATGGTTCTTTCCGGATTGCTCCAACTGTCGTTAAATAAATGAAAAAAACTACAATTCTATAATAACAGGCCAAGTCAACAGTACTTTCACCCCCCTCATTTTAATAGTTGAAAAGCGCTGTTACTCGATCAAAAAAATGGTAAAAGGATATGCGACTCTGTATTAGCCACCCAAATTTGCGAGACTTGGGAAAATATAACCCACCTAGAGCTGCACCAAAGCTACGTACACTATTCGAACTCCCGCATTGTGTCCTTGGGCAAGTTAATTTACCCCGATTATCCACATGGGAGCGCGATGACGGCGTGTAATAAGGTGTACTGCACGTCGGTGATGCGCATATTTTAGAACAATCTAACCCTGCTTGTGCGGATTTCCGACGTTGGTGAGATGACAGTTACTCGTCGTTGCTCTGTGGTTCTCTTTGGATATTCCGGAGTCTACCCGTAAAATTGTCACGTTTAATTATAACTTGAACTTGATGTCCGGGTGTAATGAAATAGCGTATTTTCTGCAGACATTCTAAATAAACGCAGCTGGTTTACAGACCTGTACATATTTTTTTTTTCAATTGAGTAAAAATATAGGATAGTTACTGATGTAAAACGCCGATTAGTATGTTTAATGAATCTAACTACTAGTGATCAATTAGTGGTAATTAGTGATCAATTGATCACTAATTAGTGGCAATTAGTGATCAATTAGTGATCAATTGATCACTAATTAGTGGCAATTAGTGACCATTAGTGATCAATTAGTGGTAATTAGTGATCATTTTACGTGATTTAAATCACTAAAAACCGTTTTATCGAATTGTAAAATCACTAAAAACCGTTTTATCGAATTGTAAAACCGATAAAAACCAATGAAAACCGATAAAAACCAATGAAAAACCGATGGAAACTGATGAAAAACCAATGAAAAACCGATATGCACATGTAATTATCTGATTAAATGGATTATCTGATTAAACAGTGTAGAGTTGGTGGTTCAGATGTGCTACCTCGGCTTGTCATGAATGTGACTTTGATGTTTCTTTTTTTTTTGAAGCAAACTATATCAATTTGTAACTTATTTTACATCAGAGCTCTACCACTGGAATTTCCCACAATGCACTGTGTGAGAATTTGAAGTAACCAATGATCAACAGGTTGGGGTAGAACCCACCTTATCTTGATATAAAATTAGCCAATCAGCGATTGACAGGTTGGGGTGGGACCCATTCTATTCATACATATAAATGGCAGAGTGTTGGAACTGTATTGCCACTCTATTAACTCGCTTCTGAAAATGATGAATTCACGCTACGTCTGTGAATTGTGTCAAAAATCTTACTCTCATAAAACTAATTATTATCGACACAGACGAAAATTACATAAAAATGTAAATTTTAAACACACTATAGGGGGAGCGAACTCAAATACAGCCGAGTTAACAACCAGATCTGTCTGTAACGAGCCACCCTATCCTCCAGTGCATATGAAATCAGCCTTTAGTTGGAACAATGCATTAACAAGTGGAAATATTTTGGGGTTTGCAAATAAGCTAGAGCCAGTAAAATCGCTAGTGATGGATGATTCAACCAACCTACCCTCAAGCAGAATTCAGTGTATTGAACCATGGGGGAGTGAACAGTTGCAGGAAATACGCACACCCCTGAATGCTCTAGCTGTCCCGCCCATAAACCAGGGTATGAGACCAATTCCTGAATCTTCAACATCGGGTTCTGAAGAGAAAGGACTGCTGAACCAGACAATCTTTCAGCGCCAATCAAATTTACGCAAAGAAACCACCAAACCACACTCCTTAACGACTAGTTTTTCAGTGGAAAATCATCCGGACTGGTTAGCCGTTATACCAGATTCCATGCAGCAGAAGGCGCTTTTGTTACTCCAGATAATAAAGAATATACCCAATTTATCCTGGGATGAGAAAGATCGACTCGTGTATAACGGCATTACAATTTCGGGCTCCAATATGTGTGATCTAATAAATGATCTGCTGCGAAAAAGAAAAGATTTTCAACCGACAGGGTGGAAAATTTTGGCATACATCCTTAAAGATCAAAATATCCCAAGGGGTCTGATCGGAAACCCAGATCATATTGCAGTTTGTCGTCCAGAAAACAATATCTCCGCAAAGTTGCGATGGACCAGCCTTTGAAGAATGGCTCCTGGAAAAGACTGCGAATGTGGAACGGACTTCGTGGAAGCTCTCATGAAACTGGACGAAAAAGCGAAAACTCACCCCAATAGGGTGACATTCTGAACAACAGCCATTACAGACAACTAAAAATGCGGCCAGCAGCATATACCAGTGTTCATTTTACTGCAAATTTCATAACCATTTGTAATTTAATACTAATTAATTTGACTAGTTTTGACCTCTGGTTAATATGGATAATTAAAAAAATGCAATATATCTCAGATTTTTTATTTTGTTTTTATTTGTGGAGTCTCCTAAACTACAGAGTGCCTTTCTTGACATTCGCTCAGTTCAGGAAATCTACATAAATTACTGAATGTGATTTAATAAAAAAATCGGCAATTATTCAAATCAAAAAACTGTGATCCGATAAATATTCGGCTGTTATTAAGCGGGTACATTAATAATATCCGGGAATGTGGTCATGCCATATTTTATCAACAAAATGCAGGTACACAACGCATTCTCACGTATTATCTTGTTTTTATATAGGCATTTGTCAGAGAAAGGTCTTGAGTTTTGTACAAAAATAAGCATTTTACCACAAAGTTACGCTATGGTCATAGCTGCTGATAGCGGCACATAGAAAAAATGGCGTTCAAAAATTAATTTTGACATGGACTGTAGTATGGTTCAATGAATCAGATTTCATTTCGATTTGCACTGTAAGGGAGGTGGTAAAACCTAGAAAAAAAAAACAACAACAGCTTGAACGCAATTAGTTTCCACCCGTACTGTTTCGGTGAGAGAGAGAGAGAGAGAGAGAGAGAGAGAGAGAGAGAGAGAGAGAGAATTGAAACGTTTGTTGTGATCCTGGTGGGCAAAGGGTTGGTCGGACTGGCGTAGTTAGATTCATTAAACATACTAATCGGCGTTTTACATCAGTAACTATCCTATATTTTTACTCAATTGAAAAAAAAAATATGTACAGGTCTGTAAACCAGCTGCGTTTATTTAGAATGTCTGCAGAAAATACGCTATTTCATTACACCCGGACATCAAGTTCAAGTTATAATTAAACGTGACAATTTTACGGGTAGACTCCGGAATATCCAAAGAGAACCACAGAGCAACGACGAGTAACTGTCATCTCACCAACGTCGGAAATCCGCACAAGCAGGGTTAGATTGTTCTAAAATATGCGCATCACCGACGTGCAGTACACCTTATTACACGCCGTCATCGCGCTCCCATGTGGATAATCGGGGTAAATTAACTTGCCCAAGGACACAATGCGGGAGTTCGAATAGTGTACGTAGCTTTGGTGCAGCTCTAGGTGGGTTATATTTTCCCAAGTCTCGCAAATTTGGGTGGCTAATACAGAGTCGCATATCCTTTTACCATTTTTTTGATCGAGTAACAGCGCTTTTCAACTATTAAAATGAGGGGGGTGAAAGTACTGTTGACTTGGCCTGTTATTATAGAATTGTAGTTTTTTTCATTTATTTAACGACAGTTGGAGCAATCCGGAAAGAACCATCACACAGAGGCAAACGACTGTCAAAGTTCTACACAGGGTTATCATTGGCGGAATGTAGTACGCCCTAGTTCACAACGTTACCGACCGCCCCACCCCCACATAGGTAATTAGATAATATTAGCTCTTTCATGCTTTTACTTAGATGGGTGGGCTATTCTTCAGTGAACGTTCAAAAATAAATCATACGGGTTAGTAATAGCGCGGGTGTGATTTTTCTATGATTAAACACAGTCCGTAGTGCTATCACCCAAATTTTTTTCATTTTTAAACGCACTGGTCCACAATTAACTGTTAAACACTTAAGGGCTGTTTTGATAACCGACTATTTATTTATTTATATTTATTTATTGGTGTTTAAGGTCTGCATAATAACTAATCATGACCACGACAGTTTTACGGGTGGGGAAAGCCGGAGAAAGCCACCGAGCAACGGCAAGCAACTGTCAAGATTCTACACAGGGTCTGCATTGGTTGAAGACAGGAGCTCCATCGACGTGCAGTACGCCTTAGTGCACAGCGTCACCATGCCCCTACATGGTTAATAGGGATGAAGTGTCTTGCCCAAGGACACAACCGACAGACATTCCTGAATAAATCGATACGCGTATTTCTGTCAAACTAATCCGCCATTTTGTTTTTTCGACAAGTGTCTTGTGGAATGAATTATTTAACGAAAATTATTAATATATTATATTAAATGAACATACGCTATTTATTAAGGGGACAATCTCATAGTAAATACGGATTAAGAGAGTGGTAAGTTATGAGAGGAGACTAATCGGGGTAATTTGATCGCTCAAAATTGTGGGGAAGGCGTATTCGGGGGCCTGACATGTCCATTACATTTAGAGAACTGAACTGGGGTTCGAGATAATTTAGCTATTGTGAGGGCTGGGGGAGGGGGAGAGAGGTTTCCAAAAGTTTTTTTTTTTAGTATTGGATGACTTGGTGAAGGGGAATTCAGGAAAGTTTTAGGTACTGTGAGGGGATACAGGGGTGTGACGGTGAGGGTGTGGGATAACGGAGGTGTCTGATTGGTTAAAAAAGTGTGTGTTTGTGACAAAGCAACTCTTTTTAAGATTATGGTGGGGGCGGGGGGAGAGCGGTTTCCAAAAGTTTTTTAGTATTGGATGACCTGGAGGAGGAGCGTTCATGAAAGTTTTAGGTACTGTGAGGGGATATAAGGGTGCGGAATAAAAAATGAATTATTTAACGAAAATTATTAATATATTATATTAAATGAATATACGCTATTTATTAAGGGGATTACATCATAGCAATTAAGGTTATTAAAATTTTAAACATATGACCGCACACTTGTCTCCTTCACCCTTCCTCATAACCTCGTTTGACCCCCCTTATTTGATGAGGAACGTCTCCACCGGCCAATCGAGTTGTGCATTTCTGCTACTTGTGGCGCGATGACGGTTAAGTTGAATCAGCTGAAACCCGCAAATCGCGCAGTTAAATGTCGAGTTTTGACATTTCTCCATGTTTTTTTCTAATGTATCTTTCCTAGTATAGGATTTCAGACAAAACGTCCACTGGAACATCTTGACATCGACGTCTGTTCGATGTACACTGCCTCTCTCTTTTGTTGAATTTGCTATTGAAACACAAAATTGACAGTTCAAAGCACCTTCTTGGTGGGTTTTCAGATGATCCGTTAATTCATCAAAGTATTGGGGCATAAAGTACAGCCATGTATAGCCTCTCCCCCGTGTACAGTAGTCTCATGGCGATTTCTCTTGTGATTTTTTTTTGAGAACTCGTCATAACGTAGAAATTGGACCGTTAAAAAAATACTTTATCGCGTGAGGGGTAAAATCAGAATATCTTGGTCTATGAGAGTTTTTCGACAGCCATAAAAACGAGAAGAATAAACTTGCATTATTAATATGTAAGAATCACGCCAAGTTATTAAATCAAATTATACCTATAAAAATAGCCACAATGGAGTCGTTCACAGTCTTCAGGTAAAATCAAGACACATCTTGTCACGTGATATATTGATTTTTAAATACATGATAGCATGTCCAGTCTAACGATATTTATGACCGGTCGTTAAAGTGTGACAATAGATTTAATTGCTTCAACATCTGTCAGTAGTTGGCGTTTGAAAAGAAAAAATCGATTTAATGACACCCAGACACGTGATGCGGGTCAGTCAGTCGATAGCATGCGCATATGTCCAGTACGTCAATATTAATTCATTTATTAATATACTAATTATTATAATCAACCCTAATTACATTAATTACATTAATTACATTAATTATGCAACAGTCATTAATTACATTAATTATTATAGTGATTAAAAAAAAAATCATTAAGTAATATTAATTACCTTACGTAACATTTTAATTATGATGACGTCATCCACCCCCTCGGCCCCTCTCCCCCAGAATAGGGTAATTTCCCATATCTCCTACTACTGGGGTGTATCCTTTCGCCGATCCTGTTTGCATTGTACATCAAAGGTTTAGGAGACGAACTCCTGCGTAGCGAGGAGGGGGTAGCAGTTGGGGACTTGAAGATCCCAGGGCTATTTTTTGCAGACGATATGGTTCTAGTGTCAGAAAGCGAAGAGGGGCTAACGAAAATGCTAGGAATTGTTGGGAAATATGGGAGCAAATGGAGACTCGAACTTAATGAAAGCAAGAGCAAACTTATACCCGTGGGTCGCAAAGTGGACCCCACTCGAAGGTGGAGAGTAGGGGAGTTCTGCATTCCGGAAGGGAGCAGCAAACTTCTCAGTGTGGGAGAGGCAGGTGATTACGAGTATTTGGGGGTAAATATAAACACAGGAAGAGGCATCTACCGGAACCACACAAATAAATTGATTCTGAAGGGAAAGCGAATCCATAACCAAATGAAACTTATAGGGAGAAACAGTTTCAATAAGGTTTTCGTGGGGAAAACCATTTGGGAAATGGTGGGGCTGCCAAGTATAACATACGGTACGGAAGTGGTACCCCTAAACCAGACGGCCGTAAAGAGCTTGGAAATCCTGCAGAACGATGCAGGCCGATGGATAACGGGGTCGAGTACTGCCGCAGCGCTAGAATCAATCAGGGGTGAGCTTGGGTGGATGAGGGTCAAGGACAGGATAGACCTGTTGAAGCTCGGTTATCTTAATTATTTGGTAAATCTCCCCGACAGCCGATGGTGTAAAGCAATGTTCCTGAGAATGTTCAGCTCAAATATCAAAACGGGGTGGATGGTCCAAGTGAGGGAGCTAGTAGAGAACTACTCATTGGAGATCACGGACCTGGACGTTGGGGCAAACCAGGGTAAACAAATCGTCAGAGAAAGGGTCATGGAGGATTGTAACCGTAATTGGCGAGAGGGGGTCAAATCAAAGAGGTCTTTGGGTGGCTTGCGTGATAAAGAGAAGCCAGGTTTTGAAAAGTACCTTGATGGCACCTTTGGGGGGGGGGGGGGGTCACTGTTGTTCAAGCTGAGGTCGCGATCCCTGGAGCTGAGGGGGGAAATTGGGAAAGACGGTGAAAGGGAGTGCCAGATGTGTAACTTGGACATGGTGGATACCCTGGAACACTTTCTTCTAGAATGCCCAAAGTATCAGCCTAAAAGAATGAGATTCACTGGGAGTATAATGGGGAAGTGGGATGGGAGAATGAAGGACATGTGGTTAGGGGGAGACTCAAAGGAGAGGGTTAATATGCTAATCGGAGAGATTGGGAAGAATGGGACAAGGGATACCATCAAGCAGTTCGTCTCCGAATGTTGGGAGGAGAGGAGAAGCGTGGGAATAGGGAGGCAGTTGGGAGTACAGGGGTAACCATGGCCTTCTCGTCCGAGAACCGCGACAAATCAGCGGCTGGCCAAAGTGTTATTATTATTATTACACACCAAAGTGAAGGCAGCCGTCACTAGCGAGCCTGCAGTAATTTTATCCCACACTAATTTGCCTTCACTCTCGAGAAGGGTATGGCTGGAGACCGGAGACCGAACAAAATTATGGAATGTAATATAAAAATCAGGGGAGATTACTAGAGAATAAACATCGAGGTTGTCGAGCAAAAGTTATGAAAAGGAGAAAAACATCAGGGGAGCTCACTGGAGAATAAAATTGGATCTCATTTGATTTCGTTTGAATTTAACACTCTTCGTTGAACGAATCTGTTCACAAAAAGCAGTGGCGGCGCCGGATTTCGATTTAGGGGGGGGGGGGGGGGGGGGGGGGGCTAAGTACGATTTTTGATGGGGGGGGGGGTACGTGAGGTACGTGTGAAACTCCTGCTGATGCATGTCTGCGAGGCTTTATTAACTTTCCTTCATGAGATTCTGTTCACACGGTGACGTCATGATTGTGATTGACATTTCGTTGTGTGCGCGTTGTAATCGACCCCGAAACGGGACTTTTTCAAGCAGCTGCCTGGGAATAACCAATAAAAATTGCAAATAGATTTCTGAGTTATGTTGTTTACTTATTTGTAAACTCAGGATTTTTTGAAGGAAGCGCCTCTGAAAACTTTGATCTATCGTTTGATCTGTGGGACTTTTTAAAACTTTTAAGCAGGATATAATATTGTTCATCACTGATTAGACCCAAAAGAACGAGTTTTTGTTCATTTTTTTCTTAAGTTATATTAAATTGATTTTAATGAGTCTGCGAGGCCACAACAGGAACGCGCGCGTTTGTTCTATAAATGGAGTTATAAAAACAATCACACGAAAACAGTGCTGGAATTTTTTTAAGTTGCATACGTTGAAATCATATCTTTGTCTGTCTTCGTGAAAATTTATCAGAATATATATATAACATCTCACTTAACTCTTGAACTGTCCACTCATCTGGCTTACATATTGTTAACCCTTTCTCCCTTGAGGTAGATTAGTCACGTTGTGAGAATCGAATCGAGTTTTTCATCCTGCTCAGACATTAGAGAATGTGTTCGATGACAGGAAGATCATATCACAAGTCTGCATTTTTTTAACCCTTAACTAACGCGAAAGGAAGACGACACTTCGCAAACACAATTCTTTGGTAACTATTTTTGTTATTTTTTTTTTTTTTTTTTGGCGTCAAAACAAACTTATGACCCCTCTTTGGAACGAGCTCGTTGAGTCATAAGCTAAGTTTTATAGACAAAAAAATGTGGAAACTAATAATGAAAACTGAATGGTGATTTTTGTGAAAAACGCTGTTCGGTTTTGGCCGTTACGTTGGGTAAATGGCTAATGTATGAGAATAATCCCGCCGATATCTTACGATTTAGATATATAATGGCATGGGAGGTATTACAAGGATTTAGATCTCATTTAGCTTCAGACTATGCATCCTCAGAAACCAAATCTTCAATATTTGTATATGTTTTCAAAACAGACATGACAGCCTCAAAACAAAAGCGTTGCAGCATTTGTCTCTATGCTGCGCAATATTCCAAGGAGGATTGGTTTACATGTTCAAAACAATTGTCAATTTTTGTGATTGATGAAATGCCTAGATTTATATGTACCGAGGCAAAAATATCTGTCAATGGGGGTGGGGTGGGAGGGGGTGGGAATTCAGTGCATGTCAGAGTAATTCTTTGACCTTTGACGGTTTACTATATTTTTTTAGTCAATTAACGTAAGTTTATAATCTATAGGCAATCACTTGGTCAAATTTGTACTGAAGATGTTTTTAAAAGGTTTGGTGTTTGTAATGTAAGTTACATAAGTTAAGTGTGTTATCCATTTAAAAGTTAACCAACTAAGTGGGCTCCACTGTACTGCAGAGATCGGGGTTTTTTCTTGTTTTCCCGGATTTAGATTAAAAATGTGAAGTGTTTACGCCGGCTAATCGATCATTGTATAACTATTCGCATTTTTTTTTAAAATCCCGCGTTGTGCAAAATGCAAATGTGATGAAACTTTGGTAGGGCATAAAACAAAATATCACCTGTTCGGCTAAAAAAGTGTTTTGATTCTCGGGGAATCCCTCATTGAATTTGAACACCCTCATTAGACATTTTTATTGCCTTTCAGTGTCTTCCAATATTAATACAAACTAAAGGAGACCCAAAACTTTCTACATGTTTTGATTGATGGAGATTTATTTATTTGCGTCTCCAAGATCTTTGAATTGTAACGAGGCAAATCCCCGTAGATTAAATACTTTCAGTTCAAAGATAATATGAAGAGCGTCGAAGGAATATGAAGCCTTTGAATTGCAGTACCTATAGTTTGTTTTTAGAGAAATGTTTTATTTTTCAAATTAAAAATGAATTTATTTGTATAAATATGCACTTTCTATATTTCTGTGTGTAAAAAGACAGCCGAAATCCTCTCATGTTTGCTCACTTTCTGCAAAAGAATAAGAAAAATTCAAAATAAAACCCTCCCTCCCTCATTGATTTTAAAAAACTGCCTGAGAATCAATTAATTTATTTTGTGTGCCCTTATCGTCGTCAATAAGCAAGATATTTACGTTGCTGAGATAGTGAATCTGTAAGCGTTAAGATTCCCCGACAAGCGACAGAATACTATGTAGAATGCATGGGTATGCAGATAAGATAAGATAAAGTTTATTGCACGACCAAGAATAAAATGGTATGGCATACACAAAACGCACAATTAACATAAGCAATGGGCTAACCATACGACACATATTATAACAATAACATGAGTTTGGAGTGCGTTACGATTTATTAACGGCCCGAGAGGAATGAATAACAGTCCGAGACGAAATCGAGGGACATTAATAAGCCAGAGGGCTGTTATTCATTCCTTGAGGGCCGTTAAAAAACCGGGACGCCCGACAAAATCATGTTATTTCTATTATTACCATGACGACGGGCTGTTAATGAATTTTGTTTTCATTAACGGCCCGTCGCCCGCTTCCGGTTGCATGACACCGCGAATTATGGAGTTTTAGAGCCCTACTAAACTCCGTCAATATACTAAAGAACGCCCGCTAAACTGGTAATAGCCTAATATAAGAGTAACAGATTAAACATATTAATCACACATGTAGCAAACAAAATTATACCTCATTGAAACCATCAAATATTCCATTAACTGACGGATTATCTTGGGCAAGCGATACAATAAATGATTTATTATTATTTATTATGTCGTAGGTAACAAACATAGTTACATGACATCAAGGAATTACAAATAACATAATGTGATACAAGACAAAACTAACAAAAACAGTGGAAATATGAGAGTCCCAAAAACGGACTTAACGATCTCGCCCACAACACACACACACAAACACACACACTCTCGCGCGAACAACACACATACACTCACACACTCCTGTACTGTATGCTTATGTATGAAAACGTACTCATAGGCATAAAAACAACGCGGACACACCGTGGTAATGAAGCTAAAGCCTATACATGAGTATAAGATAGATTGCTGGCACATGGGGCGAGGGGAAAGGTTTCAGTATGGTTGAGAATGTTACGAAGGGTGCCGTAAAAGAAAACGATCGTCTCTATTATAAGAATTTCTCCAGCCGTTTCTCCCTGCCTTAACTTCCGTTTGGAAAGAATAGGATGGAACATTCCGGCCTCTAAATAACATAATAAAATACATGGCGTGGAGAAATTGTGGAGACGCTGAATAATAGGAGGCTTGTGATTCGCCAATATCAATTTGCTTCAGTCTGCAGGTGATTGCCAGTAGACATTCCCCAGTAGACTGGGTCAGTCGGATATTATGAGCAAAGTGATTCGCACAGTCGTCTGAATTCTAATCATCAGCTTCCGAGTAGCTATTTCGACCATGAAGTTTCTATCATGGCCACAAGTTCAAAAGAGGGCGATTGGAGATGAGGACCTGTTGAGTATTGGAGACGATGGGTAGGGGTATAAAAGTTTACAGAGTTTGATTTTTGAGTCGCTCCGTTGCCATGAAGACCCTTAAGCGTTCACAGACACATAATACACATACACGCATTCAGTCAAATATGCGGTCAGCAATGAACTAACACACACACGAGAATAAATATATAATTGTTTTCAGTGGGCTCTACATAAGTCTGATCGCTTGGAGGTGGTTCGGTATTTCATTCGACACTCATATATTGCTTTCATTTTCGACATGACCTTTGGTGTAATGTCGTAATCGAACACACCAATGAGTGTATGGAACATTTCCCGAGAGTTTAATTCAGTCACCCCAGGTGCAGTATCTTCCATGTAACTCATAAAACCTGATCATTCGATACGGTACAGGGGGTATGCCATGAGGAAGTGGAACTCATCTTCAGTTTCATTCTTACAGAATGGGCAAGTTCTTTGTTCTTTGGGAACCTGATTCTTTCTGTGCCTCCCCACTTCGATATTTAAACGATGCGCGCTTGTTCTAATTTTAGTGAATATTTTTCTTGCAACGATATCGGTTTTTATTTGCAAGTATTTCTCAATGTTGAAAGACGGTTTTATATAATTATAGAGTTCTAGTTTTGAAGAAGTTGCTAGTTTCTGTCGCAACCATTCAGCGTACTGCAAGTGCATTTTATTGCTTTGGGCAGTTAAAAACTTCCTTTCATTAAATGTTGACTGATTGTCCCAAATATGTCTAAACTGCATGTTGTGCTGCAGGTTGTTTACTCCCTTTATTCAAGAAGAGCACTCGTAGTACGTGGCTTCGGCAAGGCATTCGTAAGCAATCGATTTCGTATCAGATTTCAACAGGTGGAGCCAGTATTTGATTACGCGGCTGAATATTTGGATGCTTAGTGGGTATAAACCCAGTTCGCCCTTACAGCCAGAGTGCTAGAGTATTTGGAAACCCCTAAGAACTGTTTGAAAAATTTTGTTTCACAATTTACAACATCACTCGGTAAATGAACTGTCGTGTTTCCGCTTGAGCAAATATGAACAATGTGTTTTGTTTATTTGCTTATATTTTAATAGAACAGTTTTAAAATAATTCTCCAGTTTTAAAATCGCCCATGCTTTACTTTCAGTACAACAATACATTTATTCCATGACAATGACAGGTGTCTCACCAGTTCGCTTTATTGTGTGCGATACAAAATGTGAAAGACGCGAGCATGCAATAACCGGAAATTTGTTACTGTGGACTTGCGTTAGTGGCGGCTCGTCACTGGCGGCTAGATTCACTTTAGCTCGGTACACCTCCCCTTGCGATTCACTCCGATGTGGTAAATCGTATTCAACCATTGGGCATGCGTTGCTACGGAAGCGTTGCAGCAAATACACAAGTATTTTGAATTCTCGTTCTGTTGAAATGGATACTTTCACCTGATCGTTATTTCACCTAATAATTATAAGGAGTGTAAACGGAGATTATCGGTTGCTAATAGAATCTGAATATTTGTATTCTCCAGATAATGAACAGGCATTTTCTATTGGTTACACCGATACAAATAAAGCTATTCAACCAACAGTGTTGTGGGCGGTAATTATTTTTGCTGACTCGTCGCTGTCATAACTATTTTTAGCTGGCCGTGGACTGACTGTGCGTTAGTTAAAAACAAGAAATTGTGAGCCCAACATTTCTGAATTTTTTGCTTCGCTTTTTACGAAAATTTCTAGGAGGAGGAGATGCCGTCTGTAAAAGTACAAGTCGAGTACTGGTAAGTAACTTTAATGATTTTCTCAGTACAAACGTTCAAATACTGCAGTTTATTGGCCAGGAAACTTCCTGTGTTTGACGGGACGAGTAAACTAATGTTAACTGCCGGGTGTGTTGTCCGCCGACTAGATTCTATGTAACAGATTCATGTGTGAGTTCTTTCCGAAATTTTCTGTATAATGAAACTCGAATTTCGAATTTACTCGTTTTCTACATTTTTCCTGAGCAACAGTTTACCCACAATCCAATCAAATCACTATTAAAGCCAAGTCTTGGGAAAGTTACGTGAAATAAGCTTGTGTTTTTCACAGGGTGTAATCTAGGTAGGGAAGTCAGGGTTGTTTTAACTGCATGTACCTCAATTCTTAGAAAAGGTTTGTAAACCGAAAGTAAGATTCAGACTCACCATGGCAGTAGTTTTATCAATACGCCGCGTAGTTCCACCAATTTTGTTCACATCAAGATGTTTTCAAGGCGAAATATATATATATATATGTTCACAGTTTTCAATCCAGTGGCGCGGTGTTGGGACGATCGATGCCTGGTGGAATTCCTGCTTGACATAGGCGATATAAATTAACCCTTTACCCAACGAATCGGCCGCATCCGCCCTCGTAATATGCAAATTCAGCAGTTGAAAAAATATTATTTTTCAAACAATTTCAACAAAACCATATCATGTGACCCCTCGTTGGAACGAGCTCGTCGAACTCGTTCCAACGAGGGGTCACATGATATGGTTTTGTCTAAATTTTTTTTTAAATTTCAAAAAATGATATTTAAAATAATAAATTTTGATATCGTTTGCGTTGGGTAAAGGGTTAAATTCAAGCAGTTGCATCTTTACGGATCTTCCATTAATTGAGATTCCCGTGTTTAAATGTTGGGACCATAGACCATTATAATAGTAATTTGTTCCAGATGCATTGGATGCTAAGGCAAACGATCCACGGATAAATCTCATAATAAAATGCAGGCTACTTGCAGGCAATTACGAATTATCATAGAAAACAATTCCAACAATTCAGTAATTGTTTATTCTCGAATATCTGTCTCGGAGCGAGTTGTAAATGTAAACTAGCATCCTGGCTGAGTGAATTGCACCCTTTTCGGCGGGGGTGGGGTGGGGTGGGGGTTGTCGTTGGCTCAGTTACTGACAGTTAGTATAGTGGCAGAGCATTTATGGCCAGGCGATTGGGTGTCGTAGACCCAGGATCGACTCCCATCGAGGCCACCTTCCAAAAAACTTCACAGTTTTCAATCCAGTGACACAGTGTTGGGACAATGTCTGGTGGAATTCCTCTTGACATAGGCGATATATCGTCGCCTGAGTGCTAGAATGTTCTATGTCCCCTATGGGACATAGAACATTCTAGCACTCAGGCGACGATATATTAAATTCAAGCAGTTGCATCTTCACGGATCATTTATATGTCACATTAAATGAACGGTAGTCTGCGCGCAAACCACGTACAGTGGTTAAACATACAGCTAATGGTGGCGCCGGGCAGGTCGGGTGAGGATGGTGGACTGCCTCGTGCATTGTGGGCTTGTCGTGCAATTTATAGTCCCACCGTGCCCCTCGTGGTCAGTCAAAATTAAGTGTCTTGCCCAAGGACACAACGCAGATGATGCATATATCAGGACTGGACCGTCGACCTTTCGGTTAAAAGTCGAATTCTCCAATCAGTGAGCCACAGTGATTCTTGTCATTGGGGAAATAAACAGAAAATATGGATCACGGATAAAAAGTCAATTACGAATAAAAAGACCTTTGAAACTCGGTAACTAACAATGTGTACCCAGCAATGTTTACCTAATCTAAAACATGACCGTTTTCAGTGTTTGTTGTTGGGGATATTTCTGTGTTATCGATTTGGTTTTAGCCCTATTTTATGTTTTCATAGTGTATTTACAGATAATACGGAAGCCGGTTAGTTCCACTTGCAAATCAATCAAATCAATTTCTTATGTCGTAATTACGACACAGTACAACACCCTCTGGCGAAGGCGAGCATTTTTACTGTTGTAATTCAAGGGAGTTATTATATGAATGAAAATAATTGGTTATAATTTAATCTCACAGCACTCGGGTGCAGTAGGATAAAATTAGAATGGATTGCTGCACCGGTTTTGTCCACCACGTCCCAGAGGCGGCGAAAGCTGGATGAGGTATGCGTGTGTGAGAGGGATGGGGATAGAGAAAGAGAGAGAGAGATTGCTCGCGTCGGTGCATATCCTTCCGAGGCAGGTCGTAGAAGAACACTTTCAAGATACTGAGGTCCCCCAAAATACCGAGGTAATTTTCCCGTTAAGCCGTTACCTCGGTATGTATATCCATGATAATTAATTCCCGAACTTTTGAAGAGTATCGTGTCAAAATATTAGGGGTATTCGGGATAGTGCCCTGGTGTCACCATGAACGCTCATATCTCAATATATCAGTCTAAAACCAAAAACCTCGACTTCCACATAACAATTTTTGTGTAACTTACTTGGTTTTATGTAGTTAGTCGGCGTGAAACACACCGACTATTGTTTTGTATAGTTTCTCTTTGTTTTCTTTTTTATTCTCCTCTTCTTCACCTCCGTCGTCGTCTTCGTAGTGCATGGAGGTTTTTTTTGCCAGGTTCGGTTTCGGTTTTATTTTTTTAAAACCTCGGTTTCGGTTCGTTTTTCGGTATTATTTCCAGGCCCTTCAGTTAATCTAAATCACTATCGTCTTACCAGAAAAGACCATAGAAATGTCACCTGCGAGCTATTTAAAGTGTGCTATGTCCTATACTGGCAGTACTGGGACATAGCACACTTCAGTAGCACTCAGTTGACGAAGTGTTAATATGAATTTGGGGTAGATTTTCTGTCTTTTGAATATATGTTCTTGTTGTATATGTTCTATTTGGTAAATGCTATACATCAGTGGCAGCGCCATAGCCCCCTCCCCCCCCCCCCCCCCAACTCGCGGGGCCCCCAAAACTAAACGTCAAGTTCAAATTGCTATCTGACACAATCTGGGCGCCTTTAAGACCACGTCAGGCATTGTAGAAACGCTGATTTTTTTCTGAGGCAGGGCCCACTGATTCCAAACTAACGGTTGACGGACACACCCTCCCATACCCACACCGGTGGCTCAGGCCTATGACCTTCGGGGGATGCCAAAGGCATCTCGACCTTGGACCCCCACATCTTACTTACCCCCCCCCCCCCCCCCTCCGAATCAAAATCCCGGCGTCGCCACTGCCAAACAACAATACATTATTTTCCTGATTTGTTATTTCGTGTTCTGTTTTAATTTCGATAAAATAAATAATTTGGACTTGTAACTTTTTTGTTATGTTTAACATCGCCACAATACAGTGACTCCATTTACTGTCATGTTCCTCGATCCCTCACTGGACCTCTCTCGCCTCCTTTCGGTGTCCTGAGTATGACCTCTCCCACATGTTGTGTGCAAAATAAAATGGAATTACGGAATCAACGAGTAGCACATGGGGAATAAATGATAACAGTAAATAGCACTATATAATTTTTATCAGCTCACCTGGCCTAAAAGGCCATGTGAGTTTTTCTCATCACTTGGCGTCCGTCGTCGTCCGACTCCCGTCGACCGGCGTCCGTAAACTTTTCACATTTTCATCTTCTCTGTAACCGCTGAGCCGGTGTGAACCAAACTTGGCAGGAATGGTCTATTGGAGGTCCTCTACAAAGGATCCTCATTTTGTTCCCGTCGGATGAAAAACGTGGCTTCCGGAGGCATTCTTTGATACTGGTTGGTGGATTTTCAAAAATCTTCTCCTCTGAAATTGCCACGCCAAATGTTTTGAAACTTCGTATAAATGATGACTGGGGCCCCTCTACCAACGGCCCTCATTTAATGTTGATCGGGTTCTAAACATGACCGCAATTGCGGCTTACAATTACTATAGAAACCCTATGGGAAATCACATTTTTATCTTCTTCTCTGGAACTACTGAGCCGACGTAAACCAAACTTGGCAGGAATGGTCTATGGGAGGTCCTCTACAAACGATCCTCATTTTGTTCCCGTGTGGTGAAAAACTTGGCCTCCAGAGGCATTCTTCGATTCTGATTGGTGGATTTTCAAAAATCTTCTCCTCTGAAACTGCTGGGCCAAATGTTTTGATACTTCACATAAATGATGACTGGGACTCCCTCTACCAACGATCCTCATTTTATGTTGCTCGGGTTGTAAACATGGCCACAGTGGGGCTTATAGTTACTATAGAAACCCTATGGGAAATCACATTTTCATCTTCTTCTCTGGAACTACTGAGGCGACGTGAAAACAAACCTGGCAGGGATAGCCTATGAGAGGGTCTCTGCAAACGATCCTCATTTTGTTCCCGTGGGTTGAAAGACATGGCCTCCAGAGGCATTCTTTGATTCTCATTGGTGGATTTTCAAAAAAATCTTCTCCTCTGAAACTGCCAGGCCAAATGTTTTGATACTTCACATAAATGATGACTGAGACCCTCTCTACCAACGATCCTCATTTAATGTTGATCGGATTGTAAACATGGCCACAATTGCGACTTATAGTTACTATAGAAACCCTATGGGAAATCACATTTTCATCTTCTCTGGAACTACTGAGCCGACGTGAAAACAAACCTAGCAGGGATAGTCTATGGGAGCTCCTCTACAAACGACCCTCATTTTGTTTCTATGTGTTTGAAAACATGGTCGCCAGAGGCATTCTTTGATTCTTATTAGTGGATTTTGAAAAATCTCCTCCTCTGAAACCACAGGGCCAAATGTTTTGAAGCTTTGCATGGTTGATGACTGGGACACCCTCTTCCAACGATCCTCATTTAATGTTGATCGTGTTGCAACCATGGCCACAATTATTGTCGCTTATAGTTACTCTAGAAACTCATTGGGAAATCATATTTTCATCTTCTTCTCTGGAACTCCTGAGCCGACGTGAACCAAACTTTGTTGGAATGGTCTTTAGGTGGCCCTCTACAAACAGTCCTCTTTTGTTCCCATTGGTTGGAAAATATGGCAACCAAAGGCATTCTCTGATTCTTCCCTTCTGAAATTACAAAGTCAAATGTTTTGAAACTTCACATGATTGAGGACTGGGACACCTTCTTCCAATGATATATCCTCATGCAATGCTGCAAACATGGCCACAATTGCAGCTCATAGTTACCATGGAAAGCCTATGGGAAATCACATTTTAAATGTAGTTCTAGGTGAGCGATTACAGGCTCTTTAGAGCCTCTAGTTATTATTTTATTTCATGCATTTAATATGAGATAAATATGACTGAAGTGAAAAATAAAAACGTTCACGTGTTCCCAAACTCGCCTAATTTCGTGCAATAAAAGCCCACACTCACTGGCCATAGTCGTTATTGTGTAGGCCCCACCGGCTATTCTCACAGTCGGGGTGCGACTTATATAAAGGTAATAGTCGTAGGGGGAGGTATTTTGGCTGAAAATATTGGGTGCGACGTTTACATGGGAGCGACTTGTACACGGATATATACGGAATAATCGCTTTTGGATTTGCCCGTTCTGCTGACGTTCGCTGCCATTTTCAGAATGAGATTTCGCGGGGGTCGTTGTAAATTTCGAAGTTTAATGTCACAGTATGCAAAAACCGTATGGCCGGTTTTATTCGAGCTCGTTCCAACGAGGGGTCATAACCTATGTTTTGAGACAAAAAATGAGTTATTAATTTTTTTTTTTTGCAAGTGTCGTCTGCTTTTCATGTTAGGTAAAGGGTTAAATTGAGTTTGTGACCGTGCAGCATGTCTGACTTTGTCCGTGTACTGAAAACGAAGTGCTAAAGTGGACTACATAACTGCTAACAATTGGCCAAACCTTTTACTTGTGCTGTGCTCGTCCTGTAACTTTAGGTGTGTTTGTAGTGGTTTCAAAAACAAAACCATAAGCAAAATACAAGCACGTCGAATGTCACGTTTTTTTTTTCTTTTTTCCTTTTCTCTGCATTACTAGAGCTGAAACATTTAACCGATTAATCGTTTAATCAATGATCAACATCTTGATCGATCCAAAAAGTAATTGATTGATTAAAAGTTGCTTTTGAACTACTATATTTAATGGGTTAACAAAGGAACAAACTTGCTCCAAAACAGGCAAACATTGTTACACTGACTCACATTAATTGTGAGACAGAGTAAAGCATGCAAGTTACTTGCTGACATACTTATTTATCATACTGTATCAGTGGCTGGAAATGGTCATTCTTAACCCTTTACCCATTGCGGGTAGCAGACGATACTTGCAAAATAAATTCATGAATTATTGAAAATTTCAATTTTTGTCTCAAAAACATAGCTTATGACCCCTCATTGGAACGAGCGCGTTCCAACGAAGGGTCATAACCTATGTTTTTGAAACAAAAGTTAATTGGCAATGTTTTAGAATAGCGCTGGGTGGTTTTACGCTATATAAAATTATTTATTATTATTATTATTATTAACCAAGGTTAATCCACGTGATTAATCGATCAAGAAAACCATTTAACCGTTTCAACTCTGTTCCTTACAATTCCTGTCTTTCGTGTTGAATGGGTTGAGACGCAAATTCGTGATATGTATTTTTTACTTCTCTCGGCTGCAGGGACGTCGCGAAGATGGAGGTGCGGATGGGGAGGTGTTAACTTGATTTGTCCCGACTGTAGTGGCTGAAGTCCCCACGGACTAATATTTCAACTACATCATCCACACGCCTCCATCGAAGAATGCCTTGATGATGTAGTTGGACTAGTATTCAGTCGGGCTTGTACTTAAAAATCTTAAAACTTCTTGGAAATTTATTAGTGAATAAACGAAATATATATGTGGTGGTCATGGCGCAACTTCTTACGTAACCCTTTACTTAACACGAAAGGCAGACGACACTTGCAAATAAAATTCTCGAATAACTAATTCTTTTCCATTTTTGCGTCAAAAACAAGCTAATAACTCCTCATTGGAACGAGCTTAGCGAGCTCGTGCCAATGAGGGCCATAAGCTATATTTTTGAGGCAAAAATTAAAAAAAATAATGAAAATTGAATGGAGATTTTTGTGAATAGCGCTGGGGGGTTTGGCATTACGTTTGTTAAAGGGGTAATCGATTTTTTACACTCAAATCCTGACGAAAATGACCCAATTAGAAAAAATATTCGCGGGGGCGAGGTGGGGGTTACTCCATAAACTCCCCTTAGTGACGCCCCTGTCCATCCGTTCAGCGAGTTCTTCATATCTTCTTTATTCCAACGTTTAACCCTTTCAACACTGGCGCCCTGGAAAGTATCATTTCAGTCAATACTGTCAACTGCGAAGTGGGCGAAACCATCCTGGCTTGTAGGGAGGTTCAGTAATAATTTAATCCAGCACAGAGCTGTTGGATTACATTATTATCGAGCCTCGCTTCGGATTTTTTGCTCTTTAACCCTTTATCCAACGTAACGTCGAAACCGACCAGTGCTATTCTAAAAAATTGCCAATTAACTTTCATTATTTTTTTATTTTTTGTCTCAAAAACATAGGTTATGACCCCTCGTTGGAACGAGCTCGTTCCAATGAGGGGTCATAACCTATGTTTTTGAGACCAAAAAATGAAAAAAATTAGTTATTCAAGAATTTTTTTTTTTTTTTTTGCAAGTGTCGTCTGCTTTTCATGTTAGGTAAAGGGTTATATTGTCTGCTCGTCCACTTCCAATTTTTTTTTCACGCAAAATTTATGCATACCGGGTTGAAAGGGTTAATATACTTCAATGATCTCGGAATCCTGACTTGGATCTAATTTGACAAAAGGCTTTCATATTCATTTCCACTCATTCGTAAAGAATGTGGAATGTCGTTAAAGTTTTATTTTCAGTTGGAATAGTTTTCACCTTCCCAACTTCTCAAATGAATGCACTCCTTTGAAATCAGATGAGCAGGGGGCGTATTGGTGTTAAGTGGCCCGCGCCTTTTTTACTCAAATTGACAACATTCGGGTTCTTTCGTTTAATCTACATTCACTTTTAAGGGGGGGGGGGGGGGTACAACACATCATTACGGTAAAAATCAAATGTGTGACACTTGTGGTAATTAATGTATTTTTTTCAAAGCCAGTTGAGGTCGGCCTTACCAATCTGTTATCTCCAGAGTCATGACGATTCCTTTTTTCCATGCCATGGCCCACGAGTCCTCACCGGACGAGCTCAACAAGTCCGTTCCAGCGAGGGTACGCTTTAAGCAGAGGTTTGAAAGGAAAAAATTAATTCCTTCGAGAGCAAGGGGGCAGGGATATAAAAAGGGCGGTCGACTCTAGGTATGAGTCGAGACCGGGAGTTTAGAACATATCATACATTGTAATGTGATATTCAATGTATATAGGTCTGTGGTCACAGCTTTTATTGAGATTCTTGCTTGAATGCTGGGACCACAGACCTGTATAACACTAATTAATAAGTTCTAGATGCATCGAATGTAAAAACAACAAACGATCCACAGGTATATCTCACAATAAATACAGGCGATGTGTGGACAATTACGAAACACCACTGAAAACACTTCTTTTTTTTTTTTAAAAAAATCAGTGATTGTCAGTTCTCGAATATCGTTCTGGGGTCAGGTTGTAAATGTCAGTTAACGTACTAACTGAGTAAATTACAACCTTTTGGGGGTTGGCGTTAGCTCAGTTGGTATGATGGCAGAGTATGGCTAGGCGATTGGGTACCTTAGACCTGGGATCGACTCTTGTCAGAACCAACTTCTGAAAAGCTCTTTGAGTTTTCAGTTCTTTGGCTCGGACGAGTGACAGTGCCTGGTGGAATTTGTGCTTGACAGTCTATATATATCGTCCCTTGAGAGAAACAAGGTGCCATCTGCAATGCTAAAATATTGCAGATGGCACCTTGTTCAACTGAAAGGACGATATGAAGCTTTCGAAATCACCCGTCGATTGAAAAGATTCTATGTTTGGTAATTATCGAGCAAACTCCTTAACTACACCAGATACACCCCCACCCCGTGACCCATCCCACCCACCCACCCCACCCCCTATTGACAGTGGCACGCGTAAAATACGTTATGTTAGAAACGAATATTCGAGAGTTTCCCATGTACAGTTATCGGAAAGTAGGCCTAAAGTCTTTTTCACTAGACCATTTCTCACGGAAAAGGGGTGCACTGTCTACTTGTCGCCCTAGCCTCGGGGCACGGGGACAGCTGCCTCTTCCGGGCACCCTTGAATCCCTTTACCTAAAGTAACAGTCATAACTGGACAGCGTTATTCACAAACATAATTTTTATGACCATGACCTTTTGAAAGCACCCAGATGGTCGGGCACCTCTACTTATAAATTCCCTGCCATGTAAGTATTTTATCCATGGGAGGTATATTTGTAGGTATAATATCAATATCAATAGTTTAATATATTACACCACAATTGCAGTTGCACAATACAAACATAACAAATAAGAAGACATAATAAACATGATGTATAATATAAAGTATTAATGGTTTTTTAACAAGGTGATATCGCTTACAGAAGAATGACAAGATCATGCCTTTTTCTATTTTCAGTGGTGGATGAGGTTACGCCTCTCGGTTCAGGAAACTTCAGGCGGAAATCGCCCAGAAGTTTCCTGGTTCCGAGGTGGACGGAAAAGTTGGTCGAAGCCGTAAGTACACTACAATCCGAACTTTATTGTAACTCACCTTTTCAACTTGTTAGCTTAACTTGACAAAGTCAAGATAAGCTATTGCCATCACGCGTGCGGAAGTGTGTTAGTCTGTTAGTCTGTGAGACTGTTAGTCTGTTCACATTTTCCTTTAGCACATACTACACCCCGTAGTTCTTGTTTGATCGTCACAAAATTTCATATGCAGGTTTGGGGTCACGTCTAGATGAGAACGTCCTCTTTTGGTCGTGATCGGTCAACCGATATGGCTGCCCGAGCCCAAAACACGGAAACCATTAGCACAGTCTACAGGTCGTATTTATGAAGGAATTTCATTGTAACTTGGTAGGATGCCTCTGTATAATGTCTAGATGAGAACGTCCTCTTTTGGTCATGATCTGTCAACCGTGATGGCTGCCCAAGCCCGAAACCCAAAAACTTTTAGCACAGTCTGCAGGTCATGTTTAATTTGGAGGGATTTCATTGTAACTTGGTAGGATGATCCCGTATGATGCCTAGATGAGCATTTCCCCATTTGCGCGCGATCTGCCAACCGTGATGACTGCCCGAGCTCAAAACCCGAAAACCGTTAGCACAGTCTACAGGTCATATTTATGGAGGGATTTCATTGTAACTTGGTAGGTTGACTTCATATAATGTCTAAATGAGAAAGTACCCCTTTGGACGCGATTGGACAGCTGTGACGGCTATAGGGGCCCGAAGCCCGAAAACCTTTAGCACAGTCTACAGGTCATAATTATGATGGGATTTCATTGTAGCTTGGTAGGATCACTCCAAATAATGTCTAGATGAGAACGTCCCCTTTAGTCGCGATCATTCAGTCTTGATGGCTGCCCGAGCTCAAAAACCTTTAGCATAGTCTGTAGGTCGTATTTATGGAAGAATTTCATTGTAACTTGTTAGGTTGACTCCATATAATGCCTAGATGATGACATCCCCTTTTGATCATGATTGGTCAACTGTGATGGCTACAGGTGCCCGAAGCCCGAAAACCTTGAGCACAGTCTACAGGTCATATTTATGAAGGGATTTCATTGTAACTTCGCAGGATCACTCCAGATGATGCCCAGATGAGAATGTCCCCTTTTGGTTGCGATCATTCAACCATGATGGCTGCCCGAGCCCGAAGCCCGAAAACCTTTAGCACAGGCTTCAGGTCATATTTATGAAGGGATTTCATTGTAACTTGGTAGGTTGACTTCATATAATATCTAGATCAGAACAGCCCCTTTTGGACACGATTGGGCAACTGTGACGGCTACAGGGCCCCGAAGCCCGAAAACCTTTAGCACAGTCCACAGGTCATATGTATGAAGGGATTTCATTGTAACTTGGTAGGTTGACTTCATATAATGTCTAGATGAGAACAGCCCCTTTTGGACACGATTGGGCAACTGTGACGGCTACAGGGGCCCGAAGCCCGAAAACCTTTAGCACAGTCCACAGGTCATATTTATGAAGAGGTTTCATTGTAGCTTGGTAGGATGACTCCAAATAATGTCTAGATGAGCACGTCTCCTTTTGGTCACGATCATTCAGCCTTGATGGCAGCCCGTAGTCTATAAGTCGTATTTATGGAAGCATTTCATTGTAACTTGTTAGGTTGACTCCATATAATGCCTAGATGATGACATCCCCTTTGGGCCGTGTTTGGTCAGCTGTGATGGCTTCAGGGGCCCGAGACCCGAAAACCTACAGGTCATATATATGAAGGGATGTCATTGTAACTTCGTATGATCACTTCAGATTATGCCCAGATGACCCTGCCCCCTTTTGGTCACGATCATTCAACCATGATGGCTTCCCGAGCCCAAAACCCGAAAAACTTTAGTACAGACTACAGATCGTATTTGTGAAGGGATTTCATTGTAACTTAGTAGAATGACTCAGTATAATGTCGAGATGAGGACGTCCCCTTTTAGTAGTAATCGGTCAACCGTCATGGCCACACAGGCCTGAAGCCCGAAAAACTTTAGCACAGTCTACAGGCCATATTTATGAAGGGATTTCAATGTAACTTGATAGGATGACTCATTTTGGAATAATTTCACTGTAACTTAGTAACTTTCATTGTCATACGTTAACTGTGAGGGCCACATACATTAACTGTGAGGTCATATTAACCCACCCTCAGCTCTTTAGTACAGCATCAAACACAACACATAGACAAGTTAAGCTGCAGTGTCACTGACACTTTCATTTTTGACTCGGACCAAAACGAAACACACGGAAGACAAAATGATGCATATTGTTATCCATGAACGTCGCTTAGGGGGTTTATGGGCGTGTCACGCCCTAGTCCAGACTTAGATCCAAAGGACGTAATATAAGTTTTGGTGTGGTATGGCTTGTGGGTCCACTATCTTCAAAATATCTGGTGGAAATGTAGCAGAGTGTATTTTCGCAGGTTCCAACAAACCACAATACAGGGTATAGATAATAATTAATTTGATTTCCACCATCCATCTAATATAATGCAAGTGCATTTAAAATACCCTGAAAATATATACAGAACAATTTGCTATTTATAATAACTGAATACTAACACACTAAAACTTCATAACATTCATTACCACTGATCTGTGCTATTCACTATTTTATGACACACCTGGTCTATGAGTAGTAGGAGATGAATGGGTCGGAGCCCACTGACAGGACCCCGGAAGTGACGTCATGTCACGTGACCCAGTAACGCCATATTGTGTTGTCATGGTAACCCGCGTGAGCGGCCATCTTGTAACGCCATCCCCATAGTGATACGTGGTGTGAGTGCGCATACGCAGCGTGTGTTGTTAGGGTGATACGTGTTTCCGTCATCCATTTTGTATACTGGAGGCCGTCATCTTGGTTTCTATGGTAGCACGTGGTTGGTATGTGACCTAAAGGCTTATAATAGGACAGGGGTATGTTCGGACGGTGTGTTCGATTAGATAATTGGTTGTTATCGATCCCTTTCCAGACCCTCGACTGTTGATGCAAATCACGGAATCCAAATTTTACGGAATCGGCTAGGAATCCCACTTACGGAATCCCTTTTTAAGAATCCCTTTTTGGAAAATGCCTGTGGCTATGGAATCTTTTTTTCTGAAATGAGTCGAAGAGTCGTATGTCGAGTCACTCGAACGAGCAATTGCTCGATAGCTCATTTGCTCGGTAAACTTCGAGTCGTTCGAGCAGTATGTGAGAGTCACTCGATGTAAGACATAATCCCACTTATGGAATCCCCTTTTTGGAATCCCATTTGTGGAATCCCTTTTTGGCTCACCAACGATAGTTGTGTAAGCCTATGGCAAGGCCCTCATGTCGGCGTCGTCGGCGTTCGGATTCATTCATTTTGAACTTTTGTGTGCAGGTTTTGATTTTTGATTTTTTTTTTTTCTATTGCTTTTTTATGTCAGCATGCTTTTCAGGGATAGTAATATTTTATTCAACCCTTTCCATGCTCAGTTACTTGAATTTGGGACTTTTGTGTACAGGTTTTTGACTTTTCTGTACAGGTTTTTGACTTTTGTGTACAGGTTTTGAAATTTTGTCTTCAAGTGGTGTTTTACCTTACTGGCATATTGCCATGGTGGTTACCTGAATATTTCAGGGTATTTTTCTCAATTTTAACCCTTTGAAACAAATGTGATACTTTTTTACTTTTATGTGCAGGTTTTGAGGTTTGTCTTTCTTTTCTTCCAAGAGGCGACTTACTTTGTAGACTTTGTAGCTTATTGCCATGGTTCCTATTTTATGTTAGGATGCTTCTTGAGGCTAGTATTATATTATTTAACCCTTTAGCTGCTTATTTACCTGAATTTTGGACTTTTGTGTGCAGATTTTTGACATTTGTGTACAGGTTTTGATATTTTTTTTAAGTGCAGTTTTACCTCACTGGCATATTGCCATGGTGGTTATTGTGACATTATCAGGGTATTTTTCTCAATTTTAACCCATTGAAACAAATGTGATACTTTTTTTACTTTTATGTGCAGGTTTTGAAGTTTGTCTTTCTTTTATTCAAAGTGGAGATTTACATTGTAGCATATTACCATGGTTCTCATTTTATGTTAGCATGCTTCTTGGGGCTATTATTTTAATATTTAACCCTTTAGCGCATTATTTACTTTAATTTTGGACTTTTGTGTGCAGGTTTTGGACTTTTATTTTACTCCAGCCACCTCTTTACATTGGCCACCTTCTGGTGAGCCACGGGGCACTGATACCCCTTCTAGTTTGAAAAACATACGACCTTCGGAATCCCTTTTTTTCTGAACTGGGGCTAAGAGTCGTTCGAGGAGTCACTCGAACGAGCAATTACTCGTTAGCTCATTTGCTCGATGGACTTCGAGTCGTTCGAGCAGGTTCGAGTCACTCGATCGAGCAGTTACTCTAGAACTCATTTGCTCGATGGGCTTTGAGTCATTCGAGCAATGGCTTTTCAGTAACTGTTCGATAGCTTATTGGGAGAATTTGGAATAGGTAGGCTGGGCCAAACAAGTAATAGTATCCTCAGATAAGTGTCCTCAAATAATACAATACAAGGCCATAGCTATCCCCAAATATCGAAATGAGTCAAAGAGTCGTTCGAGGAGTCACTCGAACGGGCAATTACTCGTTAGCTCATTTGCTCGATGGACTTCGAGTCGTTCGAGCAATGACTTTTCAGTAACTGCTCGATAGCTTATTGGCTTTGGAAGTGATATAGCACTTCATTGTAATAAGGGGAGATAACTCTGCATACAGATTGTGGGAAATCAAGCAATCTGATTGGTTAGTTATAATCTATATAAATGATCTAGATAAATGAAACAACAAGAGTACTCGGAATAGGGTCAGAACTAACAAGAATAGACCAGAACAGCTTAATGTGGTAATAATAAGGTAAACTGTTCCGACAGATTGGCTCTACTGGAGTAAACTCTAGTCCAAAGGAAAGTACCCATGGGGGCCCCTCGTATAGCACTACTATTATAAGCCAAGGGTATGGCGGTCCTCAAAAGGATTCTGGAAGAATTCGAAATTAGTAAAACAACTTGTTGGGGGCTGTTTGTGGTAATTCTATGAATTAAACGAGGATTCTGGGGAAAAATCCAAGCCAGAAAATTACTCCCATTTAAACGAACTCACCCCCGGTACCCCTTGGTACTATAGCACTACGTGCTAAGCCGATAAAATGGGGAATCCGTAGTAAATAAAGTCGTTTTTGGTGATTTGGAGGGATTGTCGGATTTATTTGGGTAATTCTACGAATCGGGAAATTACTCCTGTTCAGTTCACACCCTCCGAACATACCCCTGTCCTATTATAAGCCCTTGGGTCACATAGCAATCACGTGCTACCATAGAAACCAAGATGGCTGCCTCCAGTATACAAAATGGATGACGGAAACACGTATCACCCTAACAACACGCGCTGCGCATGCGCACTCGCACCACGTATCACTATGGGGATGACGTCACAAGATGGCCGCTCACTTACCATGACAACACAACATAGCGCCACTGGGTCACGTGACATGACGTCACTTCCGGGTCCTGCCCGGGATCCTGCCAAAGGGCCCCGATCCATACATCTCCTACTACTCTGTTCCACACACATGTGCCGAACGGAAATCGTGGTCGAACTATTTTAAATAGAAGCGAAATTTCTCCAAATAGTGCACCACAACTGCAATTTGAATCGCTAGCGATAGCTAAAAATAGTAACACGGGTTCCACTCGCAAATGTGGTTGACGATAAAATGTGTTCTTTTTGTTGATAATTCGTCCCCTGAGTTCCAATGTGTTCTGTGTGCCTCCTGGCTCCAAGAACACATTGGAACTCAGGGGACAAGTTGTCAAATGAATTGCTGAGTGTCACGCGCGTGAACGAGTTAATCAATATGGCACTTGTGCCATATCGATTAACACATTCACATGCCCGTATCGTTCTGTGTATTGTTGTTTCATCGATATGAATGAAAGACTTCCCTAACAATTGGATAATGGAGAGAAATGTTGTAAAGGTACTGATACAGCCTGATGAAGCTTCGCCAGGTAAGTCTGAACAAAAGACACCAGGAAAGACTGAGATTGGAGCCATCCATAATTCATTGTAAATCAACCTTTATAACAAGAGTGACAACACACTTGAATGATGAAGTCATGTATTGCCATTTCACCAAAACTCAAAGACAATATTACCACCTATTGTTATTTATTATCGTCAATTAAATAGTCTACATAAAATAAAAGTAATTCAGTTATGCAATCATATTTTAACCTAAAGTACAATTAAATTGCACTCGGATAATAAACTATAATCAACTTATTATTCTACTAAGGCGGACCGGCACTAGTCTATAGCGAGTGGTCTCATCCGGGCGCACGCGTGCGTGCGTGCGTGCGTGCGTGCGTGCGTGTCTGTGTTTCTGTGTTTAATTGAATATATCTCAAATTATGATAATACGGCGAGTGTCTTTGGTGCATGGGGACGAGAAAAACTTCTCATATCACTTTACAAACTAGTGTTTCCTCGATGAAATATCTGCAGAGCGGTGGAAGGAGAACTCTTGGGTACTAGGTGGAATTTCTGTTTTCACAGATTAGGGGACGCGCCACTCCTAGTTTTTTGCCAGCCCTGTCCTGGACACCCACCCGTCCCAGGTAAGTTTTTGCCAAGGCTAATCGAGGGCCCACTCCTTTTGGGGTAGCCTAATTTTCTATTAAATAATTTTCTAAAAGTGCATACCTGGCAGTATAAGGGCGTTTTATGGTGCATTTACTTTCTGTGAGTCCCACATATTCCCAAAGTGTAATCAGTTCAGTCCACCGTATTTCCTTCTCGGTCTTCTCATGCTCTGATGCTTGATTTGATTCATTTAAGGGCTGTTTTGAATATGAAATAACCCTTTAAAGAATACATGTGGAAAAATGAGAAACGATTGTCTTGCATTGGAATTTTTTCCCCATACATGACCTACCCCTTAATTATGGCACATGGGAGCTGGAATTTTGTGTTAAAGTTGGAAAAGAACTCCACCCCCCCCCCCCCCCTCCTCCCTGTGAAATAATGCTGTAATATGTCTCAGTTTCTGATTCTGATACTTATAATTAACTTTTGTACCTGAAATGTGTCTTTATGGTGTTTGGGAGAAGAATTTACACGATTGTGGCAAAAACTCGCTTCGCCGCACTGAAATCACCCACCCACTGGGCCTACTTCCCTGGCAATTGTTTGCGCCCACCCCGGTAGAGCAGCCTGTTTTTCGGTCTTTATGTTGGACAACTTTAACAACATTTTTACAACTTTTGGTGTTTGGTATTTTCACTCCGCTTTCAGAAAAAGCCAATCTGGCGATGTGCTATGTCATTACCTTTTTATCTCCAACCTGCCTTTAATTGTTAGATTATGTTATTTTTGTAACCCAACTCTTGCCAGCCACGGTCGTGTTTTGATTGTCTGACGTTCGATGGGCCATGCAGAAAGAGGTTAGAAAAACACTGAAAACTTAATTTATTCCCTCTTCGCTAATGCAATGAACAGATTTTAAGTCGTGATGTATCTTCAAAATTTATCATATACATATAATGTCAGGGTAGGAATTCCACCAGGCTTTGTCCTGGGTCCTAACCACGTAACTGAAAACAACTCTCAAGTTTTTCGGAAGTTGACCCCGACGGGAGTCGATGCCGAAACTACGGTACCCAGTGACCTATCCATAAATACTCCGCTTCCAAACCAACTCAGTTAACGGCAGCCCAAAAATGGTTGCGGTCAACTCAGCCAGTATGTCAGTTCACATTTACAAACCGCCCAGACCGATATTTGAGAACTGACAACAACTGAATGTTTTCGGAATTGTTTTTAGTGATGAGTGGTAATTGCCTACATATCGCATGTATTGGTTGCAAGATTTACCCGTGAGCCGTGGATGGTTTGCCTTAACACTCGATGCAACTGGAACAGATTCCTGGATAAATTGTCTATGGTCCCAGCTTTTAAACACAGGAATTTGGATTAATGGAAGATCTGTGAAGTTGCCTGAATTTAGTTTAACATCGCCTATGATTCCATCCTGCATGTACTGGGCCAGAGCCACTGGGCTGAAAACTAAGGTTTTCGGAAGAGTGCTCCGACGGGAGTACATCTCGGGCCTGTGCCATGTATATAAACCTCAACCATGTTGTAAAGATATAATCACAGCATGAAAACTGAAATGTAGAAATATAATAGAAATATAATAATCCAGAAAAATTACTTTTTTCCCTTACAGACATAGCTTATGGCCCCCACCCCCCACCCGCACCCTCCCACCCCGTGAATCACTTCAGCGAGCTCGTTTCAATGGGGGAGCAGTAACTATGTTTTGAAATAAAAATTGAAGAAAATATTTTTTAAAAATAAATTGCGACTTGTGGCCGGATTTGACTGTCATGTTAGCTAAGGGTTAAAGAGCTTGACCAGAGTTTAATTACAGGCGCAATACTTATGTATACTTTTAACTGTTTTTCAGAGTCATTCGAGGTTACGGTAAATGGTAAACTTGTCTTCTCCAAACTGAAATCAGGAGGATTTCCAGATCCTCAACTGGTGAGTATAAAGACACAATGTGATTGTCAGGCCATAATGAAAATTTAAACTGCACATTATTTATCCTTCAGAATTGCTTCCCCACAAACATGGTTATCGGCATTCAGAAACGTTTGAAAACTTGCCGAATCTTATGTTATGAAGGCGATTAAATTATAGATGACACTTGAACTCTGAAATCAGTTGGGTTAAAAATTAAAACAAATCAACTGGGTTGAGTGAATATGAATACAGTTGGGTTCATATTCACTAAACCCAGTTGATTTGGGTTGATTTTTAACCCGACTGATTTTAGAGTGTGTCATTACTGTCAATGACCAGACGAGGTTTTGTCCCTTTAATCTCGATGATTAGTCTAAGATGGTCTTGTTTTTGGCAGGAAAGGTAGATGGAACAGAAAAACTTGTCGCGTGGGTGCAGATCCGTCTTCACCACTTGGTGGAGGGAGGTCAGTGACACGCCCTGTACACTCTAAAATCAGTTGTTTTAAAAATTAACTCAAATGAACAGGATCGAGTGAATGTGATCTCAATTGTGTTCCTATTCACTCAACCCAGTTGATTTGTTTACACGTAGTGGGTGGGTGTAAAAAGAAGCCGAATAAAAAATAGGACGTCACGTCCTGCAAATTTTTAGTGCCCCCCCCCCCCCCCCCCCCCCCCCCCCCCCCGCTGAATGTTGGAATTTACGATAACCTGAGAGAACTGTCTTAACTACTCGCCCCCTGAGTTCCAATGTGTTCTATGTGCCAGTAGGCACATAGAACACATTGAAATTCAAGAGACGAACTGTGCATAAGTTCAATTATATTCAAATTCAAATCAATAAAAATGGCCGAAGTTATTAAAATTTTGTTCATTTTAACATTTAACGTCATTTAACTCGTTAACGCAGAATTAGTTAACACGTTAACGTGTTAAGGACAATTTTAGCTCATCCCAGCCCTGTTATTAACTGATTTGCACCATTTCTTTTATTCATTCAATAAAACGCAAAACTGTATGACGTGTATGGGTAATCTCCGGGTTGGGGAACTCCACAAGGGACACAGGATGTGAGGTCATTCCCCGTGCATTGTGGGTATTATGTGGATTGTCATGTTAGCCAGTGGGAGCGGTTATGCTGTTCGCCATTGTTCTTGCTATATGTATTGTTAGTGCGGATGTGCTCGATTGACTCTCGGACTCATTCGTCGGAGCTATGAAAGGAATTGGTCTCGGAGCCAATACCCAAAATGAGACGAAGAATAGCTAGGACTAAATAGAATGGCGTGATAGGGCGTTGGCGTGATCAGAAACCGAATTTTTAGAACATTCAGGGTTCATTTGGGTATCACTGTCGGATCGCTTCCAACAATTTGACATGCTCCCATTGAATCAACGTACATCCTACACTATTTAACCCTTTACCCAACGTAACGGGAAAAAACCTGCCACCGCTATTCACAAAATTTTCCATTCAATTTTTATCACTTTTTCATTTTTTGTCACAAAAACATAGCTGATGACCCCTCATTGGAACGAGCCCGTTCCAATGAGGGGTCATAAGAGTCTATGTTTTTGACGCAAAAAAAAATTTAAAAAAATAATTATTCAAGTGTCGTCTGCTTTTCGTGTTAGGTAAAGGGTTAATGCCATCTAGCACTAGATGCTAATCAAGCAAGATGATGGAATTTTGGAAGGTGTTGATCGTTTCTGGTAATCTGATATACTCCCACTCCAACGTACGCGCCTTCCGGACACACGCGCGATACATTAAAAGTCACTCGGCCCCCAAGTAACCACATGCCATCATAGAAACCACGATGGTGGCCAAAGGGGCGCGGTGGTGTTGCGGTAACCGGTTCCCGTCAGATCACCGAAGTTAAGCAACGTCGAGGCCGGTTAATCATTGGATGGGTGACCGTCTGAGCGATCAATTCGGACCCCCGCGTTGTGTCCTTGGGCAGGGCACTTAACCCCGATTGCCAACATGGGGGCATGATGACGCAGTGTACTAAGGCATACTGCACGTCGATGGTACGCATGTCTTCAACCAACCTAACTATCTGTGCTGCAGTTACGATGTTGGGGAGCTGGCAGCTGCTCTTCGTTGCTCGGTGGTTCTCTCCGGGTACTCCGGCTCCTCCACCCGTAAAAATGTCACCGCCATGATAAGCTACAGTGTATAAGTATATGACGTTAAACACCAATAAATAAAGGAATAAATGGTGGCCAAAACCATATAAAATGGATGACGAAAACACGTATTACCCTTACAACGAGCACAGTCAACACGTATCACCATGGTAATGGCGACACAACATGGCCACTCACGCGGGTTTCCATGGCAACATACGTGACACCCACAATGCACCGGGGTATGACGTTACTTCAGGGGTTCCCTTCGGGATTTATCCATACATCACATTCTACTGACTCAGACATACACTCCAGATGAGAGGTAATCTAGTCACGTTATTTCAACACCCGGTCCATTGTCTTATTAGGAATTTCGTACTGATACCCATCCTGAAAAAAACAAACAGAGCCAGAGTGTAATCACTTTCCTTCCAGACCCGCCTATCATTTACCGGAATGACGATTCAGTAGTGTATAACACGACACCATACCGTTCGTGAATTACACAGAAAATGGTGCAATTTGGAACCTGGGGTCGGGTCGCGCGGGGTGGAAGTATTCTTTTTAAAAAACATTACATTAAAGAAGTATGTGTCAGCGTGTGTGCCTCTCCGATGTTCTGATGTTTTCCTCGCAATATGTGCCGTTTTCACAGTTCATCAAATGCAGTGCAATCGAGATTCAAGAGTAACTCACTGTGTTCTTGTTTCAGGTTGTGAAAGCTGTAGAAGAGGCGAATGATGGTAAAGAACCAACAGAAATAAAAGGGTAGAAGTCCTCTAAATGAAAGTGACAATACTAACTTAGAAGTTATTTACATTATCTAGATCTCCCGTCTTGTGCATGAGGAACATCTTTGAAAATGAAGAAATGAACTTAAATACTTCAGTGTTGGTTCATGTCTGATGGATATATAAAGACCTCCTGATCCTCAAGATAGCTCGATATGGAAATGTTGATTGATTTATTGTTTGTGCAGAATTTACATCTTGTACTTTGATGAAATAAAAAAAAACAAGCAAATGCATTGATTTAATTGTTTCTATTTTGTTGGGTATCAACCGGATATTTCTCTTCTCATGATACACCTTAACCCTTTAAACACTGGTGGTATCTTCCATGCCAGTTAAATGGGAGAAATTGGAAATGTCCCTATCTATTATTTGGAGGTAGGGCAATTAATATTTTCAACGTGCAGCCTGAAGGCTGCATGTTGAAAATATCAATTGTTCTACCACACGCGTTCACTGAGTAGCGATCTCACTTAAAAATTATGACGTATCGTGTTGCTGGACCGGAAAAGCGGTCTCTCGTGTTGAAAGAGTTAATCTGGTAGTTCTTAGTAAAGGTCACGTAAAATAGGTCTACCGATTGATAGTGCAACGCCTACATCGAGTGTGTCCGATTTGGATTCCCTCGGTGGCCATGACAACCGCAGATTTTACATCATATCTCTGATGCGTGATGTGATCAAGTGGTTTATCATAGAGGGTTGCACAGATGACAACGTTGTAATGGCACATTACTACGACAGTACGTGGATTTTCTGTTCCTTGAGGGCAATCCTCGCCTACAGCCACACAGCTTGTCTCGGAAATGCCGTAGCAAGTAGTCTCTCCCTCCCTCTCTCTCTCTGGGAGAGAGAGAGGGGAGAAGTGTCATAAGCTGTGTTTTGGGGCAGATGTTGAAAGAACATGAACATTTGAATGATATTTTCTGTGAAGAATAGTGAATGGATATGGCTGTTACATCTGGTAACATTTTAAAGTAAACGTGCATGTTATCTGGCCTGAGTAATCCTGAAAATAGCCTCCAGTCCTAAAACCTTCCCACGGGGACTTGTATGGGTCTCGTTAATATTGTAGTGCTCGTTACAGAGAGTATTGTTGAGTTTTAATAAGGTAAAACTGCCCAAGTCTACCATAATTAGTACGTTTGCTAGAAAAGGCTTTCGTCAGCTATGGTTTTAAAGTATCCAGTTGGCTATATAAAAGGCTGTTGCAGTGTCCTGGCAAGACAACCTGGCCACAGCGTTTATTGTGTCGTGGCCACTGCTTTCTAATTTGAAGAGGTTGCGTCTTCTCTCTGAGTGACGCGTTGAAGTTTTGAGCAGGCAGCTCCAGGTGGTTAGCAGTACTATCAAACGCGTGACGTGTTTTGACGAAATGCACGGAATCGTATTCAAGATCATTACGTAATACTGGGGATGATTATTATCAAGCCATTTGGTATACATGTACGCGGGGAGTGGCTAAGCACTAAAAACACGCTGGTTCGAACTTTATTTGTGTTTAACGACACTTTCAACAGCCAATGTCATATCGTGTCAGGCGGTTGTACTGGTGGTGGAAGCCAGTGTTCCCGGAGAGAACCTTCATCTGTTTTGAGGCATATTGTGTCCTACCACACAAACACATTCGGTACTTCCGGTGTGTGCCAATGTGTTGCATGTGCTAGTGCACATCGTCCATCAAAACATATATCACATAAGCACATAGGGTAATTGAGGATACTCATGCCATGGTGATGTGCAATTGGAGGATACCTTTTTGAGAATACCTATCCTCAGACAACACAAAGTACAAGTAGCACAAAACACAAAACATGAATCTGAGAATGCTAATGACATGATGACGTGCTATTGATCACTTAATTCTGAGGCTACTACCCTCCTAAAATTGTCCTCCAATACTACATCATCATTGCATAAGTATCTTCAAATACCCGCATGTGCCTAGGTGCATTTTGTATTTGAAGAGTATTGTAGCACCTAGGCACGCCTCGACACATCCGGTGTGTGCTGTGCAGCAGAACTCATTGTCCCTTGAATGCAACAAGGTGCCATCTGCAATGCCAAGGCATTACACATGCCACCTTTTTTAACCCTTTACCCAACGTAACGGCCAAAACCGGCCAGCGCTATTCTCAAAAATCGCCAATTAATTATCAAAATATTTTCATTTTTTGTCTCAAAAACATAGGTTATGACCCCTCGTTGGAACGAGCTCGTCGAGCTCGTTCCAACGAGGGGTCATAACCTATGTTTTTGAGACAAAAAATGAAAAAAATTAGTTATTCAAGCATTTTTTTTGCAAGTGTTGTCTGCTTTTCATGTTAGGTAAAGGGTTAACTCAAGGGGTGATACAGTAAAAAGCTAATATCAGCAGTACTTGTTGTTTACTGTGGTAAACAAACTTTGTTTTTCTGCTGAAATAGGACCCAGTCACAATGCTTTTTCTGAAAGAAAGTCCCCAAAAATGGACGACATAGGTAAAAACGATTGTCTAAACTTGACTTTATCTCCATGTCGCTGTCACGATTAAACACTGCGCACAAACACGCGACATTCACGTCGGTGGTTATGGTGCAAGACTCCAGAACAGAACAGATGGTGGTAGCCATGGTACAAGCCAGCAGTAGTTTAAACTGTATTTATTTCCAAAGTGTGAAAGTACAATTTATACAATACATTAGAAGCGTACAACCAATTAGGAAATGGATTCGGCAGCAAGCTAAAAGCTTATACTCGGCTGTTTCCAGTTAAACATTTAGCTAATCGTAAATCATATGCGGCTAATAATTATGCAAACACAGTTGTACTCGCACGATGGGAATCCGTGACTGGGTGGGAGGGGTATGATTATAGTTTTCTTCTACGTTTTTCCATTTTTGGGCAATAGTTGGCCAGTTTATACCGAGTGACGGGTCCCGGTTGTGCGCGTGTGGTACTGTTATTAAACTTTGGCTATATTTGAAGTGGTAAAGAAAATAAAAAGAAACAAAAACACGAGAGTGTGAGACACAAATGAGCGACAGAGAATGGAGGCTGTTTGTGGAGTAATGAAGTGTGCAATGCGAAGCGTTCCAAACAACGGTGTCACCGGTAGACACGATGGATAATTCATTAAAGCATGGTTTGGTAGTGGGGCACCTCCCCCACAAACACATACCGTCGCTACAATGTCATGCGACGCTGGCACAACCTCGCTAGGACGATACATACTTAGTGGGGAGATGCTTAGACTAAAAACAATATTGTTTTCATTTCTATATACATTCCTCCATTTAATTCTTCTCATTGGAGAAATAATAATACCCGAGACCTGGCGGATTTAGCATTAGATCAATTGACTATCATTGGTGGTGATTTTAACGCACGTACAGGTTGTCGATCAGATTATGTTACAAATGATGGCGATTCACATTTAGTTTTATCTGATAATTATACATTTGATTGTGAAAATGATAGGGTAAGTTTGGATAAGGAATATAATTCGTTTGGCACACAATTATACATAGTAAAAAAAAGTGTTGCACCCCCTGGCTTTTTCAGGGTATCATCTTTTTGGTGTGATTGAAAAGATAAGGGAATGAAATTTAAAAAAGGGTTGGTACATACACCAACAAACAAGTATTTTGCCTACAAAATGAACTGAAATGTTGTATCCCTTGATCTCATGGTGTGTAAACATTTGGTGCTTAAGTAATGCGTTAAAATTCAAGAAAAATGAGATAGTTTTAGGTATGGCAACAGATGAAAATTTAATGTCGTTGAAAAGATTCCGGTAGGTTGAAAGGTAACATACAGAGAGTGAACAGTCATAAATAGGCAATATAGTGTACTTCCGCCTAGTGCATGGATGACAGCTTCCAGTCTACGTCTCATACTCATCACTAGACGTCGAAATCGCTCCATAGGGAGCCGCTGCCACTCTTCATGCAATGCTGCTTCCAGTTCCTGCAAGTTCTGCGAAGGAGGATCCCTGCTTTGTATTCGTCGGCCCAGAATGTCCCACACGTGTTCAGTGGGGTTGAGATCTGGACTCATTGTTCTGCATAACTTGGGTCACAGCTCGTGAACGATGCGGCCGAGCATAATCATCCATGAATATTGGCCTGGTTGCAAGTGGATGATTGTCAAAATGAGGCACAACAACTGGATCAAGCACTTCCTGAATGTAGCGATCGCCTGTTAAATTGCTTTGTATGGTCACTAAATCCAGCTTCCAGTCAAAGGAGAAGCATCCCCATACCATAACCGATCCACCTCCATACGGTACATTCGGCATGATGTTCCAAGGTGTATAAGCTGTGCCGAGACGCCTCCAAACTCTGACTCTACGATCAATAACATACAAACGAAACCTGCTCTCATCTGACCAGTGAACTCTTCTCCGAGCCCTCAAGTTCCACCTTCGTCTTTGTCTACACCAGGCTAGACGTAACAGCTTGTGGTTCTTTGTGAGTTGGGGACGCTTGATGACTCTTCTGGGCTTCAATCCAACGGCTTTAGGTCGATTTATCACTGTCGGACTACTGATCTGACAATGAGGGAGCCATTGGCGTTTTAGGGCTGCCCTTGAAGGAAAGGGGTGACGTCTTACCAGTCGTAGTAATGCCCTGTCTTCCCTGTGTGTGGCTGTATGAGGTCTGCCTGAAGGTCTACGATCCTTTACGTCATTAGTTTGGGCACATTTCCTCACCAGGCGGCTTGTTGCGGAATAATGACAACCGGTTCTTCTGCCGATTTCCTTAAAGGAAAGACCTGTTGCAAGAAGGTCAATAATCTGCCACCTGACTGCTTCTGGTATTCTTGCCCCCGGCATTCTCCATTTGAATGGATAAAACGGCCGGTAAAACGGTTTATGTAGGCAAGATTTATCACATAAAGATACTGCAGTTTGCAAAAATCTTGGGGTGTGGGATTCACGTGCTAGTTGCTGCGTTTTGGAGATCATTTTTTCAACAAAAACATAATGACTTTATCACCAAATCGCAACTGAATGGTTATCATCAACAGTCTCGACGGGCGTTTCGGATATGCCAACGTAATCAGAGTTTTAATATGGGGGTGCAACACTTTTTTTACTGTGTATATTATCTATGTGTAAATCGTCTCGTATGAGAATAGTGAACGGCAGGAAATTTGGAGATTCTCTCGGAAATTATACAAGCTACAGTTACAATCGCGCTAGTATTGTTGACTATGTATTGATAAATAAGAGGTATCTACCCGATGTTAGCTTTTTTGTGTTAAAACTCCGACAGAATTTTCAGATCATAGTCAACTGACTGTTCATTTCGATTTTATATTTCATGGTAATCGAAGTAGAAAGAACTTAGCTTCAAAATACCTACCGAAAACATAATTAGTTACAAAATGGTGTAAAGAGAGCGGAGATAAAGCCATTTCTACTTTATATGATTCATATGTTCAAAAAAGATTAATGGAGTTCAAATTAAGTGCATATTCTGCAAATCCCATTGGAACCGAAAGGGCCGAGATCTGAATGAAATAATATTGTTTATTAATAAAGCTTCATCGAAAATGATAAATGTTAGGTATAAACAAAAACGTAAACGTCACTAGTTTGATAGACACTGTAAACATTTAAAAAAGATGTGACAAATGTCGTAAATGAGATGAAGAAGAGGCCTTATAATAAGACATTACTGATTAAATTTCACTCTATAAAAAAGCATTATAAGCGCGAGACAAAACGTACTAAGCGCAGAGAATTTTATGAATGTATCTCTGATAAATTATCTAATATAGAGACAGCTAATCCTTCCGAATACTGGAGTATTATTAACACATCCTTCCGAATACTGGAGTATTATTAACACATTTCGTGCTCAGAAAGAAGAGCCCAATTATTAACACCCAGGTGAAACTGTAGAATTCTTTAAAACTGTTGTGGATATTGCCTTTTTCGGCAGTCATTCAAATTAAAAAGATTAATATCTGTTATTTTCATATTTCTATATTTTCGCTCTCTGCAAAACAATCATGACATTTCTGTTTCCAACCAAAACATGTGTGTCTCACAAAATACATCTTTTTTAACAAAAGAGTTCAAATTTAAAGTTCATGAAAAGAGAAAGGAATTAGCTCCCCTTCATCCGTCACAAGGAAACTTTCCCTTGGCTTATCCAACCCAACAATATAACCCCCCCCCCCCCCCCTAAAAATAAAATTGAGGATCAATTTACATGAGCCAATGGAAAGCGTCCGGATAATAATAAATGAAATGCCATGAGAAAATGTATGTCCAAGGAAAATAAAACACAGGGTGAAAATATGCATGACTGAACAACACCAAGGTCTGCTGGCCAGGTAGACAACAGGCATTGCAGAATCATGTATTTATATTCCAAAAAATAGAATCTGGGTAGTCTTACTTTTTTGGAAATTTAATGGCATAGGTAATTCACTAGAGACAATCATAAAATAACTTCTTTGCAAAGTCAGAATATCAATATGAGTCTGACAAAAAAAATATGCATCTGAAAAATAGTATAACTGTGTCTCCCTTGTAATTCCTAACTGCAATTTTCCAACAAATGTCACTTTAATATTTAAAATAAATTAGAGTCTTGATTACTTACTCAGCAGTTACAAGTCATCATATACACGTATAGTTTGAAACGACTTCTTCATTTTCAAAGTCTAGGAGTAACCAATCACCCATAACCAAGTACTACATATACACATAGTATGCATGCATGTACTGGGACATGAATAAAAATGTGGTTGAGCTATCGAAATTTTACTAAACAATGTCCAACAAATAATATATGTGCAGGTACAACTCAATTAAGGGAAAGTGAAAATATAAAAGCTACGCATTCTGCCTCTTGAAGCAATGTTAGGTATTAAATTTTAAAACACATGAGATCAGGAATCAATAAAATAAAGGTGTTAACCCTTCATACTTTCTGGCATTTAGTAAAAAGTCTGATTATTACTAAACTATACAAGTGGTGGGGGTCTAATGTTTAGAGATCTTTTAGCTTTATTATCAAGATGAGACACAGACAACCATTTAGCATTTTGTGCTGGCTCTCCAACCAATTGTACTAAATATTGTATACCATCTGCTGTATGGCGTTGAGCTAAAATGCGTTTGATCTTGCAGTGTTCATCACTTGACACTGAAAGATCATCTGGATCAACATGATCTGAACCTCTGAGTTTGGGAGGTCTTTTAACTGAGCGATTAGGTCGGGAATTGTTCAAGACAATGGGTACTTTGTTATTGCAAGAAGAGTCAGTATCATTACCTTTACGGTCATAAATCTGATTTGCAGTCTTAGTCTTTGCTTTACATGGCAAATTATAATCTGCAGTTTGCACTGGGAAGTGAATGTCTGACGTGTAGTGACACCAAAATAATTTCCAGGGGAAGGTTCCCTAACATATGCATGTTTTAGTCTATCAACATGTGTATCCTACATGAATCGTTTTTTCCTAGTTGGATTTTTTAAAGTAACCATACGTTGACTTGGCATATGTAAAACAACATAGGGACCACTGAAAACAGGTTGAAGCTTTTTAGCAGGACCTGAGTATTCATCATTAAGGTACACACAATCACCAGGTTGGAATGATGACAAAGTATTGTTTTTATTGGTTCGACATTCCATTAAAGTGTTTGAATGTGAACGTTTTTCCACGTAGATCATTCCGAATTTGAAGCAACATAGTTTTTTTGTGCCGTCCAGAATGTCTGAAATGTTTTTCGTTAATGATTTATCGACACACAAAGAGTTAGTAAGAGCAAAAAATACTTCAAAGGGAGAGTACCCTGTTGATGAATTCACAGAATTATTCATTGCAAATACAGTTGAATGCAAGTGTTCGTCCCAATTATTAGACTGGTCATTCATATAAGGTGAGAGTTTATGTGCCAGTGAGTAATGAGAACGTTCACGTGCACCAAGACAGTGGTGTACAAAGCTCGGTGTAAACTGCTGAAGAATATCTAACATTCTGCACAATTCTCTGGTAACCTTTGCAGTAAACTCACTTCCCTGGTCAGAAATTAGAGTATCACACACACCGTATGGTGTAAATAGCTGGAATAAGACTTCGGAAACTGTGTATGCATCCTTATTTGGTGTAGGTAATGCAAAAACAAATTTAGAAAACATATCTAAAGCTGTAAATATATAGGAGTTTCCGCGATTACTACATGGCAAGGGACCATATAAGTCGACTTCCCAAACTTCAAATGTTACAGAAGGTGTAGGGTAAGCTACAATCTGGTTCTTAACAAAATGTTTAGTCACTTTGCGAGACTGACATTCCACGCATGATCGCACATAGTCTGCAATAATAGTAGTCAAGTTCGGAAAGAAATAAAATTGTTTTACTCTATCAATTATATCATTAATACCACTATGCGCACTCATGGGTGAGTCATGAAAAAGTTTCAATACAGTAGAAATCAATGCTTTAGGTAACACAAGTTGATAAATAGGTGACGATTTTGTCCTTTGACTTTTAACTTTGCGCATATGGAAGAGTAAGTCATCAATGATTATGTAATCACTTTGCTGTAACAGAACTGTACGTGCTGTCCGCTGAGATTTGGGTAATACACCTTTGGTTAACCCTTTACCTAACATGAAAAGCAGACGACACTTGAAAAAAAAATTCTTGAATAACTAATTTTTTTCATTTTTTGTCTCAAAAACATAGGTTATGACCCCCTCGTTGGAACGAGCTCGACGAGCTCGTTCCAACGAGGGGTCATAACCTATGTTTTTGAGACAAAAAATGAAAATATTTTGAAAATTAATTGGCGATTTTTGAGAATAGCGCTGGCCGGTTTTGGTCGTTACGTTGGGTAAAGGGTTAAATAATTAATAATGTGACAAAAGTCATGCTTCTGGAACTTTTGAACAGTGTCGGTTGACATATTCAACTGACGTAGAGCCAACAACATATCAGAATCTGTTTTGTTCTCAACTGTAGTTACGAAGGAATCAGTTACCGTATGTTTGACAGATTGCGACTCTGAGCTGGTATTAACTGCGGTCGAAACATTTTCAATAGTATTGTCAATAACACCAGAATGAGCACAGGCATTTGCTCGTATGTCACCATTCACTGATAATGTAATATTAGTGTCACTGTCACTCTCAGAAATATATGTGACGTTAATTGAATTAAATATACAGTCATTATTGGGCGTATTCACCTTATCATCCTCAAAAGCAGAATTTGTATTACTGTCACTATCTGTTACCAAAACTTAAATATGCTGATTCTGAGGCTCAGGAATAGCAGTATCATGAAATAAGTTTCTCGGTGTAGTCAGAAGTGAAGAGTTATGTCCTTGTAATGTTACTTCTGTACGGTCTGTTGGTATATACAAAGATTCACTGTCCTCTGTATCAGCATCATAGGCATAAAAGTTGTCTTCATCTAAATTTTTTTTCTTATTACAGTCTGGGAGTAATGTTTGCGAGACTTTATTGCTTTCTGAGATAATTCGCACTCCAGATGTTTTTTTTCAGGCACAAACTTGAAATAAGAATCTTCCTCTTCAGGACTGGAAGACAATATATCTGCAAATTGTTCTGTCCAAGACAAAGCATCAGGGACGACCATTTCTTTTTGTGGCTTGTAAATAATGTCAAAATCAAACTGCTGTAATATAGCGAGCCAGCGCTCATATATAGCACCTCTCAATTGTTTTTGAAATAATGGTTTGAGGGCTTGGTGGTCACATTCAATAATAAAATGTTTTCCACGCAAATATGGCGAACAATCTAAAACACTTGTCAATACTCCAAGTAATTCCAACTTAGTTGGTCCATAGGACTGTTGATATTTGGAGAGACCTTTAGATCCAAATCTAATAACATGCTGTCCATCATTGTGAACTTGATAAAGGACATATCCAATTCCCTTTGAACTGGTGTACACAGAAAAATGCAATGTCTTATCAAATTGTGGAAATGCAAGTACTGGAGAATTTAACAAACTGTCTTTTAAAGTTTGAAAACTAGAAGAGCACTGTCTATTCCATAGAAATGGAACTCCCTTTTTTAGTAAGCAATATAAAGGATTGGCAATGGCACTATAATTTGGTATGAATTTCCTGAACCAGTTGAACATTCCGAGTACACGCTGTAATTGTTTTCGATTTTGGGGTGTAGGATAGTCTCGGAGAAATTCAATGTGGCTTGCTGGTGATTTAATACCATCTTTTGAAATTCCATGGCCAAGTAAAGTACAAGTTGATTGCGCAAATTTGCATTTTTTGGTCCTAATTTCAAATCTGCATTTCTTAATCCAGATATCACTTCTGAACAATCTGACAAATGCTGTTTGAATGTTTCAGACATGATGCATATATCATCTAGATAACAAAGAATAGAATCAAAAGTCTAATAGACGTGTACGTGAAATTGGAAAAACCAAGGAATGCTATGCCATCCAATCTAAACCGGAAACCGGAAGTAAAAACATGGGGGAACCCAAGCTCTCGTTTTCAGAAGCGAACAAATAGAATGACGCCCCCTAAAAAGCAAACGGTGTAATGCGAGATTTCTCCTTAGATCATTCCATGCAGACTGTGAATAATTTATTGAACATGCTTTTCAAAATTAAAGTTTTTCCAAACAAACTCAACTGTCGTTTGCTTTGCTGACTGAATGTCCCGTTCCCATGTGTTCCAACATTTACCTAAAACAATACACTCGGAGTTGGGTTTATCAATAAATGATATCCTACATTTAACCTTGACTTTCCTCTTAACATTGCAAAAATTAGCAGTCCAATTTAATATTGTGAGACCCGCTCCCATATCCTGTACCCAAAATAAGAGGATGAGACGTTTCTTCCAGAATGTAGACAAATACATAAAATGGATGAATTTTTCTATCAGTACAGCTGGTATTGCTAAGTCTGATTCTTGCAGTACCATATATACTGATAAACTTATTATCAGCTAATAAAACCTTAGCCCCTGGTGGCTGAAAATCTTTTGTATAACATGAATAAGAATCATAAAATTGTTTTGATATGATATTAATGCTGCTGCCTGAATCCAGCAAGGCGGTAACTGGAATAGCTGAGGAGCCGATGTATAAATTTAAATACATAAAATTAATTGAAACAATCATGACATTTCTGTTTCCAACCAAAACATGTGTGTCTCGCAAAATACACCTTTTTTAACAAAAGAGTTCAAATTTAAAGTTCATGAAAAGAGAAAGGAGTTAGTCCCCCTTCATCCGTCACAAGGAAACTTTCCCTTGTTCTTATCCAACCCAACAATATAACAAAACATTACTTTGTTCGAAAATATCTGAGTCTGAAAAACGTCATCTTCCAGCGACAATTAAGGAGCCAGATATCAAATTAAACACTGACTACATAACCGCTAGAGAAATATTAGACGCTGTGAGGCAGCTCCAAAACAAAAGGTCATCGGCTGTAGATAACATTCCGAATGAATTATTAAAACTTATTGTTCCAATTATTAAAGATGATGTTGTCAAGCTATTTAATCTAATATTATTATCGGGTCATTACCATGCATGTTGGAGTGAGTCTATAATAAAAACTCTCTACAAGAAAGGCGATCGACATGATCCTAACAATTACAGACCGATTGCGCCGAGTAGCAATTTCGGAAAATTATTTAATAAAGTAATAAACTCGAGGCTGAATAAGTATTTAGAACTCAAAGATTTAATAAGCGACAACCAATTTGGATTCAGAAAGTATCATAGAATAATTGACAGTGCATTCATTTTGCGCACGTTGGTAAATAAATATAAAGAAGAGAACAAACCAATGTACGCTGCTTTTGTTGATTTTAAGAAAGCATTCGGTAGATAGGTCGTTACTTTTTGAGAAAATGAAGTCATTGCGTATCGGTGGGAAAGTCCTCAAAATTCTTAGCTCTCTTTATGAGTCCAGTTACTATTCTATAAACTATATTACTATTACTATTCTATAAATACGTCTGTAGGATTGAGCCCACCTTTTCTCTCAACAGTGGGGGTTAAGCAAGGATGTTCTACATTCCCCACTCTTTTCAAAATTTTTATTGATGATATATGTGGGATATTTGATCAATCCTTTTGCCCAGTTAATGTGATTAGACAACGACTCAATCACCTACTTTTTGCCGATGACCTGGTAATGTTATCAGAGTCTCCAGCCGGATTAAATAAATGTGTCAGAAGTTAGAACACTTTGTGGATAAAAACAAACTTAGCGGCAATATTAATAAAACAAAATGTATTATTTTCAAAAATAGAAAAGATAAAAAAGATCCTACGTTTTGTATTGGAACAGCGAAATTAGATATCATAGATCAATATAAATACTTAGGTCTTGAATTCACATACAATGGAAACACAAAACGAGTTCAAGAGAATTTAAGTACAAAAGGATCGAAAGCAATGTTTTTCCTTACAAATTCTCAGAAAGTCATTTGACTTAACTCTTGATGTGAAAGGTAAACTTTTTGATAAATTGATTAATCCCATTTTATTATATGGTTACGAGATATGGCCCCTTGACCTTAATACTCCTTTTGCGGACACTACAACCTGTGAACAAGTCCACTTGAAATTTTGTAAAAAAAATACTAATGTTGAATAGAAAAGCATCTAATCAGGCAGCACGGGGAGAGTTGGGTAGATATCCTATTGTGAACGATGCGATCTTACATCTCCATAAATATGTCCATAAATTATCCAAAATTGCTAGCGATAGCATACTCTCCAACTCATTCAAGGAGTCGCTCAAATGTAAACTTCCGAAAACTTGGATAACTCAGTTATCTCGTTACAATATCAAAGTTTCCGGTGCTGAGACGTTAACCAATAGTTATGGAAATGCCTGAAAGATGTCCTAGAATCTCAGCATAGAGAAAGATTTAGATATGTTTAATGATGAGAAAATGAAAAGCAGTAATAAGTTACGAACGGTCACGGGTCGTTTCGCCCCTTTTCCCGTTCGCCCCGGGTCGTTTCGCCCCGAGTCGTTTCGCCCCTAGAATTGGGGCGAAACGACCCTGGGTACAATTTTTTTTTTTCAATGGTAATTTTTCAGCCCAAAGGGTAGTCTTACCTTATTGTAAATCCACCTTGATAACAAACAAATGAAACGGGGAGTAAGAGAGGTGGCCGATTAGGTTCCAGGTCAACTCGCCTTAATCATCCTTTTAAAAAATCCAAGAATCAAAAACGTAATCCGTTCATAGAAAACCCATGGAATAACAGGGAGCACATAAACACAACATGCTAACATCTTGAAGGCAGACGATACAATAATTGAATAAAAAACAAATCTGCAGGGACCGAGTTGACACGAACTGCTCAAACTGAATATCGGTTCTTCAAAAACATCTTTGATGAATTGTTTTTTTTTTTGTTAACAGTCAAGATGTTTGTTTTTACAGTAATCACATACCAGTTGGTGTTTATTTGAGATTGATTGTGTGGCTGATTGCCTATTTTATTCACAAGCGTAAATATGTATGTATATATCTTATTAATTGTGATGCATTTTCCTGAACTCATAGGGATTGGGGTCCCAAGCACGAGAGTATGTTACTGCTCTTACGAATGTAAAGATTCGTGCATTTGATACTCTCCCCCGTAGCGACAAGCACGCACACAGCACAATACCACACGAGAGTATGTTACTGCTCTTACGAATGTAAAGATTCGTGCATACCATACTCTCCACACACTCACAGCAGATACCACAAGGACACGCAACTAAAGAGGTGCTGCTTTTATCTTTACAGTTCACATATTCTAATGAAAACTAATTCTACCTTCTTCTTTTAAGCAGGTACACAGAAGATGTTTTTTGACCAGCACCCCAATAACCGCTACAGACAGTCTAACCGTTATGGAAACAGTCACCCCACAGTTCCTGAACATCCTCCGCTCCATCCCTAAAAGTGGTCAACCACTTTAAGGGGGGCGAGCGTTGGTCCTGCGTCCCGCCTCTGCCCCTTTTTGTAAGCGCAATGCGCATCTTTTGTCCCAACCCAATAGGATTACATTGCAGGCCTGCCCCCGAACCAGGGAAGTTCGGGTCTTCTTCTTGGTGGTCCCCGAAAGGGGTCGTTGTTGCTTTCCTCCAAAGAGTCAACTATAACAGAGACAGCCTGAGGCAGATTATACTTGCCAGTGATGGCCATCACTCATAATCATCCTCGAAGCGGCAGACTATACATGCCCGAAAATCCAGAACGACTGCACCCTCGGGGAGAGGTAGTACCTTTGTGAGAGGACCCAACCTCCCACACTGGTCCTCACTCGAGGGTTCAACCGACATCTGCCAATGATACTACCCATCCACAACTGGACACTACCGAAGACACCTGCCGAGTACCGGATCCTTTTCCTCCTTCAACACGCCTTGACATGTGAGAGCCATCCTATACAGCCACAGAGGGTCGAAAGGGGCTTGTCCCCCATACCGTCCCTGCGCGCCTTCGGCGCGCGAAATCATCATTTCGGTGAACTCATGTGTATTTTCATTATTCAGAACCTGATCAACATAAAATGTATTAAAATTTGAACCTACGTTAGTACGTTTCCCCATTCCTCTTCAAATATCCCTCGGCGAAAAACATTTGCGATTTCAATACATTTTCTCTTATGGTGTGAAGGCAAGACATTTTTTGCTTTCATTTTAATAAAATTTACAGATTATACTTGCCCGGGGATTAGCAGAGTAACAGCACAGTGGCAGAAGAATAGCAGAGAAATAACAAAGTGGCAGATTATACTTGCCTGAAGAATAGCAGAGAAATAACAAAGTGTCAGATTATACTTGCCTGAAAAATAGCAGAGAAATAACGACGTTGCAAATCTGGTGGATTCGACAGATTATATTTTAAGATCATTGTATTACAGCAAATGCATTTTCTATCAGTCAACTGTAAACTGGATGTGTTGTATAAAATTTTATATAAAAATAAACTGAATCATCGTTTCAACCGCTAGTTCTGTTTTATTTTTCTTTATCAAACCCACCCTATACCTCGGGAAAAAAGTGGGGCGAAACGACCCAGGGGGCGAACGGGATTTGGGGCGAAACGACCCGTCACCTTACGAACCTATCGATTAGTTAAAAATGAATACGAGCTTAAACATTATCTGAAAATCACCAGATCTCGATAGGCCAGTGATCTGTTTACTAGACTTAGGGTTAGTAACTGTAATTTAGAAAAAGAAAAGGGTGGACATAAACAACCCCCAACGCCCCTAAATGATAGGAGATGCCAGGTGTACGATACCGGAGAAATAGATAGCAAAAAACATTTTGTTATGGATTGTGGGGCATATGTCGAAATTAGGGAAACAGGGTTCGAAGAAATTATAAAAAAACAAAGAATTTAAATAATTAAATTATTCGGAGAAATACTATTATATATTGAAAAACTGTGATAGTAAATCGATTAATATTATTTCTAACATGATCTGGTCATTCTTCTGTAAACGAGATCACCTTGTTAAAGAAAAAAGTCATTAGTACTTTATATTATACATCATGTTTATTATATCTTCTTATTTGTTATGTTTGTATTGTGCAACTGCCATTATGGTGTAATGCATTAAACTATTAAACTAAACTAAACTAACGATACAGCGACGGTATGCGTTTGCGGGGTCATAATGGGAAAGCGAGCTACACGCAATGCGCTAACTTGGCTTTCGTGTAGAGTTGGGTTGCAGGTTGTTCTGTGGCACTGGCGGGGAGGGGGTAGTCACATTCGCTAAAATGTAGTTTGTAAGGTATAGTAGTGTGTGCCCATGCAGAAGCTGCTCACTTGGGGGGCGAGACCCAATTCTGGGAGTGGCGGCGTCAGCGAATAATTATACCACACAACTTGTCTCGGAAATGCCTTAGCAAATACTCTCTCTCTCTCTCTCTCTCTCTCTCTCTCTCTCCTTATTCTCATATAGAGACGGTACAGCGACGGTATGCGTTTGCGGGGTCACAATGGGAAAGCGAGCTACACACACTGGCGCTAACTTGGTAACAATGGTAGATGAGGGGCGGGTTCACAATGGTAGATGAGGGGCGGGTATACCCAGAAGCTGCTCACTTGGGGGCGAGACCCAATTCTTTGAGTGACGGCGTCAGCAAATAATAATACCTTACGGGAGGAAGCAGGAAGCATAGACAAAACGGGACAGGAGGTCTATCTCGCTTTGTCTACTTTCCTTGCTCAAGCAGTGGACCGCAAGGTTTCTCTGCCCCATGAGAACTATAGCTAGAACATTTTCGACAGCAGAATGAATTGATGTATCATCTCGAAGATTGCTCGATTTTGTGACGCTGATAAAAGTCCACTTCTGTAAATAAGGGTTTCAACGTTGATTTCTAAATCTAGACTGCCTATGGTCGAGTCCCTAACGTTACTGAAAAGCGGGCAGAACAACAGGAAGTGTTCAGTCGTTTCGCGATCACTACAACTGCAGAAGGAAGTATCAGACAGGTGATTTTTAAGTAGGTGGTCTTTTAGGTTGCTACATTCACGATCTGTGATCCATGTAGAATTTGGGAATAATTCGTTTGCCATTGATGAGATAAGTTTTAAAATTTAGAAGGGTTGGGGTTTTTTCACGTCGTTTGGAAACTCGTTCCAAAGTTTAGTTATTGATGGAAGAAAAGGCGACTGGTGGTGGTGACTCGTTCGACACGATGGAGTATTCAGGGTGGGGAGGGGTATCATCAATGTAATATAGGGGAGTGCTAAGCCGTGGTACATTTTAAAATATTGTTTGAGCTGGTGTTTTTTACGTCTTCACTCCAATGTTTCCCATCCAGTCTCTGTATATATCGACTGTTTGCTTGTACTTTTTGTAGCTCCAGTACGGAGTCTGGCTGCTTCAATATGTATTTTTTCAAGAGAATGGGATTGTTCGGTACTGCAGTTGTCCCACACAACATCAGCATATTCCAGAACGGGCCATATGAATGCAAAATATATTTTTTCAAGTACTCTGTGGTCAAGTCTTATTTTAAGTGCCTAATCATGCCCAGCCTTTGTCACCCTTTAGTCGTAACATCAGTAATATGAGCTGACCAGCTGTCACGGTCATTAAAGGTAATGCCTAGGTGCTTATGCTTTTCGACGTGGTTTATGTTTTGGGCAGACATTACCAATGGGTGTGTGTTGGTTTAGAGATTTTTCGAGTAATTAACATTGTTTCGGTTTTACTTGGGTTAAATTTGACTAGCCAAGTCTTTGCCCAGTCTTCTATGCCTCTGATGCCATTATTAATAATTTCTGCAGCTTCGTGGGGGTCCTCGACAATGAGAAACAACGTTGTGTCATCAGCGAATAGTCTTATGTTGTTTCTAATATTTTCAACTATATCGTTTATATATATTAACCCTTTACCTAACATGAAAAGCAGACGACACTTGCAAACAAAATTCTTGAATAACTAATTTTTTTCATTTTTTGTCTCAAAAACATAGGTTATGACCCCTCGTTGGAACGAGCTCGACGAGCTCGTTCCAACGAGGGGTCATAACCTATGTTTTTGAGACAAAAAATGAAAATATTTTGAAAATTAATTGGCGATTTTTGAGAATAGCGCTGGCCGGTTTTGGCCGTTACGTTGGGTAAAGGGTTAAAAATAGCAGGGGACCTAAGATCGAAACTTTGGGGAACGCCGAGAGTTACTTACTTCTAGGATGAAGATACAGAATTTACACACACTCGTTGTTGTCTATCCATTTAGTAGCTACCGAACCAGTGTAGACGTTGCCAGTGATACCAATACGTTCAAGTTTGTACAAGAGTCCTGCTCGACAAACTTTGTCGAAAGCTTTGCTAATGTCACCGAAGACCACTCGAATTTTTTTACTCTCATCAAGAGCTGAACTAAAGAAGTGATATATCTCGGTTAGCTGCAGGACAGTTGAGTCAGATGGGAAAAACCCAGATTGAAGGGGGGGGGGGGGGGGGGGGTAGCAGAGAGTTTGTTTGCAAGAAAGTTAGGATATGTTTGAAAACGCATCTTTCGAGGACTTTGCTTAAACCGCTGAGTAAAGTTATGGGTTGATAGTTTGCTGCACTATGCGGGTCCCCAGCTTTGAAAACCGGGACAACGTTACCTCTTCTCCACTCTTTTGGAAAGAATGTTTGGCATAGCATCCTATTGAAAATTAGTGTTAGAGGGTTGCTAACGCAGAAGAACAGTTTTTAACAACTTGGAACTTATACAGTCAGGGCCACTTGCCTTTGACACATTCAACATGTTTAGAATTTCTTGGACTTCCTCGGTCTTCAAGAATTTTAAAATTTAAATAACAGCAAAAAGTTTTAAAATCATTTCAATACCAACAAAAGGTTTTAAAGTATTTAAATGGATAATTATACTCCAAAACAGGTTTTTGAAAAACAAAATGGCGTGTCAGTTTGAAAGAAATACATGTAAATGCTTCCAAAAAGCAACATTGAAGAGTGTCAGAGGGTGTAATTGGGGATCTATTGTGTTTGTGAACAATGGGCACCTACCCCCTTTACATTTATACATCAGAGAAATTTAAATGACGGAGATAGATTGTTTTCTTATTCATTACGGAATGTCGCTCATCAAAACAGCCCTTAGGTGTTTAACAGTTAAATGTGGACCAGTGCGTTTAAAATTGACAAATTCAAGTAATGTCTGCGGCCATCATTTTTCTCAAAGGTGATGACAATAACTCATTTTAACTCAAGTAAAAATATTAAAGTGTTAGCTTTCAGCTGTTTATCGATGAAAATGTATCAAAGAAAACGATAAAGTGTAAACGAGCCAATAGAAAGCAATAGAATTGTCATTGTCATTGTACATGTCAGCCAATCAGAGTGCAGGAAACCGTCACGTGCACCGGTCAAACGTGTTTTCTGATCGACTGAAAATATGAAGAAACTTTCGTGTTTGCGACAAGACCTTTATGACAGTCTCTGCGCATTTATATATTAAATGAAACAGATAATTAATTCTGAACCCGCATTTCAAGATTTGAAGTCGGGGTGTAATAAAATAGCATATTTTCTGCAGACATTCCGTTAAATTCCGACTTAAGCGGCCCATCCACAGTCAATATAATTGTCAATATTATTGACTCAATATTATTGACAATATAATGTTTGCCCTCAACTGCACTATCATTTTGATCAATATTTCTTTCATTTCTGATTCGACAATCATAGGATTGATTGATCAATCTTTGATTGATTTTGCCATGTTGATGGCTCTGTGTTTTTGACAAGAATGAAATATTGATCAATACAATTGATGTGACAAAAATGCACATCAATATTATTGACAATATGTCAATAAATATTTGAGCTCTCTGATATTCTTCAATACATTGATCAAGTCTTCAATATCGCCCATTCATGATCAATAAGATTGTCAATATAAATTATTGACAATTATATTGACAATCATATTGAGTGTGGATGGCCCGCTTTAGATTTATTCATGTAGACGCAGCTGGTTTACAGTTTGTTTGTTTTTAACTTGTACAAACTTGTAAACATTTGCTTTAATTTTGTAGTCAATTGAGTAAAAACCGGTATTCGATACTTCAGGGTAGCCATAAAGTTTCACCTGTTGTCCACACCACTGAGTGATTTTATGATACTCCAATTAGCGTGTTTAAAGGGTCTAACTCCCCCACCCTGGCCACCCTTTACCCACTATGAGCACAAAATCAAAATTAATATACAACGCTTCAACTGATTCTCTCTCTCCTCAATCACCGCCCACGTCTAGTCTATATCGATGATACAGTACGGATTGAAATTAATTGTTCAAGCATCATATTACAACACAAGTCGAAATGAAATCTGATACACTGAACCATACTATAGCGCATGACAAAATTAATTCCCGTATACAATTTTTAAGCATGTCCCTTTGTGTTACTATCAGCAGCTATGACTATAGTGTAAAACTTTGTGGTACAAAATTCGACACCTTTCTGTGGCAAATGTCGATGTAAAACAAGATAATACATGAGAACAACTTGTGTACCTGCATTTTGTTGATAAAATATGTCTTGTATTAGACAGCATTCCGGAATATTAATGCGCCCACTTAATAACAACCGATCTTTTATTGGATCACAACATCAGTGGGGAGTGTTTTTTTAATAATTGCCGAATAGCCACGAAGTTATGTTCGGTAATTTACGGAGATTTCCGAAAACGGACGAATACGATAATTGCCGAGAAAGGCAGTCGGCAGTTTACCGACACACTTCAAATAAAACAATCATAAATCTGAGATATACCTGGATAAAATGCATTTTTTTAACAGTCGATATTAACCAGACATCAAAAACCAATCAAATTGATTACTAAATTACTAAATGATATGAAATCGGGGGTCAAATGATAAAATTCTTCGTCAATAAATTACAAATTTTTCTGAAATCTTTGATCAAACGTGTCCCTCACAACCCTTCACAAACAATGAGGAGTGCCTCACAATCCCTCACAAATAGTGAAGAACTCCTCACAACCCCTCACAAATAGTGAGGAGTGCCTCACAACACCCTCCCAAACACTGAGAGGTCCTCCACAACTCCTCACAAACAACGAGGAGTTTCTCACAACCCCCTCCCAAACACTGCGAGAACTCCCACCCAAATGACACCTCCCACCCTCATTCAAGAAAATCTGATACTCCAAACACAGTGTATTTAATGAACTTGGGTAGGGGATGAGGTAAACTAACCTCTCTGATAGCTATCCCACAATACATCATTCCCTCATAATGCTTTTTCTACTTGGAAACTTTTCTGTCCCGCAACACTTTAAGGCTACTTCGAACATACCTACGGTTCAGAGACAGCGGCCCGCGCTTTGCATAGCCCTGGTCGAATAAAGCATATGCCCTTGTTACTAAGTTGATAACGCCCCCCCCCCCCCCCCCCAGTCCATGTTTATTCTTCCAATGCGAAGATTATAGATAATAAACGAAATATTTTCAATGATATGAGTTTTATTTCAGCTATAAAAAGGTATTACAGATTTTTTTGACATTTCAGTAACAAAAATAGTACAGTCCTTTTCACAATCCATAATATAATAAATGTCTTCTAGGGATATCTCTAATCCTCATTTGTTTCTTTTGACACGTCTAAAAACAAATATTTTCTTAATAACGGGTCAAAAATATATTTTCTTTTCTCAATTGCGAAATTTTCAGCTTCGCTCATTCCGAAACCCTCATCGCGCCGATGTCGCTGAGCAGTTTCTTTTATTTTTCTGTAGATCGGATGCCGTCTGAACATCAGTATTCGATTCATCCCTCTGAAAAACCTCTTACGGACGGAATCTCTCACGCTGTCTTCAAGAGATTCCCTGGACTCATTGACTGCCTCGCCATCGGGCAAGCCACTGTCTATATAAGACGCTTTCAACTCCTGAAATTCTTCTTCATTATCCTCATATGCTCTTCCGATAAAATCATCTACAGGACTGTTTTCGTTCACCTCGTCTTCTGAGTATTCGCTCCCAGTCGTTGTATCGGTATCTTCTGCTCCTGAATTTATGCTCCCCTCATAATCCGACAAGTTATCTACCGCCTTCCGATTTGTAGCCTTCACCTCCCATTATTATTTGGGAACAGTACTCCCTACGATGTCTCAATAAGTTATCTGATCGAGAAAAGAACTTTCCACAAGACTCACACACTGGCATATCTCAACAGTATAAATGTAAATTAATAACTGACGCAAGCCCTCCGACAACGTTGTCTTTAAAAGCGTGATGATGAAATGATGAATTATGGGATAGCTATGAGAGAGAGGTTGGTTTACATCATCCCCCACCCCAGTCCATTAGATACATTATGTTTGAAGTATCCGGTTCCCATGTCTGAGGATGGGAGGAATCATTTGTGGGCGGGTCCTCGTTTTTGTGAGGGGTTGTGAGGCACTCCTCACTGTTTGTGAGCGGTTGTGGGGAATTCCTCATTTTTGTGAGGGGTTGTGAGGCACTCCTCACTGTTTGCGAGTGGTTGTGAGGAATCATTGATCACTCGTTGAGGATGGAGGGAAACATTTGTGAGCGGTCCTCATTGTTTGTGAGGGAGTTCTCACTGTTTGTGAGTCCCCACAAACAATGAGGACCCACTCACCGGCGCCACCTCTGGTCAATCGATATCGAAAACCGCATCCCTACTACTTCCCCTAGGTACCTATTCACGCGGATTCCACCATACAGCGGGCGTAATTGCCAATTTTGAAAACGGTTTTCATAATGTGTGGGTGGCAGTCCACCGATTATTCGGGGAATGCTGCTTTAACCCTTTACCCAACGTAACGGCCAAAAAAGACCAGCGCTATTCTCAAAAGTCGCCAATTAATTTTCATTATTTTTCTATTTTTTGTCTCAAAAACATAGGTTATGACCCCCACGTTGGAACGAGCTCGTCGAGCTCGTTCCAATGGGGGGGGGGGGGGGTCATAACCTGTTTTTGAGACAAAAAATGAAAAAAATTTAGTTATTCAAGAATATTTTTTTGGCAAGTGCCGTCTGCTTTTCATGTTAGGTAAAGGGTTAACGGGAAATTACTATAACTTTTGTTTTTAAGCAAAATCTCCGTACTCGGACAGAGTAATCTCAGGTTGCGATATTCGAAAGGATTGAACATTATCTGTGATCACAAATTTGTATTTCTACTCTCGATTTTTCTTGTAATAAATTAAATTGTGCTGCCCGCGACGGCTTGGTGCGAGCATCTCACCATTTTGGACCAGGAATAACGGTAAATCGCTACAGTATTAGCTGGATTTAGCAGGACCAAGCGACTGGACGCCTAATGCACACAAGCTTTTCCGGCAAAAAAAACCCCGAGAAAACGGCGGTGCCAGTGGATGGTCCTACTAAACACCGAGGGATACCGAGCTGAAGGAAAATAAGTAATAGTTGTTTAAAAGGTTTAAACATATGTGCAGACATATAAGTTAGTCCTTTGAAGCAATTTTTGTGATGTGCTAATTGATTTAGTCAAGTAAATGCGAGATATACAGACCGAGCTGTCGCCGAAAACTGCCCCTCGGTATTAAGTATACTACTCAAAGTTTGCAAAGCACCAAGTATATCCAACTACCTGTTTTACGTTTTAGTTGAAATCTTGTTATGAAAAGTGTATGTATTTTATATTTAATTATATCTTTGATGATTTAAGTACAGAAATTAAGATTTTGTTTGTGTTTGACATTATTCTTTAGCTTTTGAAAACGATAAGCATGCAAAATGGATATTATTGGTAAAAGAGGAAATTTTTCAAATTTGCCAAAATTTGACGGAGCGAACTGGTGTGGGTTCAATATCGAGACCCATTATTGTTAATTACGGCTTGACAATACCTTCTCATGCTCCCAATCAGGTTCCAGTGGGTCCTTTGTGGGATGTTGTTCCATTCTTGGACGAGCATGGCTCCAAGCTCCTGCACACTTCAAGGTTGGACTGAACGGACTGAAATTGCAAGCTGCAACTCATTCCACACATGTTCAATTGGATTGAGGTCAGGAGATCTTGCTGGCCAGTCCATACGCTCAATCCCCTCCCTCTGTCGGTATCCCCGAACAGCATGGGCAACATGAGGACGGGCATTATCGTCCATCAGAATGAATCTATCACCCGCTGCACCTGCATACAATCTGACGTGGGCATCCAGGATCTCATCAATATACTGCTGTGCAGTCAATCAATGTATCACGGCCAAGGACACAAAGCTCTGTACGTCCATCCCAGCTGATGCCTCCACAGACCATTATTGACCCTCCACCATAGCAGTCATGCTCAGCAATGTTGGCTGCATGGAATCGCTCTTCTGGTCTTCTCCATGCCCTAGAATGCTTATATCTGTGTTTTCTAGGCAGTACATTGACTCATCTGTAAAAAGGACAGGTCGTCAATCTTCTCTGGTCTATCCAACGTGACCCATGGCCCATTCATATCGTGCCTGGCGGTGGTTCTGGGGCAGCTGAATGCGAATACATGGTCTTCTCGATCGGAGACCACCTTCGTGCAACCTTGCCCGGATAGTCTGCGTCGAAACATTTACCCCGTATGCATTGTGAAGGTCACTGCGAAGCTGGGTTGCTGTGTCAAAGCGGTTCCTACGGGCCCGAATGATCAAAAACCGGTCTTCAGCTGCAGATGTTGCCCTGTCTCTGCCACCACCATGTCCTTTGACTAGTGAGCCATGCTGCTGAAATCTTGCCCAGGCTCTGGTGATCACCGTATGGTGCACACCAAGGGCTTCACCAACCTGGCGATGGGTAGCACCTTGTTCCACCATCCCTACAGCCCACCACATTTCTGCTTCAGACAAATGTCTTCTTACATTTGCATTCGCCACATTCAAGCATTAAATCACAAAGTTTTGCGTTGAAATGAAGACTGAATACCCTACACATCTCATGTACATGTAGACAGTACACGAAAACATCATGGAAATCAAGGGGTACATACTTTCCATGACTGTCACGAAAAGTCTGGCTTTCAAGAGAGCTAATGTAAACACCGAGACCACCTCAATACATTCCTCAATCATATCCAACAAAAATATCGCAAATGTGTTACAAGAAAATTTCACAACGATGTGTCAAATATGTGGTGCTCAGCAAACTTTGAGTAGTATAGGTATATATCTTTGTAATTAAGAGGTTACCTCGATGTCTGGGTGAAGCGTGTAAGTGCTAACTGGGAATCACAGGACAAATCACTGTGGGGGTGGGGGTCCTAAATGTCAGAACCGCACAGAACCCACCGTAACCACACAGAACCATCTTCAAATTGCACTTGGCCGGTGTTTTTATAGAAAACACATTTCATTTCCAGTGCCTAGTATGTAGTTAGCATTCGCAAGCAGGGTAGAAATGGGTTTAAACTCAAAGACGCCTTCGTCTGGGTGGTTCTGGGTGTGTGGGGGGGGGGGGGAGTTGAAGATAATTGCAACGTAGACGTGCAGTACAAATCAACGTCGATGGCGCTGTAAGAGCGATACACGACGCTTCAGCAACGCTGTGCGTTGGCGAGGTGAGAATGGGAAGGTGAGCTAAACACAAAACCGCTATCTTGGCTTTCGTGTAGCGTTAGGTGATAGGGTACTCCGCGGGACTGGGGGTGGTGATGTGGGGGGGGGGGGGGTTAGTCACATTCATTAAAATGGAGTTGGTAAAAAATAGTATTTTGTGGGTGAGGGACGAGTATACCTGGAAGATGCTCACTGGGGCAAGGACTACTTCTGGGAGTACAGGAATGACGGCGTCAGTGGATAATTATTCTTGTGGGAAGACAGGTAAGACAGGTGAGACAAGTAGCAGGACAAAGCATCAATCAAATCTGGCAATTTCAAAATTCTCGTTTTCCAATTTTATAATATTATTCATTCTCACGCAGTTGTTTTTTGGTCATAATTTTGGTGTGTCTGCCTTGGTTCGAATAATTTGGGTTTTAGTTTAGGTAAAGGTGTCGAGGCCAAATATTTGCTTTCTTTGTAAATCATCGATAGGTCAGCTGAAATTTCTTCGTATGCGACAGGGTCTTCAGTCGTGAGAAGCCCTGTAACTGAATTGTTGTGTTTCTTATGAAGATTGTGGAGCACATTCTCCTTCAAAGCCTGGTGCATAAGGTGTGTTGAGTTTGTGAAGCAGGCTTCGATGGTAATTGCTGACAGCCACAAAGAGAACTACTTAACAAGTCACAGTGCGATTTACAGTTCACACTGTCGCTTACCGAGATCGCTTACCGCGATGCAGCAGCTGTAAATAATAATTACCAAACTACCTATTATACCGAGGGAGAGATTTTTCAGCGAACGCTACTACTTTAGCACCCACAATTCTCAAATATAGCATTAAAACCATGCACATACTGATTAAATCTATTTATATAATCATAATACTCCACCTCACACCCTTTTCACCCCATCCCCACCCCCTTTTCCTTCACCTCGGTATCCTTCGGTGTTTAGTATGACCGCACGACCTGTGAAGACCGAAGCAGAGATGGTAGTTGCTTTCTTCCCACCTGGACCTCCTCACCCACCGTTTTATTTTTGTTTTTTGTTTGTTTGTTTTGGGTTTGTTTTTTTTTTGGGGGGGGGGGGGGTTGTGTTTTTTTTTGTTTTTTTCTTTCTTTTTTTTTCATTTTTTTTTTTTTAATCCAGAAGAGTTTGGAAATCCTCCACTTTATGTGCTCAAGCAACTCATAGAAATGATGGACGAAGTGGACGAAACGAGACAGCTGATCCCTGAAGTAAAAAAAAGATAAATTCATAGAACAAAAGGGCATTTTTTTTATACCGGTCTTCACATTGTAAACTTGAAACATGGGCCGATGACTGGGGCATGAGCTTAAACGCATCAAAAGGCTACATCCTATCAATCAAAAGGAAAGCCAATTTTTCTCTACCTTAAACAACCACATACTACAGGAAGTAAAATCAAATCCATATCTAGGTCTACAAATCTCCAACGACCTAAAATGTGGAAATCGCATTGGAAATGCAGCAAAGAAAGTCAATTCCACTCTGGGCTTCCTCAAAAGAAACCTGAAGTACTGCTCCAGGGAATGTAAGAAGCTCTCATATATAGCCCCCGTACTTTCTTTGCTCGAATACGGAGCTATCATATGGGACCCCCATACCAAGAATGACATCAACAATCTAGAGGAAATCCAAAGACTTGCTGCCCGATTCATCGTCAATGACTGTAGATCTAAGGAAGAAGGCAGTGTAACAGCAATTCTTAAAGGCCCGAAACTAGCACCGCTTAATGTCCGGAGGAAACACCAACGACTGACATTCCTATATACAAGGTGCTTGAAGGGCTGGTACCAGCTCTCCCAATAAACGACTATCTGACTCCCAACAAACGCAAAAGGCTTGTCAGGAATGCTGGACGAAACGGCCCATGGACGAAACTGCCCAGATTAATTTTGGTCAAAACGACCCAGATTTTGAGACGGAATGGCCCAGATTTTGAGACAGAACGGCCCACATATTTGGAATGAACGGCCCTTATTTAAAAAAATTTCTTGTACCCCATTAATATTTTTTTTACAAGAGTACTAACGACTGTATTGAAGTTGATTATTATTATTATACTGAAGTTGCTTGAAGGTAAGGAACTGTTTTTACAAATTTTGTAACATCTCAACATCTGTACTCTCACACCGTATGGTGTTTTTACTGTGATCTAGTGTTTTGTGAATAATGTCAGCGGCATAAATAGGAAGGAAGGGATTATAAAAAGGTATTTAATTACCCTGTAATCAGGTGTACAAAGCAATGGTCAAGAATTATCATTATCATTTTCGACTTGTGCTTTTATTACAATCATTCTAAGTCAGTTACATTCAAGTTATCCAGGGTACTTGTTCTTCACTGATACACTACGACCTCTGTCAAGTTGGGGTGTACTAATAAATCAGGAGGAGTCCAATCCACCAGACTAGGTGGGCGTGACGTCCAAACAGTTGGGTTGACACTGTCAACCCAACTGTTTGGACGTCACGCCCACCTAGTCTGGTGGATTGGACTCCTCCTGATTTATAAGTACACCCCTCACTATTCTTCATCAAGCCGCGGATAAACAGAATAACCTAAACAACACTTCAAATAATTAAACAAAAAAGAAAAGTCTCCGGACAGCTTACGAATCAGAGAATGATAAAAAAAAGGGAGAACTTAAAACCGCGTATAATCGTCTTCACGGCGAAGTAAAAAAGATCATAGCTAACGACAATTGCGTGAGATGGGAAAAGGCGACAGAAAACCTCAACGGGTTGAGAGAACCTAAGAGGTTCTGGGATACATTTAAAACTCATACTGGCCAGAAGAGCAAAAATGTCAATAATAATTCACTGAAAACTAGCGACGGAACCATGGCTCTCGACGACAAGGCAAAAGCCAGCGCTTTTGCCGAACTTCTAAAGAAAGCTCATCGTCCAGAAGAAAGGGACAGATTTGACAACTATTTAAAAGTAAAAGTAAATGAACTTATCCAAGACAACAACTCAATTTTTAACGATCAAAAGGCTGAAGATGGGGACGATCGTGAATTAACCGAGCCAATAAGCGTAGAAGAGGTCATGGGTATAATTCGAAAATGTAAGTCATCTTCGTGCCCCAGAGAAGACGAAGTCTCTTACAAGTGTCCCAACATCTTCTACTATAGACTTACCCAACTCCTAAACTGCTGTCTTTCCTGTGGGAAAATGCTGGAAAGTGGTCCAGGGGTCATGATACCTAAACCCGACAAAGACCTTTCCAACCCTTCTATCGCCCAATTAGCTTGCTTAGCTGTGTTGGAAAACTATTTGAACGGATTCCCACCATGAGACTTCGCAGCTCGGCTATCTCAAATCAATCAATTGTTTAACAAATGGCAAAGCGCGTACAGGAGTTAGAAAGAGGAAATCGAATACGTATATGGACTGGTCGAGTATATGAAAAAAAGCGTTTAGTCAAAACGAAATAGGAACAGCGCTTTTCTTGGATGTAGAAACACCTCCGATCCAATTATAATGATAAGTATTTTTTGCTAAATCCAAAACGTTTGGAAAATGAAAGTGTCAATGACACTGTAGCTTAACTTGAGTGTTGTGTTTGATGAAAAGGATAATGTTCAATGTTTATGAAAGGATTATGAAATAAGACAAGAATTGTGATAATTGGGAATATGTTCATTTCTGTTCCCCGTATGCTATGTTTTTGATAAAAAAATAATATGAGGTGTACACTGTACTGAAGAGCTGAGGGTGGGTTAATATGACCTCACAGTTAATGTATGTGGCCCTCACAGTTAACGTATATCAACGAAAGTTACCAAGTTACAGTGAAAATATTCCAAAACGAGTCATCCTATCAAGTTAAATTGAAATCTCTTCATAAATATGGCCTGTAGTCTGTGCTAAAGGTTTTCGGGCTTCGGGCCCCTGGGGCCATCAGTTTCCCAATTGCGTCCAAAGGGGACGTTCTCATCTAGACATTATATGAAGTCAACCTACCAAGTTACAATGAAATCCCTTCATAAATATGACATGTAGACTGTGCTAAAGGTTTTTGGACTTGGGCAGCCATCATGGTTGAATGATCGCAACCAAAAGGGGACATTCTCATCTGGGCTTCACCTGGTGTGATCCTACGAAGTTACAATGAAATCCCTTCATAAATATGACCTGTAGACTGTGCTCAAGGTTTTCGGGCTTCGGGCCCCTGAAGCCGTCACAGTTGACCAATCATGGCCAAAAGGGGATGTCATCATCAAGGCATTATATGGAGTCAAACTAACAGGTTACAATGAAATCCTTCCATAAATATGACCTATAGACTATGCTAAAGGTTTTGGGGTTTTGGGCTCGGGCAGCCATCAAGGCTGAATGATCGTGACCAAAAGGGGACATGCTCATCTAAACATTATTTGGAGTCATCCTACCAAGGTACAATGAAATCCCTTCATAAATATCACCTGTAGACTGTGCTAAATGTTTTCGGGCTTCAGGCCCCTGTAGCCGTCGCAGTTGCACAATGGTGTCCAAAAGAGGCTGTTCTCATCTAGACATTATATGAAGTCAACCTACCAAGTTACAATGAAATCCCTTCATACATATGAACTGAAGACTGTGCTAAAGGTTTTCGGGCTTTGGGCTCGAGCAGCCACCATGGTTGAATGTTCGAAACCAGAAGGGGACGTTCTCATTTTGGCATCATCTGGAGTGATCCTACGAACTTACAATGAAATCCCTTCATAAGTATGACCAGTAGACTATGCTCAAGATTTTCAGGCTTCGGGCACCTGTAGCCATCACAGTTGACCAATCACGACCAAAAGGGGATGTCATCATCTACGCATTATATGGAGTCGACCTAACAAGTTACAATGAAATTCTTCCATAAACACGACCTATAGACTATGCTAAAGGTTTTTGGGCTCGTGCAGCCATCAAGGCTGAATGATCGCGACCAAAAGGGGACGTTCTCATCTAGACATTATTTGGAGTCACCCTACCAAGCTACAATGAAGTCCCTTCATAATTATGACCTGTACACTGTTTTAAAGGTTTTCGGGCTTCGTGCCCCTGTAGCTGTCACAGTTGCCCAATCGTGTCCAAAAAGGGACGTTCTCATCTAGACATTATATAAAGTCAAACCTTACAATGACATTCCTTCATAAATATGACCTGTAGACTGTGCTAAAGGTATTCGGGCTCGGGCAGCCATAATGGTTGAATGATCGCAACCAAAAGGGGACATTCTCACCTGGGCATCACCTCGAGTGATCCCTTCATAAATATGACCTGTAGACTGTGCTCAAGATTTTCGGGCTTCGCGCACCTGTAGCCATCACAGTTGACCAATCATGACCAAAAGGGGATGTCATCATCTAGGCATTATATGGAGTCAACCTAACAAGCTACAATGAAATACTTCCATAAATACGACCTGTAGAATATTCTAAAGATCTTTGGGCTCGGGCAACCATAAAGGCCGAATGATCGCGACCAAAAGGGGATGTTCTCATCTAGACATTATTTGGAGTCATCCTACCAAGCTACAATGAAATTCCTTCAGAATTATGACCTGTAGACTGTTCTAAAGGTTTTCGGGTTTCGGGCCCCTGTAGCCGTCACAGTTGCCCAATCGTGTCCAAAAGGGGGCGTTCTCATCTAGACATTATATGAAGGCAACACACCAAGTTACAATGAAATCCCTTCATCAATATGACCTGTATACTGTGCTAAAGGTTTTTGGGCTTGGGCAGCCATCATGGTTGAATGATCGCAACCAAAAGGGGACATTCTCATCTGGGCATCATCTGGAGTTACAATGAAATCCCTTTATAAATATGACCTGCAGACTGTGCTCAAGGTTTTCGGACTTCGGGCACCTGTAGCCATCACAGTTGACCAATCACGACCAAAAAGGGATGTCATCATCTAGGCATGATATGGCGTCAACCTAACAGGTTACAATGAAATCCTTCCATAAATATGACCCTTTGCCTATGCTAAAGGTTTTAGGGCTCGGGCACCCATCAACGCTGAATGATCGCGATCAAAATGGGACATTCTCGTCTAGACATTATTTGGAGTCATCCTACCAAGTTCCAATGACATCCCTTCCTAAATATGACCTGTAGACTGTGCTAAAGGTTTTCGGACTTTGGGCCCCTGTAGCTGTCACAGTTGCCCAATCAGGACCAAAAGGTAACTTTCTCATCTAGACATTGCATGAAGTCAACCCACCAAGTTACAATGAAATTCATCAATAAATATGACCTGTAGACTGTGCTAAAGGTTTTCGGGTTCTGGGCTCGGGCAGTCGTCACAGTTGGCAGATCACGCCCAAATGGGGAAATTCTCATCTAGAGATCATGAGGAGTCATCCTACCAAGTTACAATGAAATTCCTCCATATTAAACATGACCTGCAGACTGTGCTAAAAGTTTTTGGGTTTCGGGCTTGGGCAGCCATCACGGTTGATAGATCATGACCAAAAGGGGACGTTCTCATCTAGGCATTATACAAAGGCATCCTACCAAGTTACAATGAAATCCCTTCATAAATACGACCTGTAGACTGTGCTAATGGTTTTCAGGTTTTGGGCTCGGGCAGCCATACCGGTTGCCCGATCAAGACCAAAAGGGGGCATTCTCATCTAGACATGACCCCAAATCTGCATATGAAATTTCGTGACGATCAGACAAGAACTGCTGAGTGTAGCCCGTGCTAAAGGAAAATGTGAACAGACTCGCAGACTCACAGACTTCCGCACGCGTGATGGCAATAGCTTATCTTGACTATGTCAAGTTAAGCTAAAAAGTCAATGGGAGCATAAGAAATGAGTTTTTTTTAACAAGGGCCGTTCTGACCCAAAACATGGGCCGTTCTGTCTCCAAATCTCGGTCGTTCCGATCAAAATCAATCTGGCCCATTTCGTCCTGTTACTCTCATCAGAACTAAGCAATACCAAGGATGAAAACACCGTAGAAAACCCAATAAAAAACAACACCAGGACAGGACCTTCCAAATACCAAACAGTACCACTGAGCAGTATAAACATTCCTTTTTTGTAAAAACCACCATCGACTGGATAAGCTCAGTGACGTAGAGGTACACGCAGCCGCATTAGGTTAATTCAAGGTTGCAATCGAACGAGAAACACCATAGCGCGCTCCCCCACTCCGTCGTATAAAAGCCAAAAATGGAGTCTCTGACGTACCACATACAGACACATCTTGTTCTTAAAGCCTTCCCTTTTAGATTTCACGCGCCGAGTTTGCAAGGTCCAAATTTGTTATTGTGGTTCAACATGGACCGACTTTGTTTGGGAGCAGTTTTCATTTCATCGGGGGTAAGTTTCCGTGAACAATCTAGATTAATCTGGATTGGAAATCGAGATTGAGAAACCGTTTTTCAAAGGTACGATATTCTGTTTCCTTGCAAGTGAAGTTCGGATGAAATATGGCCTCAAACGAGGAAGTTGTCGTTGCAGCCTGTACGGAAGAAATTATGAACAATTACTATACTGAACTTCTGAACATTGATTGAGGAAACCTTTGAAACAGCGAGCTGTTTATTAATCGATATTAAATAAAAGACTGTTTGTAGAAGTTGATGTTAGTTTTTTTAGTTTTCAGTGGAAACCCAGACAGTGACAGTGGTGTGCCTGGAAATGTGTGTGTTTGGTTTTTTTTTTTCTTTTTGGTTGGGTTTTTTCTGTTTTTGTGTTTGTTTTTGTTTTCGGGTTTTTTGTTTGTTCTTTTTTTAGGGGGGGGGGGGGGGGCATTTTCCCACAGACGCCCACGATATGACTTTCATCATAAAATTAACTAGACCGCATTTGGCCAATATATAGAATATTATAACAGTCATGTACGTCACAGGCAACTCGACATATTATCAAATTATAATATCAATACTCAAAAAAAAAATAATATAACATATATTTTATAAAAATTGATAAAATCTGATAATACGTCTAGTGCCTGTGATGTACGCTGATATGGTAACTGCAATGTGGAAGAAATTCAAGAATATGCCAATAATAGACAAAATGCATGCACTTAGAATAAATGTTCCAGAAAATGGTGGACTTATCCCTACAGATGACAACCGACAGGGTAATGGTAAAGCTATGAGATGATAGGTTTGCGGGTTGAAATTTTACGTGTATGTTTATTAGTATGATTTAATTTGGAACTGTCACACTTTATGTTTCTTGACTTTGCATATATACTTGGCATTACTTGTATCTCGGCAGAAAATAGGCCAAAAGGGTACAAAATAAATCATCCAATGCCTTCCCGAAGAAAGAGGTGGGCTAGAATTTCCCCGACAGTGGGGACTGACGCCCCCGACAAAGAAGCTAGGTATAGGCCTATGCTAGTCTGTAAGACGGCTATAAACTGCCTCTCTCCTAACCGGGACTCAAGTGCCGGGGTGGTGAGGGGAACTATATATCCGTCTCGCAAAGGCTATGCTATACCCCACAAATAATTGCGATATGGGATATAAGATGGTATTATTTATTTATTTATTTATTTATTTATTTATTTATTTATTTATTTATTTATTTATTTATTATTCATTTATTGCTTTTTAAGGTCAATTTCTGCATCTAAATCTATATCGTGACCACAAAATTCCTTTTGAGGATACTAAATTGAGGATACCTATGGCCTGGTATTGTTGGGGGATACTTGTTGGACTTTACATCCGGGTACTTCCGTTGGGGTAGTAGATAAAAAACAAACAACAAAATATATATAACATTTCATTTTTATTCAAGTATACAATTCAATGTCTCAAGGCATTTCTCTTTGTAGTTCTTCTTGCATGGGCTAACCATTTCATCTTCTTGTGGGTTGGAGCTTCTTCCCATTGCATGGCTAGGTTCTTGATAAAACACATTCTCTTATTTGATAACTTGGCTTTGTTGGTTGCTTTAATTTCCTGTCTGGCATCTTTGGGTGCCTCTTTCTCTAGCTGTTTCATAGTAGTAACTTCAGTATTCTTAGTAGTAACTTCATTTGTGGTTTGAGTGGAAACATCCTTCTTAGCTTCAGTAGTAACTTCATTCGTAGTGGTAATTCCATTCTTTATGGGAGCTGGCATCTTTTTCTTGTCTTCAGTAGAAACTTCGTCCTTAATGGAAACATCTTTCTTTGTTTCTGTAGAAACTTTGTTCGTAGTAGTAACTTCGTTCTTGTTTGTATTGTGACTCAGTTCTGTCTTTATTCTTTTGTTTACTGATCGGCCAGTATCCACACATCTTTGTTTCTTTCCACCAGCATCCATGTATAGATTTTTTCTCTTGGCTGCATTTACCACACGATTCACTTGGGTCAGTTCCTTGGAAGTCAGCTTTAATCCAGCATCATTCTTGAAGATCTGTATATGTAAGTCATCTTTGAATCTGAGCACTTTTTGTTGACACAGACATCTTCACTCTTCGACGTTCAAAACGGAAATGAATTTTATTTTTATACCAACACTCCTTTTATACTTTTTTTTCTAATCTTCTTCTTCTTCTTCATCACGATCTTCTACTCGGAATGAGTAGTTTGTCATAAGGTTGTCGAACAGAAATCTTCGCTTTTCCAAGACATATTTCTGGGATTCTTCAAAGTCAAAATCCTCTTCTTCACGAAGACGCTTGGCAGTTTCTTGAATTTTCTTGTGAATTGAGTCGTTGCAAAAATTTCGAATGTACTCAATGGTATGAAGTTATTTCTCACTAATGGCTTCTCTAACATTCTTTTGAAGTGCTATATATGCTGTTTCAACTGCATCTTCACTGTCCATTCCATCTTCGATATATTTGTTCATGAGGTTGTCAAAATCGTTTTGGTATTTGTCAAAGGCACTTTGAACGATACCTCCCATCATAGAAACGTCTTCTTCTTCGTCTTCTTCTTCATATTCCATATCTTCCGATAGTTCCGACGATTCATCAGAGTCCGAATCTCTTTACCAATTTTTTGGTGCGCAGCTGGATTGAATTGTGTGCGCTCTCTTCGAAGGTCAGATTACAAATAACAAATTTCTTATGAGAACGACCCTTTTATAGGATATCGGACAGAGCATTGATAACGGTTTGGATCAACTTTCCTAAAGATCCTCCTTTCTGTATGATGCGTCTTCTTTTCCGATGAGATAGTTCTCTCTTTGGTAAGGCAATTCTCCTTATTTCGTACTTGTGTGGAATCAACTTTGCTCTCTCAGATTTGGTTATAGGTACTGCTCCCTTCAAGATGTTTGAGGCACAATCACATATACATTGTATCAAATCATCACTAGCCATCTTCAGCATAGTCTTGGCTTCAAATCGATCCGCATCAGAGAGGATTCGCAGTGTATCTAAATTTCTTTCTAATCTTGTAGTGTTGCTCGATTTTTTCGTTTGTCGGTTTGGGCAAACTTCTTCTTTGTGCCTCTTCGTGTTAAATTTTCGAGAAAATGTTTTTTTCACATTACTCGCAGTTATGTATCGCCATGTCTTCACTTTTTCGTGGTCGTAGAACAAATGAGTTTATTTTCACACCAACACTCCTTTTATACTTTTTTCAGAGGTAGGACTGGGTTGATAGGCGCCGAGAGAAAGCAACTCTTTCGTAGTATACATCTTTTTTATATCTGGAGAAATTCCATCATCTGTTTGCAGCTTCAATACATGTTCGTATTTTCGCAGGTCATCAAATTCAACCAAATTCAGTGGTATCTTATCTTCGAGGATGTTGGTAGCACATTTACATAAACAGGTAATCAAATCTTCATCCGCAGCACGTAGAACGGCATCGATTTCCACCTTGTCGGCATCCCGTAAAAATTCTAAAAGTGCTTTATTCTGGTCAGTCATGGAATATCCAGTGTCTCTCTCCTCTTCTGTTCTTCTTGGACAGTAATGTTATTCATGCCTCTTACGCGTGAAGCTCCTGGAGAATTCTTTATCACAAAATCTGCAGTGGAGCCGATGATGGTTCTTCTCGTGTCTTCGAGCATTATCCGATCTTGAAAATAACTTGGAACAGTATCTGCAACGAATTGGTAACACGTCTTCACTCGACGACGGTCAGGACACAAATGAATTTATTTTCGTACCAACACCCTTTTTATACCTTTCCCAACGGAAGTACCCGGATGTAAAGTCCAACAAGTATCCCCCAACAATACCAGGCCATAGGTATCCTCAATTTAGTATCCTCAAAAGGTATCCTCAGCTGATACGTAGCCATGTCATAGGTATCCTCAAATACTGAAATGAGTCTAAGAGTCGTTCGAGGAGTCACTCGATCGAGCAATTGCTCTAAGGCTCATTTGCTCGATGAGCTTCGAGTCGTTCGAGCAATTGCTCATGGAGCAATTACTCTCTTGGCTCTTTGGCTTATTTGGAAAAAAGCCCTACTTACGGATTCCCTTTTAGGCCCTAGAATCCCTTTTTTCTGACATGAGTCGAAGAGTCGTTCGAGGAGTCACTCGAACGAGCAATTACTCTAAAGCTCATTTACTCGATGGACTTCGAGTCGTTCGAGCAGTATGTCCAGTCACTCGATCGAGCAATTGCTCTAAGGCTCATTTGCTCGATGATCTTCGAGTCGTTCGAGCAATTGCTCATGGAGCAATTACTCTCTTGGCTCTTTAGCTTACAAGGGATATTTGGGATAGATGTCCTCAAATAATACAATACCGGGCCATAGGTATCCCCCAAATACTGAAATGAGTCGAAGAGTCGTTCGAGGAGTCACTCGATCGAGCAATTGCTCGATAGCTCATTTGCTCGATGGGCTTAGAGTCGTTCGAGCAATGATTTATCAGTAACTGCTCGATAGCTTATTGGCTCTGGGACTGTTTTTGTTATACACAAGGGAGATAACCCTGCATACAGATTATGGGAAATCAAGCAATCTGATTGGTTATAAATTATCTAGATAAATGAAACAACAAGAGTACTTGGAATAGGGTCAGAACTAACAAGAATAGGCCAGAAATAGCTAAATATAGTAATAATAAGGTAAACTGTTCCAACTGATAGGCTCTTCTACGCTACTGGAGTATACTCTAGAATAAAGGAACATGGCTAGATAGACGTAAACTATTGCATATATAGATAGAAGCAGAGAATTCTGGAAGAATTCGAAATAGTAAAAGTTGGGATAGATTTTGGTGATTTGGAGAGATTGTCGGGTTGTTTGTGGTAATTAGATTTACTCCGATTCAATCGAACACACCCTCCGAACATACCCCGTCTTATTACAGAAAAATTGGGTAACATAGCAACCACGTGCTACCATGGAAACCAAGATGGCGGCCTCCAGTATTCAAAATGGACTACGGAAACACGTATCACCTTAACAACACGCGCTGCGCATGCGCACTCACACCACGTATCACTATGGAGATGACGTCACAACATGGCCGCTCACGCGGGTTACCATGACAATACAACATGGCGCCACCAAGTCACGTGACATGACGTCACTTCCGGGGTCCGGCACCGGGGTTCGGCAACTATGGCCCGTCCGGGTACATGACATACTACTGGCATTCCTGCCTACACGATTCGCAAACATTCCGCTGACAATCGTATCAGGGTTTGTTCTTCATCTGACACTCATCCCACAACCTATTTTTGTAAAGTTTACTGTTTCCTGTACATCCTATCAGACAAATTAACCGCACTCTTTTATCCCGGTGCACTAGTCTATGCATTACTCCTTACTACTCCTGGTCTACCCTTGTGCAGCACACTGATAACCCTTAACTGGTAAGAAGACTTACAAAGACTGGAGGGTCTGTGCAATAAGTGATAAGGGGTCTTACATAGAAGTTTCCTGATCCTTTTTATGGGTGAGGTACCCTATCCGCCTTTCCAATTTTGATCTCCCCATTCTGGATCATACATCACTTGTTGCAACTCCCAGAAAAATAGATTGTCCAGAGTATATTTCCGACTATGCCCCCCCCCCCCCCACCCGATTATCATCAAATGTCCTTGACAGGGTGTGGCACCACCCACGTATTTACGCCTTTCGGTGGGCCATCGACTGAAGGCTTAGTTATGTACACACGCATCACAATGCAATAGCTTGTGATATCCCATGTTTAAAGTGGATCCAGTCCCAAATCGCGAATGCATGGTTTGCGCGAAGTGTCGTCCATAGAATCAGTATTGAAGATCTCTATTACAAAACCAGTTAGTAGTAGAGGCGTAGTAGGGTTCGACCCGGAAAAAATTTGATACAAGCTGATTTTGGTGTCATTCGACGCAGAATTTATTTCGGAACAACATATCTAAAATCCGCCTTGGGGAAAATTTTTCATGTCAGATTTCCCGTCAGGGGGTTGTTCGTGAAGGGGGAAAATTGTGTTTCCAGGGTTTCGGCCGTTTATATGTCACAGATTGAGTTTTATATATTATTTTGTGTCGCAGGCGACCAGATACAAATGTTAATTATATTGAGAGGCAATTGCCTGGTGAAATCCTCACACTTTTTATGAGGAAAAATGGTTAATAACCCCAAAAATCACATTTTTTTCTCAAATTTTCACTCCCGATTTAAGTTACTTCTGCACAGAATACAAAACTAGAAATGGTTCTTTGATCGATGTTTTCGCATACAATGAGGTGCAGATAATGTTGACTGGTCCAATATAATAACAGGAATTTAACTACATGTTGAGGTCTAACAAGACATTTATTGGTGTTCTTCACGGTTATTCATTGTCGCCGATTTCCTCCCCGATCTCAATCGGCTCGGCATTGAAGCAATTCTCACCCCGACAGTCTCCACAGGCAGACAAGCATTTGAGCGCATTCTTTCTACAAGAACATATGTTTGTTCCGCATGGCTTTTTGGATGTCATTTTGCATTTGCAGCGGATAACTTTGAGAAGAGCCTCAGGCGCTGCGCCCAAGTCAGTCATCACATGTATCAACTCATTCCCACGACTTTCCCAGCCCCACTCCTAAGGATCTAGGGCATCGTTATCCAATAGTTTCCAAACCATTATTTGTTGGTGAACTCGCAGGCTGTGGAAATGTGCTGCACGCTCAGTCGGGGGAAGTTTTTGTGGTTCAATTCCTGATTTGCTGGAAGTGACCATTGTCATAAATTTTGAATATCTCAAACCATTCAAAGTGTCTAAATGTTTGCCAGAGTACAACATAACGAACAGTTCAGTCCCCATTTTCCCAACCTCTGTCTGAGAAATGGTACTGTCGTGCATTGCTTCTGATATATTTTGAATAGGCAATGACTTCTCTAACTTCTTGAGAAGCAACGTTTTCCCGTGCCCAAACGTTGCTGATGTGACATCACACCCACTCCATGCATGAATGAAGAGGGGGTTCTTCTGAGTTGTTTCTCCAATCTTCTCTACTATATCTGCGATTTTCCATGCATCTCCACCCCTGTGTGACTTCCGTGCTTCTGACTGGAAATAGATATCAGACCAAGTACGATCCCAATGGTATACGGACATAACTAGTACATCTGTATCATCTGCAACAATGACAACTGTTTTTCCCTGGGACGAAAGTTGAACTGCATTGTCAACAATGTTAGTGTCAGCATCTCCAGAACTGCATTCGACAATATGCCCAGCCTCTCTCAGTGATGTGGAAAGCATTTTTATAAACTGCATTTTATTATTTCCATTCGATAAGAACAGTTCCTGATTTTTGTGGGCAGTCGTGTTGTTCGTCAAACGGATATCAGCACAAACGTGGAGAGCTCTTCTTCTCTGCTCCTGAGTCTTGGTTGTTGGTCGTTGACCATAACCATCGAAGACAATTCGACAATTCTGCCCATATTTCTTCGTCACGTATCCAACATACTGGTTTGCCACTTCCAAGTAAGTGGTGTTTGTCTTCCATTTAACTCTGTGGAGGAGAGCGCCCCCGTCGAGCACGTACAGACCATCAGATGGTGGTTTAGTAAGGGATAAGCCATCAGTTATTGCAGTTGCTAGGTCCGCCTTGTTTGCTTTTCTGAGGAAAAAATCTTTGAAGAGGGCTGTTGGCATTACAGTAAGTTCATACGCAAAGAACTGTGCCATGTCTTGCTCTCTCTGGGCAATAGCAACCAGTCTAGTAAACAAAGTTGAGGGGTCATTTGTCACCCTCTGGTCATCTAGCTTCAACCCGGGGGTGAGGTGAGCTAGGGTACGGATTTGATCACTTCGTTGGATAGTGGCATCGGAAACAATAGCGTTGTCTAATCTAGAGTGTATCTCTGCCCCTACAGACTCAATGATATCGCAGTTGATACCATCTCCCTCGGAAGCTAACAAACCAGATGACAGAGAACGCAATCGTTCGTTTCCATCGAACGGGTTGTGTGTGTCAAACCACTCTAGTATTCTGGCCATGTCTAAGTTGTCTCGTTTTCGACGAGATGTGCCCATATCTACATGCTGTTCGCTGGTATTGAGCTTTAGGTCGGTCAACGTTGTCATGGCTTCATGTATCTCTGCGCATTTATGCATCGTGTAAATCCACTCCTGTCGGACAGATTCCGTCACGCCACGACCTCGCGTCAACCCACCCCGACTTTTAATTGAACGCATAAGAACTTGCTCAATAACAAGATCACTAGAGTGGCCTGCCCAAATCCTAGAACTTCGACGTATAGCATGAAAGCCGTCACAGTAGAATCTCTCATACAACCAAGGATGTTTTTCTGGTAGTTCAAGCATCATTTGCAGATAGACTCTGCAACTCTTGGCATAGTGTACATGCCCTGTTGCGGCGAAGAGGTTCAGCATTCTACCAACAGCAATGAGATGGAGATTCCAATCGCCAAGACGTTCTCCACGGATGAACATTTTCAGTACCTGAATATATTCTAGATATTGTACCCATAGCTTAGCAGTGCGTGATTCTCTTGACAGTTTGGCTTTGTAGTTGTCAAGGCAAGTGTTCACCGTCACGAGAGCTGATGAGCTGCTAACATCAGAAAGGGTGACCGCGCCTTCAAGCACACCTTTGTATAACTCCTTCACACCATCTAAGTCCCTCTGGTTTATCTGTACACTCTCAACAGTGGGTGGGCTCATCGGAGGAGAAACATTCGCGCTCATTTCGGATGTGGTTATGGCACCCAATAATTTATTCGTCAGTGCAGCTTCTACTAGGAGGTGGCCTCGCATAGCTCTGGAAACAGCTTTGCCGGTCAACATCGACCGAACTGCTAGTGGACCATAAACTTCCTGCAAAGCTTCATCAAGACCTGATCCAGCCATCATCGAGCCGATACTGCCGAGAAAGCTCATGATTGTGTGGAAACCACCCAACCTGCAGACAATGTTCATGGATTGATCAATTATTATCTCATTTGCCTGGAAAATGACATCGGGAAATTGGTAAAAATGGCCACCACCCCACCCTCAGTTGAGACGCTATGAAAAATTTTCCCCAAGGCGGATTTTAGCGGATTTTGGATATGTTGTTCCCAGATAAATTCCGCGTCGAATGACACCAAAATCAGCTTGTATCAAATTTTTTCCAGGTAACACCACTTTTTTTAGTTCAACGCCTGTGCTATAGCAGTCCAAACAAAGACTATATCAGATTTTGTTGTCAACTAAGTTGGAACTTTAACCCGTATAAATGAAATAATCCCTCGCAGGACCGTAAATCCGGGGGTATCGTACCCTCTGCAAATACTTCGCGTGTCCTGTTCGCGGGACAGTGCATGGTTGGTCAGGCTGGTCCCGATTGAGGAGAGAAATTGTTCCATGAACACGGGTTTAAAATGTTTGATATGTGCGAATACGAGTCGCGTGGGTGTTGACTCTTTCCTGACATGATTTTAAAAAATGTTATCCTCTTATTGAAAAAAATGGGAGCGCGGTGGCTCAGTGGTAGAATGTTGGACTTCTATGCTAGAGGTCTCAAGTTCGATCCCTCTCCGGGACGACCTGCGTTTTGTCCTTGGGCAAGGCCCTTTATCCCGGTTGCCTACATGGGGGCACGATGACGCCGTGTATTAAGGCGTACTGCACGTCGATAATCAACCGCTGCAGCTCTTCTTGGGTGGAGCTTGAACAGAGTTAGAATGTCGAGGAGCTGACAGTTGCTCGTCGATGCTCGGTGGTTCTCTCCGGGTACGCCGGCTTCCTCCACCCGTAAAGCTGTCACGGTAACGATTAGCCATTGTGCATAAGTATGTGACCTTAAACACCAATAAATAAATGAATAAATAAATTGAAAGAAATCCTAATTTTTCATTATTTTGCACTTATTTCTTCCTTATCATAGTTTATGACACCTCAAAGGAACAAACTCGTTCCAGTGATGGGTCATAAGCTACAGTTTGAAAGAAAATATGAAAAATTGATTTGAAAGGCAACTTTTGTGTATTACGCTTTCGTAGTTCAACTTCATTAACTAAACAGTTTAGCTGATGTAGATGGCTAGTATGTGCAATATGTAATATATATTCATTTTATTGAAATGTAAAGCGTTTAGTTAAAAGGCTTGTTAAGGTGTGAGGAGTGGGTAACTGAATCGGATAACTAACATACAAGGGCATTTCGCTAGAACAACGCTGCATTCTCCCGGTAATTTGGGTAGTAATATCTATGCTTGAGGCTGATGTATTCCTAGTAACTTGAACATACTACTTGTCTTTCCCAAATTATTTGTGTATGCCCATTTCAGTTTCCCCATCGCGCCGCAACGTCTAATTCGGGGAGTACAGTCTACATCGCAAACAATGAGGACTGGTGTTGGTGCGGATAAGTTCTTTGACGAGCTTGAAAGGCGATCGAGTGTCACAAATAGACATTTGTTTTTAATTTTCCTTCCCGTGGGAGCCGTGGTCAGTGGAGCAGTGCTTGTTCACAAGTTCCCCTGCACCGGTGGGCCAAAATGGGCCCCGACAGGCAATACCCGAAATGGAAATCCCTGATATATGCAAGAGCAACTTTCGACCGGTTAAACCCAACCCAACACCAATGACGCGGTCACAGTCAGCATCAGACGCACGTTAACAAGAGACCTCGGGTACCAACAACACAAAATAAATGAATAAATCATCAAATGGTCATATTTTTAATCATTTCGGCAGAAGTGTGTCTCGCATTTACCTAATAAATTTCACAATTTGGGCAAAAAGTTTAATTTTCTGGCATTAACTACAATTTTAACAATAATTTATTACTTTTTATCTCATTGGGCCAACTAGTAATTCTCCTTTTTTAGCGATGCGAATTTTTTTGGTGTAATTCTTTTTGTAACAACTGCGCATGTCAGGAATGCAAGGGTAGTCGTATCCGGGGTCCTTCCTGTTCTTGGAGGTGGGGACGAACGGAACTCAAGGATTTTGGCGCTAAATGAAGAGTTAGAGGACTACTGTGTTGATCTGGGGATTCCCTTTATCGACCATTGGGACACGTTTTGGGACAATGGGAGCATGTACGGGCGTGACGGGCTGCATCTTAGCAGGGCGGGGAAACGGGTATTAGGGGATAAAATTCTACGGGTAGCAGAGCCTTTTTTGGAGAGGAGTGGGGTGGGAGGTCAGAGGCAAGTATAACTAGAGTGGACATAGGTGGCATGAACAAGAGTGAGGGGGACAGAATAAGTTTACCAAGACTAGCACCAGAAAACAATGGGCCCAGTTGGCGGAAGCCAATGAACCTCGGTACCCTGAAAGTGGGTTATAGCAACATCCAGGGTCTGCACCGGAAAGTAAGTGAAATTGCTACATTGATCGAGGCAGAGGAGTTTGATGTCATGGGCTTAAGCGAGACGTGGGTAAGACACGAGGAACGGGTAGATCAAGTAAGCAGGGGGGGGGGGGTGGATAGGTGTAGGGCGAACGGAAGGCCAGAAAAAGGGAGGAGGGGTAGGCATGTACATTAAAGAGGATTTAAAACCGTCGCTGATTACAGATCTGGAAGATATCATCACCTCGGCTGATGTGTCAAAAGAAATTGGATGGGTAAAGATCAGTCTGAGAAACAAAAGTATTGCCCTTGGGATTGTGTACTGTGCGGTGGAGGGAAGTAAACCCGAGTGGAATGACTCGATATACTCAACACTAAGGTCCAATATCACTGAACTAGAAAACAGGGGGCTCGGTATAATTCTGATGGGCGACTTTAATGGACACATAGGTGACAAGGAAGAAGGCATAGAGGGTGGGGACAAGAAAGTCAACAGGAATGGAAGGAAGCTGTTGAACTTCACAAATGAGCTCGGTCTGAAGATTCTGAACAGGGACGCTAGATGTAAGGGGAAATGGACCTGGGAGAGAAACGACAGAAAATCAATAATTGACTACATTCTCACAGATATGAATTTATGGAGGGAGGTGATAAGGGTAGAAGTGGATGATGAGGGCAAAATGGAGTTGGATAGTGATCACAACTTGATTACAGTGACGATGAGGGCCAAAAACCCAGAGAAAAGGAAAGGAAGCTTCAAGGAGATTTGGGAACTCAAAAAGGATGCCGACTGGGCGAAGTTCGAAGAAAAACTGAAACCAAAGCTTGCAGCCGTACACAAGGGGGGTAGTGTCCAGAAGATGGCCGACGCCATAGTTGCGAGCCTAGTGGAGGCAGGGAAGGAAAGTGTAGGAAAGATTAGGGTGCCAACACGGGAACTTGGGTACAGAGTGAACGAAGAACTGAAAAGGGCCATAAAGGTTAGAAAAGCTAAATGTGCTGCATACAGGAGAAGTAGAAAACTTAAGGGGGTGGAAAGCAATGAGGCCAGGGTAGCAAAGGAAGAATACGAACAAGCACGAAATAAAGTAAACAAGATTAAAGACGACAACCGGAGAGTGCGAAATAGCAGTCTTATTAGGACGATAAGAACGACAGGGGGGGTCGAGTTCGAGCGTATTTTGGAAATGGGTTAACAAACGTAACAAAGGGAATAACCAACAGAGCATTAAAGTAGATGGCAGAGTTACAGAAGAGCGAGATCAAATCGCATTAGAACTAGTCAAGCACTGGGAAAAGGTAAACGATAAGCGATGGGGCATGGGGAACCCACCGGAGTGTCCGAACCAGGTCGAGGAAAATCTTTCGGACTTCGTGTGCAGCGAAATCAAAACTGAGGAGGTGCGAAGGGTGATCTCAAAATTGAGGAATGGAAAAGCGGGAGGGTGGACGAAATTCCTAACGAGTTTATCAAAAAAGGGGAGAGGAACTCTTGGAAAGCCTAACTGCCCTATTCAATTTAGCCATAGAAAAACAAGAGGTCCCAAAGGGGTGGAGGGAAAGTAAAGTGACATTTATTCACAAAAAGGGGGAAAAAGACGTCTTGGATAACTATCGAGGGATCTCTGTCAGCAGCAACATTGGAAAAGTCTTTTGTAAAGTCCTGTATGGGAGATTAGAGGAGGTGATTGAGGAGAAGGGTTTTTTGGGAGAAATCCAGAATGGCTTCAGGAAGGGAAGGAGAGTCACTGACCATCTTTTCACGCTATCCCAAATGATAGAATCCGCGAAAGCAAAAAAGAAAAAGATGTTCATGGCCTTTTTGGATGTTAAAAAGGCATACGATAGAGTATGGAGGGAGGGTATGTGGCGCAAGCTGGAGGCTCTGGGCTTGGGGGCGAGTTTGTTGGGATTATGAAAGCATTATATAAAGATGTACAGAGTGAACTTAGCCTGGGTAACATTACAACAAAACGTGTGCCTATGGAGATAGGCCTAAAACAGGGGTGTATCCTTTCGCCAATTCTTTTTGCATTGTACATCAAAGGTTTAGGAGATGAACTCCTGCATAGCGACGAGGGGGTGGCAGTTGGTGACTTGAAGATCCCAGGGCTATTTTTTGCAGACGATATGGTGGTAGTGTCAGAAAGCGAAGAGGGGTTAGAGAAGATGCTGGGAATTGTTGGGAAATATGGGAGCAAATGGAGACTAGAACTTAATGAAAGCAAGAGCAAAGTTATACCCGTGGGCCGCAAAGTGAACCCCACTCGAAGGTGGAGAGTGGGGGAGTTCTGCATTCCGGAAGGTAGCAGTAGACTTCTTAGTGTAGGAGAGACTAGTGACTATGAATACCTAGGGGTAAATATAAACATCACAGGAAGGGGCATCTACCGAAACCACACAAATAAATTGATTCTGAAGGGGAAGCGAATCCTTAACCAAATGAAACTTATAGGGAGAAACAGTTTCAATAAGGTTTTCGTGGGGAAAACCATTTGGGAAATGGTGGGTCTGCCTAGTATAACATACGGTACGGAAGTTATACCCCTAAACCAGACAGCTGTTAAGAGCTTGGAAATCCTGCAGAACGATGCAGGCCGATGAATAACAGGCTCGAGTAATGCCGCAGCACTAGAAGCAATCAGAGGCGAGCTTGGGTGGATGAGGATCAAGGACAGGATAGACCTATTGAAACTCGGTTATCTTAATTATTTGGTAAATCTCCCCGATAGCCGATGGTGTAAAGTAATGTTCCTGAGAACTTTCAACTCTAATATCAAGACGGGGTGGATGGTCCAAGTGAGGGAGCTAGTTGAAAACTACTCAATGGAGATCTCGGACCTTGACGTTGGGGCAAACCAGGGCAAAAAGATCGTCAGAGAAAGGGTCATGGAGGATTGTAACCGTAATTGGCGAGAGGGGGTAAAAGCAAAGAGATCTTTGGGTGGCCTGCGTGATAAAGAGAAGCCTGGTTTTGAAGAGTACCTTGATGGCACCTTTGGGGGGTCACTGTTGTTCAAGCTGAGGTCGCGGTCCCTGGAGCTGAGGGGAAAAATTGGGAAACACGGTGAAAAGGATTGCCAGATGTGTAACGTGGGCTTGGTGGAGACCCTGGAACACTTTCTTATAGAATGCCCAAAATACCAGTCTAAAAGAACAAGATTCACGGGGAGTATAATGGAGAAGTGGGATGGGAGAATGGAGGACTTGTGGTTCGGGGGGGACTCAAAGGAGAGGGTTAATATACTAATCCGAGAGATTGGGAAGAATGGGGCAAGGGATGTCATCAAGCAGTTCGTCTCCGAGTGTTGGGAGGAGAGAAGAAGCGCGGGAATAGGGGGAGGCACTTGGTAGAACATGGGTAACCAAGGCCTTCTCATACGAGAACCGCGACAAAAAGGTGCGAAATGACGTCATCTGGAGCACAGGTGTTCGACATGAGCCAAAGATCATGAAAAATTGTGTATTTGAGTGTTTTTTGACGAATTATGTAATTTCCCATGATCTAGTATAACAGAGAGTAAAGGTACTGAACTTCCTGGCCGGCAAGATATCCACCTGCCTCATTTAAACTCACAGAAAACCCAAACACGTGAATTTGTGGCAGAGATATTGAGGTCATCCGACAGTTAAGGCACTAAGCTTTACGTTGGTGTACCACTTGACCAACTAAAGGCTTTTCAACGCTAAATCTAGCCGAAAAAATCTCGGGGAAGAGTCACTTTTTCTAAGGTCGGACAACGCTAAAGCCAGTCTTGTATTGTTTTGCCCTATATTTAGAACAAACGCACGTGTAAATATTGTCATTTATTTTATTTTTGATTTAGCAACCAATGGGATGGCGAGGTCAAATTCGATGCGGTGTCGAAGAAGCATGGCGACTGAAGGAAAGTCGTTTTGCATTGAAGTAAACTGTGAATACAAATTTTACATTTTATAACGTTCAAGAGGGCACAAGGCCCCAATACCGCCCTGTATGATTAGTGTGGTGAATTTTAGATAGAGCGGAAGTCGTCGTAAGAAAATGGGTTGTTTTGTAGGATAGATTTGATCAATTGTTTTGATCGTCCCAGTCAATTCTCTGGCTTTAGCGTTGTCCGACCTGAGAAAAGTCACTATTCCCCGAGATTTTTTCGGATGGATTTAGCGTTGAAGAACCTTTAGTTGGTCAAGTGGTACACCAACGTAAAGCTTAGTGCCTTAACTGTCGGATGACATCAATATCTCTGCCACAAATTCACGTGTTTGGGTTTTCTGTGAGTTTGAATGAGGCAGGTGGATATCTTCCCGGCCAGGAAGTTCAGTACCTTTACTCTCTGTATTACCATGTCATGGGAAATTACATAATTCGTCAAAAAACCCTCAAATACACAATTTTCCATGATCTTTGGCTCATGTCGAACACCTGTGATCTGGAGTGACCGGAAATTATTTTCCTTACTGAAAAATTCTTCAAAAAGTCTTTAAAATTCTCTTTCTACATCGTTATCACCAGATATTTTTTCCATTATTCCTAACTACCATAAATATAAATGTAACTTAGTGTTTAATTGCGTCCTAAGACGACAAATCTTGGCATCTCAACTTTGACAAAAAATAAGTCCCCTATTTTCGTGCATAACAACGGAGTAAAATGAGTGTTCTCAGCTAAACTAAATTAGATAAAATCTGATACAACGGGTAGATATATTTACATAAATAGGGAAACCGTTATGTGTTACTCTATCTTTTCTTATCATCACTAACATTGCTTCATCATGTGTGTTTAATCATTGTGCTCCAGGGTCGCACTAGAGACGAAGGTAACCATCATAACCGCAGCTCCATACTAAGCGGTGACGGGTAAAAGTCCCTGTACATCAAATTATCTTGTCTATGTCTGCACCTCTGTCTATAAACATGCACAGTATATATCTACTCAAAATAAATGAATGAAAAATAAATAAATAAAAAAAATAAATAAATAAATAGCCGAAGTGAAATTGCCCAGCTTGTTGACTGAAGACAAGATGAATTTAATATGTATACTCCTCTCCACCCTTTTATTCGTGGTATCCTTCAATGGACCTGCAGACTACAGGTACTCACTCCCCAACAGTCTGGGAGTACATGCAAATGTCTTGTTGTCAAACAACACACACCACTCAAACAAGCTTGCAATAAGGCTAAGCCTTTGCATTAATCAAATCAGCCCAACGAGCATGATCCATAAAAAACTAAGCCTAAAATTACTTCCCAGAGACATATACTTTGTCTTCTCCTAGCAAATGCATCAGATATAGAATTGAATCCTGGACCAAAATACCCATGTGGTTCATGTTCCAGAAATGTAACTGATAAACCAGACTCAATACAATGTGACCAATGCAATGTGTGGTTTCATCGTAAATGCCTCAGAATGAGCAAAAAAATGTTCAATATATACAGTGATTACCAATACCTTTCATGGAATTGCCTAGTTTGTGGCCTACCAAACCTCAGTAGCTCTACCTTCTTCCATTCTCCTACACACCTGACAAGCCCTGACTCATCCACACTAAGTAGTGGTAAATCATGTAGCCCAGGCGAACCTATCGCCTCCTCTTCCCCACGCCTGTCCCCCAAAAAGAGTCAACCATTCAAACCGCTCAACTTGAGCTCAAGTGATATATCACACTCATCTCGTAGGAAAGTTGAGAGCCCACTTAAGTTCCTTACTGTAAACTTTCAGTCCCTCAAGAATAAGAAACCTGACCTTGATCTGCTCATCAGTGTTGAGAAGCCGGATGTGATCTTCGGTACAGAGACATGGCTTGATAAGTCTATATCCTCGTCGGAATTCTTCGACTGCGAAGACTTCTCAGTATATCGCAAAGATAGGCCAGTCAATAAAAAAGACTTATCTTACGGAGGAGTCCTGCTTGCTATTTCAAACAAGCTCTCTTCCCATGAAGTTATCGAACTCCAGACAGACTGTGAAGTAGTCTGGGCAGAAGTCGATATCCCAAATTCCCAAAATCTCATCTTGGGAACATTCTACCGACCCCCCCCCCCCCCCCCCCCCCCCCCATCTGATCCTGACAATATTGCAATCTTCACTCTCCCGTATTAGATCATCAACCAATTCTACCATTATTCTGAGTGGTGATTTCAATCTGGATACATAGACTGGACCCTACCAGACATTATCCCAGGTGCGAAAGATGCAAGCCTCCATCAAAAACTCCTTGATGTAGTTTCTGACTTCCCTCTCTTCCAGATTGTTGGAAAGTGTACAAGATACAACAAAATCCTTGATCTTGTATTAACAAACAAACCAGAACTTTTCATAGAGCATGATGTCCTTCCACCTATGCAAAAGCCGATCACAACATTGTCGTGTCACATGCCGACGTTAGGGGTGCCAGTAACAACGCGACCCCCCGGAAAATTATGCAATTTAGGAAAGCAAATTTTGGTGCCATTGTGGCGACCTCTTAGACTATTGGCACACGTTTGACAAAAACACCACATGTACAAACACCATTTGGAAATCTTTCAAGGAGTGCCTCCAAACATCTTGCAACAAAAACATACCAACGAAAACATTAAGGAAACAGGACAAACTGCCGTGGATTAACCACAAATTAAAAACCAAAATAAAGAAATTGAAACGCCATTACAAAAACATCAGTAACCCATCAAAATACAAAACATTAAGGGCAGAAATCCAGAGAGAGGCGAGGCAAAACTACTGGAGATTTGTAAACGACATGATCCTAGACCTACCCATCCCAGATCCAGTTACCCCAAATGCCCAAGAGGCCAAACATAACTCTAAAAAGCTCTTCTCATTCCTGAAATCTAAGAAAGCTGAAAATAAATCCATCCCCCCCACTCCTGAAAGATGGCACCCTGATCACTGACCCTCTAGAAAAGCCAACCTGTTGAATTCACAGTTCCAAAAAGCCTTCTCCAAAGAACAAGATATACCTATTCCTGAAAAAGCCCCAAGTCCACATCCAACCATGGATACAATTAAAATAAATGTAAAGGGAGTTGAAAAATTGTTGTCCAACATCAAACCACACAAAGCTATGGGCCAGATGGTATACATGGGATGATTCTCAAAGAACTGAGCCACATTATAGCTCCCATCTTAACACACATTTTTACCATCTCCCTAGAAACAGGCTCAGTCCCCGACGATTGGAGAATGGCCATGTCTGTCCTGTATCAAAAAAGGCGACAAGCAAAACCCCATCAACTATCGCCCAATATCTCTAACATGTATTTGCTGCAAACTTTTAGAACACATCATCTCACGCAACATCATGGACCATTTGGAACTAAATACCATTTTAGACGACAAGCAGCATGGCTTCCGGCGCAAACGTTCCTGTGAATCCCAACTTATTGACTTCACTCACGAAATAGCCGAAAACTTAAATAAAAATATCCAAACTGACGTCATCATCATGGACTTTGCAAAGGCCTTTGATAAAGTCCCACACAAACGACTATTGTATAAGTTGTCATATTACGGAATCGACCATTTGACTTTGCAATGGATCTCACATTTCCTGTCAAATAGAACACAAACTGTCCTCCTTGACGGCATACAATCCTCATCGATACCTGTCTCTTCCGGGGTACCACAAGGCTCCGTCCTTGGCCCTATTCTCTTTTTCCTATATATAAACGACTTCCAACAATACTTAAACCATAGCACACTTCGTCTCTTTGCCGATGACAGTATCATCTACCGCACTATTAAATGTAAAGCCGATACAACCAAGCTTCAAGACGATCTAAACATGGCAACGAAGTGGGAAGAAGATTGGCTTATGTCCTTCCACCCTGACAAATGCAATCTCTTAAGTATCACGAGGAAAAAAAATCCCACAATTGCAACCTACCATCTGAAAGGCCACCCACTCGAAAAAGTCAACTCTGCGAAATACCTAGGTGTAACCATCCAGCGTAACCTAAAATGGGACAAACACATTGCAACCATTTCCTCCAAGGCAAATCGTACATTAGGCTTCCTCAAAAGAAATCTAAAAATTACAAACGAAACCATAAAAGAAAGAGCCTACCAGTCCATAGTTCGACCACAAATGGAATATACATCATCTATTTGGGACCCCCATCAGGACCAACAAATTAAAAAACTTGAAAATGTACAGCACAGGGCAGCTAGGTAAGATACCATAATACTAACTCACCAACAGAAATGATTAACTCCCTGGATTGGCCAAGTCTACAGCAAAGGCGACTTAGAACTAGATTATCTGTCCTCCATAAAATCAAACACGGTGACATAGCCGTAAACCCTGAAAATATCCTCCATGAGAAAACTATTGCTACAAGACAAAACAAAGCAACAACATACCACACTATCTCTACCGTATCAGATACATACAAATTCTCATTCTACCCACGGACAATAACCCAATACAACCTCCTACCTAAATCTGCTCTTCAGTCCAACAACCTGGACAATTTTAAAACCGAGCTCAAGTCTTCAGTACTTACAACATACTGCTGGCCACAAAAAAAACACGAAATAAATAACTGTCTCAGGCCTGTATATAGTTTTAACTAAAATAAAAAGGAAAAAAAAATAAATAAATAAAAAACTCCATCTCTGTTAAATGTTCCTATATCAGTAACAACCATCATCCTTATTGTCTTCAAAGTCGGCTGACTAACACCTGAGCTTACTTTCTTTAGTCCTCCAGACTGCCCTTAATAGTCAGAATTGACTGCGGGCAGAAATAGAGAAGAAGAAGAAAAGAAGAAGAAATCAGCGGCGGGCCGAAGTGTTATTATTATAGGATTGGTCTTCAATTCAACTTTTCAGTTGGATTATTCGGATTGTCAATCCAGATTATCACAGACTATAGATTAATCTATAGTCTGTGAGATTATCAAAAGTTCACTGGAACGCTTGGATTAATGATCTGACCTTACTGCGCACGCTCAGTCAATCCAGATTAATCCAGATTGTTCACGGAAACGTGCCCAAGTTCGGTAGAAAGGTTCTCAGTGATTGCCCCTTCCGGTCCATTATTTTGGTGATTTGTAAGAATTTTCGGACATAAATTGTATTTTGTTGTCCAAGATAGTTGTCTGAACAGAAAATGTCAGTCGTGAAAGTTTATGTAGAATATTGGTAAAGTATTTTTTCTGTTCTCACTAATAATAACATAAATATTCTCCGGTCAGTCTGAACACCGTGGTGAAGAAAAATGGGGTGGGTAGGTATACTTACCGAGAACAACCGAGAACAAATTAAAATAATAAATAAAGGCAGAAATAAATATTAATCGTTAGCATATAGGTGCCCTGTGTTGTATATAAAATAAGTAAAAGCAAATTTAAAGCTTTTAGACCGACTCAGTATGAGGAGATGGGGGATTATTTATCAATTTCGGATTAGCCGCCAAACCGAGAACAGGCTACTTACCGAGAACAAGATTGTGACTGTTAATTGACACCGAGAAGAGACTACTCGCCGAGAACAAGATTGTTAATTAACACTGACTGTGTCTAGTTTCATTTGTTCTCGGTAAGTAGTCTGTTCTCGGTGTAAATTATTTTGTCGCCTATACCACAGGCACTCGACGTATTATCGGATTTTATCAATTTTAATAATATATATATTATATTATCAATACTAAAAAAGTAAAGGTATGACACTTCCCAGATCGAAATTTTCAACAATCTCTCAAATAGCGAATACCTCGTCGATCTCGCTCAAATAAACGACAAAATGTCGTGTAATTCGCGGAGCCACTCAGATTTCGAGCCCAAGATTGACGGAATTTGACCTTTATTCGCATTTATTTCACTTTTTATCGGCTGAAACGACGGAGATGTCTATCGACGACTGGTCAATTCCGGTACACAAGCAAATTTAAGCAATGAATGCAACGCCGCGCGTTCATTGGTCAATATAAAATTCAACACATTTTTTTTCACTCTAAATATAACTCCTAGTCAACAATGAAAACGTGCTCATTTTATCACTGAAGTTCGTTCGAAGATGTCGCTCTCAGAAATTGCAATTGCTAC